>OZ018319.1:115973153-116352875 GCA_963969495.1 Ceratothoa steindachneri
GAGATGGAGGCCATAACGGAGACGTGGATTAAAACCTCAAGCCGAGATTTTGAAGGTGAATTCACGATTCCCGGTTACCAGCTCTTCCAGAAGGATAGGCCAGACAAAGAGGGTGGTGGTGTGATGTTGTATGTCAAGGATACTCTCAACTCGACGGATTGTAACATCGTATCCGACCATAAACTACTAGGTGTTGACCTAGAGATAGGTCCTACCAAATACAGGACCCTGGTGCTTTATAGAACTCCTGCCCAACTCGTTGAAAAGGACAGAGATCTGTGCCAGCAACTAGGAGAACTTGTCAAAGACAGAGTGTGTATCGTCATGGGTGATTTCAACACACAAGTTGACTGGGAAACCAGATAACCCTGTGGCCAAAACGCACTACTCCTTGAGTTCACGAACAACGAGTTCCCTACTCAATGGGTGAGAGAGCCAACGAGAGGAGACAATATCCTCGACTTGGTTTTCACCTCTGAGGATGACATCGTTGAGGACCTCTCTGTTGGCGAAGAGCTCGGTGGCAGTGAGCACCGACTAATTAGATTTGTAGTCAAAGTACCCAAGGCAGAGCCTGCAACTAGTAAATCAAGGAAACTTGATTTGAGAAGAGCAGACTTTGCAGGTCTACGCGCGGGACTGACTGACGCGAGGCTAGAAGAGTGCGAGGCTGTTGAGGACTCTTGGAACAGTTTCAAAACCCCATTAAGAGTCTTCAATCGCGTTTCATCCCTCTGAAATGCCCCCGTCGGTCCTCTGTTCAACCAAAGTGGTTTAATCGAGAAATCTGCCAACTGCTTAGGGAGAAAAGAAATGTGTACTGGCAATCGAAGATCTCGGGTGACTTTGACGAATACCGGAGGCTAGCCAGGAGAGTGACGTCCAGCATAAGGGCGGCTAAGCGGTCTGAGAAACTCCGAGTGGCGAGACTCTGTAAAGAAAATCCCAAGGAGTTTTTTGGATATGTGAACAGCCGTAAACCAATCGGTCGAATGATTGGCCCTTTGAGGAATGAGGAGGGAACATTAAAGCACTTAGATACAGAAAATGCTAACCTCCTCAACGAGTACTTCTCTTCAGTGTTTACTGAAGAGTGTGGTCCCATTCCCCAACCGACAGATTCCTACTCGGGGAAAAAGCTGGAGGCAATGGACTTCAACGAAGGAGAAATCAAAAAGAAGATCACTGACCTAATGACGAATGAGTCACCTGGCCCGGATGGGTTTCTATCTTAAGTGTAGAAAGAAGTGCGCGATCAAGTGTCATGACACCTGAACGCAATCTTGAACATGTCAATCCGGACCAAATGCATTTCTAGAGACTGGAGTGAGGCGGAGGTGACTCCGATCTTCAAGAAAGGAGACCACAGCCATCCGTCAAACTACCGACCTATCAGTCTGACTTCGATAGCCGGTAAACTCATGGAAAGCATGATGGTGGACAAAATGACGTCGTATTTAGAGTCAAACCTGCTACTGAGGAGTTCCCAGCACGGCTTCCGAAAGCAACGGTCATGCCTGACGAACCTTGTGAAATTCTTTCACTTCGTGTTCAGTGAGCACGTTCGGGACAAGGCGGTGGATGTGGTGTACTTAGACTTTCAGAAAGCCTTTGATAAGGTACCACACCGCCGCCTTCCCCGGAAAGTGCGAGCGCTGGGCATAGACGCAAAAGTGGCCGGCTGGATCGAGAACTGGCTAAGTGGCAGACGGCAACGGGTGGTGGTGAATGGACAGGCTTCTGAGTGGGTGCCCGTTACTAGCGGGGTGCCTCAAGGTTCTGTCCTGGGACCACTACTATTTATCATCTACGTCAACGACATGGACGGTGACATGGTTGCCAAGATTTCCAAATTTTCCGACGATACCAAGCTTGGTATGAACGTTGCAAAGGATGGAAATACTGCCCACCTGCAGGAAGATTTTGGGAAGATTGGGAAGTGGTCGGACACGTGGCAAATGCCTTTTAACTTGGGTAAATGCAAAGTAATGCATATCGGCCACAGAAGCCCCCAATCTCAGTATATCTTTAAGGGCACCGCTATTGAATCCCCCGACACTGAGAAGGACTCGGATGTAACTATCACTAGCGACCTTAAGTTCTCGAAACAGTGCATCGAGGCAGAGAAGAAAGCCCAAAGGATGTTAGGCTACATAAAACGCCAGTTTGGATACCGTAACAAGGACATAGTACTTTGTCTGTACAACTCCCTTGTTTTGCAGCACCTGAGGTATGCCGTACAATTTTGGAGTCCTCTGTTTCGAAAGGACATCGCAAGGTCGGAACGCGTACAAGCTAGGGCAACCAAACTGATTCCCTCTATCCGACATAAAAGTTATGAGGATAGACTAAGGGAATTAAATCTGTTCTCGTTGGAAACCCGTAGACTGCGTGGTCAGCTCATCGAACCTTTCAAAATACTTCGGGGGTTCGACAATGTTGACTACCGGGATATTTTCACACTGAGTGAGAACAGAACGCGCAATCACGGCTTCAAACTTCAACTGAAGCGTTACAACCGCAACCTGTGTGTAAATTTTTTCACTTACAGTATCTGCGGTAAGTGGAACGCACTTCCAGTGGAAATTGTCAACAGTGAATCTGTTGACCAGTTCAAGTCAAGACTAGACAAAGTCTTGAAAAGTGGCCGTTTAGGGACGCAAAACAATTGAGCAGCCATTTGTCCGCTCGATTGCTAGTCCAAAGGTACCCTCTTTGAATGGACCATGAGGTCTCCTAGGGTACTCTCTTTCCTTGTAACTCCTTGTAACTCCTTGTAACTAATCTTGACATAATATTAATGAATCCTAATTTCTCCCTAAAACAAGTGACGACTCCAAGGCCGTACGTTCCGTCAGATCACAACAACATGCTTACGTCCATCTCTACCTCTATGATTCAGGTCCAGGTTATAATTCCCAGACGCAGGTGCTTGGCCGAAGTTAATTAAGCTGCATACATAGAACATCTGCAGAACATACAGATTGACCAGATATAAGGCGCTTCGCTCGAAGATATCGATAAACAACTTAATCACTTAATAACGAAAATCTTAGAAGCTGACCAAATAGCTGTCCCCTGGACGGAATATAAATCACTCTCAGCCCCAACATGGAACATAAATATCCTGGACTAATAAACCAACTAAAAGCCATTATTAACGAAATGAATATTTATGGGAATATAGCGCATCACTACCGAGAATTGAGCGAACTGAGAAACGAAATCAAATATCTTATCAGGGATAAATTAGCGAGAAATGGGACAACATCATAGCCGAAATCGATGCTGAAAGAGACCCCAAGACATTTGGAGCCAGTTTAAAGAGACAAAGGTATTCCTGCTAAGAATGAAACGGCAAGGAAATTAATAAAGACCGAGGAATAGAACGAAATTTCAGAACATGCTGGCGAAACCGATTTAGAATAGATGATGAGAAAGAGAACTTCAATGCAACATATGAGGAGGAAGTACTTTTAAAGCTAGGGGCTGACTTACGCCGCACCATACATTAGATGGGACAAGTTTCGCACGAGAAGAAGGGAGACCCTTTACTCACGAGGAATATGAAACTACTCTAAAAAGCCTCAAACAAATGCTGCCTTGACGTCGGATATTTCCTGAACCAGTTCAAAAGGGCTAGAATGATAATCCTTCTAAAGCCAGGTAAACCAATAAAGGATATAAACAATAGGCTGAGGAACTACTTAGACGCTAAAGCTTTGTATAATAATCAGTAACATTGTTTCCGAATAAAACTCGGTACCGAAACGGCATTGGCATTAATCACCGAAAGAATTACCTTGCCAATGCCAAAGACGGCAATGTGGACGTGGTGCTTGGTGACGTATCCTCAACCTTTTATAAGGTATTTTTACCAGCGCTTACAAAGAATATTAGCAATCTCGGTATGGAGCAAAATACAACGAAGATTCTCTGCGACTATTTAGAAGATCCGCAAACATTCGTAAATATAAACGAAATTGAAGGGGAACCATTGGACATGGAGACAGGAGTGCCGCAGGGTGGGGGGGGGGAGGCGACCTTCCTTACCTTAATCACGACTTGCATCATACATCCAACTCTTGGATGACATCTCGCAGGTTTTCACTAGTGACTACCATAACCTCAGAGATGTTGCCAACAGGACAGGAAGAAGGATTGATAACATCATAACTATGAGAAAATAAACAAGATAAAAACATCGATAAGGTTAAAATTATACCGATGGGACTTTGAAAGACAGCGAATGTATTGGTATAGGGCGAGTATTCCACATATACTATGGAGAAGACCAATTACTTAGCCTCAAATTAACATCAGACGGATCTGCTCCACACTACAAGATTACGCTACAGTCATCGTTTCGGTTTAGACTGCTCTCACCACGCAATAAAAATAAATTTTACATGCTAGTGGTAAGACCGTTACTACTATATCCCGCCATTCCCCTTTATATCTCGAGCAATACACTAATGAAAAAAGGGGCGAGTGGAGCAAAACAAAGCAATAAGAATCATAGTCCTTATTACTACATGAAGTCATCGGCATTGACCCTATAAATATCCCATTACATAAACGTGCAAAGGAAATATGGTATAAAATACACCAGAAGAGATAACTCAACAGATAAGACTAGAAAACGAAGACTTACCGAACTTACATAAATAAAAAATAAATAAATAAAAATAACAATAAAAGATCCATAGTGCACAAATTAAAAAATAATAACCAAAGATCCGTAGTAATCTAATTAAAAATAAAACTATCCGTAATGGACAAAATAATGATAATAGAAATAAGGATAAAAATAAAAAATGATACAAAGTAGATAAAACTTATAGTGAAAAATGAAAAGAACACTAAGAGGACGAATGCAGTGACAAGTTTTCTTAATTCACAAAAGAAGTCAACGAAGACAAAGGCTTGACTCATCTTCATGAGAAACCACGAAAGAGAAAAGGAAGTATAAAAGAGTCCTGATACTGAGGTTAACAGATGACCTGGAACATATCTTCTCTTTTTAAATACACTTTTTTTCCAATCTATTCACTATAACATCTATCTCCCACACAACTTCTTATCTTACATCGTCGTTGATCGTTGATCTGATCGGCAAAAGAGGTAAGGTAAACGGGAGGCGGGTTATGATGCAATGCCGCTGATATTTAGACTGCGTGTTTGGACAAGCTGGTTTCTGGCTGGAGCTGGATCTTTATTTGGGGTCTTCGCTTCCATATTGTGACGACTTCCTCCATACGCAGTCGTCGTCGATCATACTCCCGAAGAATAATGGTTGTTTTTCTATTTATCATTTCTCGGATGAGAGTCTTCCGCTGCTTCGCAGTGAGGAGTTTGACGGCTCCGTCTCGGAGGTGTGCTGTTAGCCGCCGAGACAGAGTTGTTGATGTTATCCCAATGTAGGAGGAAGTGCGATGCTTATACAGCCCGATGTTGAGTGTATATTCGTGCAAAAGATTACATTCCTGCCAGTAGCCCGTCGCGGGAAGGCAGCGACGGGCCTCTAATAAATTACTAATTTAAATGGTTAAAATTGGATCAAAGGGAATGGACATTACGGTGAATAATGGCTTTGAGAACTTTTTCATTCTCCTTATATCCTGTGTTCATGAAAGCTTGGTAATAAAGGTGTATTTTACTTGGGATTCTATTTTTCTGTCTTGTTTTGTGGTTGTCAATTGACGCTTGTGGTTATCCGTTGTTGAAGAGTAGATGAGTTACTCTTTTCAATTCTCTATCAATCGCTATTCATTTGGAAGAGTGAGAGAAGGCTCTGTTAATGAGGACCTTCATTATGGAGTTTTTAGATCGATTTGGACATTCGGACGATCCGCTAATGCAAAAGCCAGGTTTGTTGATTTGACGTAAACTTCAGTCGTGAAACGTATCTGTTGGAAATGGACGATGACGTCTAAAAATGGAAAAGTTGTTTTATGTTTCATAAGTGAGGTTGAGATGCCATTTTCAAGAACAATCCTCCATTGAATTCCCCGTCTTCGTCCGATTTATTGATGACATATTCATTAATGCCGATAGTCTCGCAGTTTACTTTTACTTGTTCAGATTCTATAATGACAAGACCTCTTGTGACCTTTTGTGTAACAAAGTTTGCATCCGCGGTCATTGGCTTTAGTTGAGTTTGTGAGGGTAGATAGTATTGATTTATTTAACTTAGATGTTACATGTTCGAGATAGGACAATCTTAGGAGAACCTTTTGCTCTGGCAGAGTAGTTATAATAGCTCCTGGATAATATATTTTAGTGAGAAATGTGTACACTAACTTATCAGAGATGAAATCAGGGTAATAATTACAAGAAAGAAATCCCTAAAATACGTGACTTCCTCATATAAAGATAACCAGTTTGTGAAAATATGGTAGGCTCAGAAAATTTTACTTCTAATGGTAGTTAACTAGAAGTCACTAGTGAAATAGCATGAAAAAAACCTCTATGCCATCTCCACACCGCGATGAGAAAATTTTTAAAAATGTATTAGTTTCCCATATGCTCCAGCTTTGGCCCCCTTCAAATCGTATGCGAACGGAAATGACATAAATATTATATTTAAATATTCTAATACCATTCGAAAATCCTTAAAAAAGACTGCGTCCAATCAATCACGACGCTGGGGTATAACGTATACCATAACGTAATTGCAATTTGGCATACATCGGAGAGTCGAGCCACTTTAATAAGAGGGTAAAAGGACATCAAGCCGTTATAAGAAGGTGTACAAGTTGTTCAAGTCTCTTTAAGCACAGGCAAAAGTACGACCATATAATCGATTTCAAACAAACAGAATCATTTATAAATCAAACAATTATATTGAGAGGAGAATTACGGAATCTATCGTCATTAACAAAGTCGATGATTTCAATTCATCCGAAGGGCAATACAAATTCGGCAAATATATATCGAATAAAGTCGCCAATTGTATTTATAAACACCCGGAAGCAATGCTCTCGGAGATTAGTAACTTCCCCTGAGTCCGCCCAAAATTCTTGTGTTTTTCCAGATTGTTTCCTGCGTTCCCTTTTTTTTAAATATTTTGTTCGCTTTATATATACTGGGTTACTTGGTTGGCTTTTTTCAATGCTTAGTTGAAAATGGCAATTATAACTTTGCCGAAATTATTTCTATGGTTATAAATATATCTTGATTCAAATATTGTGGTTACTATTATCTTCTCATATATATACACATATATGGAATAAAATACAACACAAATTGGTACGGTTAATATACATACTGGCATTAGAAGACAACTGATATCTACGTCAGGTCCAGCGTGACATCCTTCATCCTCGAACTGGGAGCCAACATTCTAGGATATCCCATCCACCATTCCCCCAAAAAACTGGTTTCAAAGTTATCCCTTTATATTTAGACTCGTTAACCTTCACTGAAAACAGATATTATTAGTATAATGACAGCGTTATCTTGGCCAGATACATTCGAAAGATGGAACCAGTTTGGGGGGGCTGCTGGAAGGCATATCCTAGAATGTTGGCTCCTAGTTCGTGGACGAAGGATGTCAAGCTGGACCCGAAGTAGATCAGTTGTCTAATAATGCTACTATATTAACCGTACCATATATATATATATACGAGGGGGAGTCAAAAAGTTCTCAGATAAATGGCATAAAATTTTTATTTGTAATAATACTGTAATCATTTTTCTACATAAGCTCCATTAACATCTATACACTTTCTTAATCTATGAATCCAACGGTAAAGACCATCTTTGTAGAATTCACGGGGTTATCTCTGGCACCAAGTAATGACCTGCTTTTTTGCTTCATCTAATGATTGAAACCGGGTTCCTTTTAGGTGTCCCTTTAAATTTGGAAACAGAAAAAAGTCAGAGGGTGCTAAATCAGGGCTATAAGGGGGATGAGCAAGAGTTTCCCATCGAAATTCCCGTAGCTGAGATCTCACAGCTTTGGACGAATGTGCAGGGGCATTGTCATGGTGGAACAAGATTTGCTTGTGGAGCTTTCCTCGTCGTTTTTTGGCTATTGAAGTTTTCAGCTTCCTTAAAACTCCTTCGTAATAG
The DNA here is from genome assembly GCA_963969495.1 of Ceratothoa steindachneri. Taxonomy (NCBI): domain Eukaryota; kingdom Metazoa; phylum Arthropoda; class Malacostraca; order Isopoda; family Cymothoidae; genus Ceratothoa; species Ceratothoa steindachneri. The sequence continues at coordinate 115,981,230 of OZ018319.1, forward strand.
CTGGATGTAACAGTTTTTTGTCCTTCTAAGAAGTCTATTAAAATAATTCCCTCCGAATCCCAAAAAACTGTAGCCATTATCTTCTTAACGGACCTCTCTGTCTTGAACTTGATAGGCCCTGCTGCCCCCCTTGGGTGCCACTCTTTTGATTGATTTTTACTTTCAGGATCAAACTGATACACCCAAGTTTCATCTCCCGTTACGAGGCGCTCAAAAAAACTATCCTCGTTTGCTTCAATCTTGGTCAAAATAGCCAAAGAAAGGTTGGCCCTATGATTCAGCTGGTCTTCTCGCAACGCTTTTGGGACCCAACGTGCTGAAAGCTTGCTCAGGCCAAGATTTTCAGTTAGAATTCCAAATGCTGAGCCATGAGAGATTTCACATGCATTGGCAACTTCATCAATAGTAATACGGCGATCTTTATCCACTAGATTCCTCAAAAGCTCGACATTTTCTGGGTTAATGGAGGTGGAGGGTCTCCCTTCACGTGGATCATCTTCAACTTCTTCTCTGCCCCCCTTGAAGCGCTTAATCCAGTCGTAAACTACCGCTCTACATGGCGAAGAGTCACCATAAACCTGTTGTAGAGCGTCAATAATCTTAACAGGCTTCCAATCAAGTTTAGTCAGGAATTTAATGTTCGCTCTTATCTCAAAATTTGCCATTTTATGGGTTCGAAAAAGTAACCTTTTTGAAGCACATCTAATACAAAGAGTCTCGACAAATTGAATGACGAATTTTGTAGGAATTGTTCAGAAAACATGAAAGTCGTGTTTGACCCTGTATTTACTTGTACAAAATCGAACATTTCAATAATCTGGCATTTGTCTGAGAACTTTTTGACTCACCTACGTATATATATATATATATATATATATATATATATATATATATATATATATATATATATATAAAGTACAGTAGCGTACGTGTAACTATAGGAATAAAACCACAGTAATAGGACTAATTCTATATGCGAAACCAGGTTAGACGGAAACATCCTTCATTGTTAATCGCTAGTGAACAAGTGAGATACAGAAGTTGCATAACGTGCAAACACACAAGTCAGGGGTGCTAAGGTGGATTATGCGAGAATGTAGCGGCATTTTTGATACACGGAAGTATGAATTTCATGCTTATTAAGGTATTAGTATTGAATTGGCCGTCGGAAGTATTAAAGTTGGGAATTTCTTTTATAAGTGCCGATTCAATTAGGCGTGGATGTATATACTCGTGAGACCTATAAACTATTTTATCATTATCAATATCAATTTGATGATTTTCATTGGATATATTTAGAAATAAACTCGAGGAGAGGGCACCACGTCGCATATCGAATTTATGTTCATTCATTCGCTTGGAAAATCTGCTGCTTTCACCTATATATAATTCATTACATGAATTGTATGGAATAAAATAAACTCCCTATTCTTTATCGATCGATCTATTTTTGGATAGGCTATTTCTAATCGTATTCTCGTACTGAAAGGCAACATTGATATTGTTGGTCCGTGCCAACTTTTTGAAATTGATTAACTGGGGGGAGTATGGGAAGGTAACATAATATTTGTCACATCTGTTTTCCTTATAATTAGCTGTGGAGTAATAGATGGTTCTGGCTTTATAGTGACACTTTCTATGAACCAAGGGGGATATTGTAGTTCAATTAATGTTTGGATGATTGTATTAATTTCGTCTTGTAAGAAACAAGGATCACGAATGCGATATGCTCTCAGGAACATGAAAGAAACTACAGACCTTTTAACGAATACATCGTGACACGACAAATAATAAATATAGGCATTAGAATTAGTTGGTTTCCGGTAGACGGAATGTAAGAGAAAGGGGGACGCCAAGAAGAATACCCCCTTCTTTTGTTTCTTGAATTTCTTCCCTCCCTATGTCTTCTAACTATTCAAAGAGAAAAATAAAAGAAGAAAGAATTTCAATATCAGTCAAGCTGAGCGCTAAAAGCTTTCACCTCGCCGATGAAATGCTAATCTCTGAGGTCGGGAAAAGGATAGCCGAAAGTTCCCACCCACATCGATGGAGACGATTAAGACTGGAGTCGGACGACAAAAGCTAATTCCTCTCGGCACTGGAAGCTTTCTTTCAGACGTCTGTGCCTTGCAGCAAAGAAGCACCAAAAAATGGCCGTCATATAAATACCCTGGGTTTTGCAAAGATCAGCAGATTGAGTTTGAGATCTCGTCGCCTTCGGTTCAGATCGTGTATCTGTTTCCCCAAGTCCCTGGTATTCGCGTATACCATCGAGGTTGGATCTCACCAGGCAGATCCAGGGCAAAGCTTCGAATTGTTTTGTCCCCGAAGGACTAGCCGGGATTCTTCTCATTTCATCAGAACACCCCCTTCACGAATCTTCCGTTTCATGTGCGAGATATCGCACCGAGCCGCGTCAGAGTCTCGATTTTTGGAGGTTGTACTTCTCTGGAGCAGAGGTGCCTTCATCCATCTTCAAGGAGGATCATGAACTCGTCTTATGCCGCCCCCCCATCCTTCATCTTCGTCACCATCAGGATATTCGGCCGAGAATCACGACCAATTTTCGTTGCCATTCCCCCACGCCGACTCGCTAAAAGCGTCCCCTTCATCGAGGACTCCCTTTAAGGTAAAACGATTTCATCTCCCGTTAATTGACCCGCTTTCCGACTTTTAAAATATTCCTTCTGTATAACTGATTTATAGTATCCCATTTAAAAGCTAATTAACCAGTAATTAACGTTACCCGATTGCCAATTTTCTATAGTCTGTCAGTATTATCCTTATTTACATTTCCTATATTTCCTGTATGTATATGAATGTTAACTAGTGACTTATTAAAACCATATTTTGGGTTTTCCCTCTTTAAATATATCCTTGAACTGCAACTTGGTAAACTCATTAAATGCTATCAACTCCTGTATTAAAATCGCACTCTTATACCTCGTAACCAACGGATTACTTTTACGAAGTGAACGTACTTATACGTAGAGAAGGACACGTACGTACATTAGATGATATATGTGTATGTAACTGTATATATACATATTCTCGTGGCTTTTATCTCTTTCCTCCCAACCAATAGATACATATATCTATATATATAGACGTATTGTCTGGGAAGTGACCTATTCCTTGACATGAAACAATATGTTTTGTCGTTTATTTTATATATTTTTACATCCAGAAACGGCAATGAGTTGTTCAGTTCGCATTCTAATTTAAATGTAATAGTTGGGTGGTTCTTATTTAATTTTTCAAAGAAAGAATCAAATCTGTTATCACTGATTGGCCATGTGACACATATATCGTCTACATAGCGGAACCACGTAATGGGATTGTGTAAAATGGGGAAGAGGAGGTGCTTTTCAAAATCCTCCATAAACAGATTGCATAATATCGGAAAAAGGGGATTGCCCATACTCATGCCATATTTTTGCCTGTAAAAACAATCTCTAGCTCTGAACACATTGTCCGTCACACACAAACGAACTAATTTTACAATTTTATTACTCGGTAGGGATAATGTTAGGTTAGACAAAGGCGAGTTTTTCATAATTACATCCAGAGCTTCATCAATGGGAACCTTTGTAAAAAGGCTATTGACATCAAGAATTAACAACTGCTTATTCGATAGGTCAACCTCTTTAATTTTATTCACAAAATCACCAGAATGGATAATGTGAGCATCAGAAATGCTACCAATATATTTAGATAGGATTTTCGCTAGCCATTGAGAGAGTTTGTGCGCATGGAATCCTACGCTGGAAATCATCGGCCTAAGGGGAGTACCATCTTTGTGTGTTTTCGGTAAACCATACATGTACGGTAGCGATGGATTGTACACTTTGAATTGTTTAATAAGATCAGAATGACCTTTGAGAATAGTTTTGAGTCAGCTATTAAACGATTTTGTTTTGTTTGACAGAGGATCATTATTTAGTTTTTCGTACGTGTTCCTGTAATGTAGCAACTCGTTCAATTTAGCAGAATACTGCTCACTATCCAAAATCACTACTTGATTAGTTTTGTCAGATATAGTAATCGCTATATTCTTGTTTGGTTGAAGTTCTTTCAAAGCATTTTGTAATCGGAATGGGATGGACGCAAAATTAGGATCGGGATTTAAGGCACCAAGTAAGTAACCACTGATGAAATCACTTTTGGGTTACTTTATTTTTAAATTCATTAAGTTTGTTTTTGAATATTTTATACTCAAGTAAGTTGTATTAAAAACTTTTTTTTGTCTTCCCCTTTTCCTTTTTTTTGCAAAATTAAACTAGATATTGATTAGTTTACTTGATATATATCTTTGTTTTACATACCATTCAATATTTGTCTATTATATTTCTTTACCTTTCCTTGCCCTGGTTTTCACTTAAAATCAGTATTTAAAACATTCAGTGTTAATATTTTTCCCTTCTGAGAAGTTGGTGAATAGAAGAAAACCCAATTCTCTCCATCTTCTTCTAAATGGATAGCGGTTAATGTGCTCTTCAACAATCGCAACCTACACAAGTCAAGTGACAGTGCAATAAAGCATAAAATGAACTCATAGCACACCTAATAGATAAAAATGAAAAACCAAGTAAAATAGACCATTCTTACCAAGCATTCATAAACACGTGATATAAGAAGGACAAAAAAGTTCTCAAAGCCATTATTCACGGTAACGTCACCCCCACCGACCTTTACGTGGCGGGCCACTTGCAAGGAGTATAGCTTTTTGTACGGATATACATATAACGTCGGTGAATGTAAGCATCTCACTTCTTCGTACATTGGAATGACATCAACAGCCTTGTCTTGGTGGCTAACAGTACACCTTCCACACGGAAACATCAAACGCCACACTGATAAAAATTTGGACGACCCTTATCCAGGAAATGATAAATAGCAAAACAGCCATCATTCTCTGTCAGAGTGTAATTTTTATCACGGTTCTCAAGGAAAGCTCCATTTCTTCGTCAACAAAACAGGAGATACATATTTAGACAAGCGGAGATGGCGGAAGCGAATAGAAGAATAAAAAGAAATATATGCGCTCCATGGGTTGATTGGAAATTTCTCCTGTTCATTTTGAACGACTTAGCTCCCCAAAGTGGGACTGAGTATTTGCTAAAGATTTGGATGACCCTAACCCGGGAAATGATAAATAGCAAAACAGCCATCATTCTCGGTTAGAGTGTAATTTTTATCGCTGATAATTTTTATCACGGTTTCCAAGGAAAGCTCCATTTCTTCGTCAACAAAACAGGAGATACATATTTAGGCAAGCGGAGATGGCGGAAGCGAACAGAAGAATAAATAGAAATATATGCGCCATCTGGGTTGATTGGATATTTTCCCTATTCATTTTGAACGACTTAGCTCATCAAAGTGGGGCTGAGTATTTTCTAAAAATTTAGACGACCCTAACCCAGGAAATGATGAATAGCAAAACAGCCATCATTCTCTGTCATAGTATAATTTTTATAGTTGTTAATTTTAATCACGGTTCTCAAGAAAATCTCCATTTCTTCGTCAACAAAACAGGAGATACATATATAGGCAAGCAGAGATGGCGGAAGTGAACAGAAAAATAAAAAGAAATATATGCGCTCCCTGGGTTGATTAAAAGATTTTTCCGGTATATTTTTGAACGACTTAGCTTTCCAAAGCAAATTTCAGCAAATTTGGACGAGCCTCACCCGGAGAATGATAAATAGCAAAACAGCCATCATTCTCTGTCAGAGTGTGATTTTTATCACTGGTAATTTTTATCACGGTTCTCAAGGAAAGCTCCATTTCTTCGCCAACAAAACAGGAGATACATGTTTAGGCTAGCGGAGATGGTGGAAGCGAACAGAAGATTAAAAAGAAATATATGCGCTCCCTGGGTTGATTTGAAATTTCTCCTGTTCATTTTGAACCATTTAGCTCCCCAAAGTGAGACTGAGTATTTGCTAAAAATTTGAACGACCCTAACCCTGAAAATTATAAATAGCAAAACAGCCATCATTCTCTGTCAGAGTGTAATTTTTAACGCTGGTAATTTTTATCACAGTTCTCAAGGAAAGCTCCATTTCTTAGTCAACAAAACAAGAGATACATATTTAAGTGAGCGGAGACGCGGAAGCGAACAGAAGTAGAAAAAGAAATATTTGCACTCTCTGGGTTGATTGAAAACTTCTCTTGTTCATTTCGAACGACTTAGCTCACCAAACTGGTACTAGTATTTTCTAAAAATTTGGACGACCCTCACCCGGCAAACGATAAATAGCAAAACAGCCATCATTCTCTGTCAGAGTGTAATTTTTATCGCTGGTAATTTTTATCACGGTTCTTAAGGAAATCTCCATTTCTTTGTCAATAAAAGAGGAGATACATATTTAGGCAAGCGGAGATGGTGGAAGCAAACAGAAGATTAAAAAGAAATATATGCGCTCCCTGGGTTGATTGGCAATTTTTCCTGTTCATTTTGAACGACTTAGCTCCCCAAAGTGGGACTAAGTATTTGTTAAATATTTGGACGACCCTCACCCGGGAAAAGATAAATAGCAAAACAGCCATCATTCTCTGTCAGAGTGTAATTTTTATCGCTGGTAATTTTTATCACGGTTCTTAAGGAAAGCTCCATTTCTTCGTCAACAAAACATGAGATACATATTTAGGCAAGCGGAGAAGGCAGAAGTCAACAGAAGAATAAAAAGAAATATATGCGCTCCCTGGGTTGAATGAAATTTTTTTCCGGTTTATTTTGAACGACTTAGCTCTCCAAAGCAAATTTTAGCAAATTTGGACGACCCTCACCCGGAAAATGATATAAAGCAAAACAGCCATCTTTCTCTGTCAGAGTATAATTTTTAAAGTTGTTAATTTTAATCACGGTCATCAAGAAAGCTCCATTTCTTCGTCAACAAAACAGGAGATACATATATAGGCAAGCGGAGATGGCGGAAGCGAACAGGAGAATAAAAAGAAATATATGCGCTCCCTGGGTTGATTAAAAATTTTTTCCGGTTCATTTTGAACGACTTAGCTCTCCAAAGCAAATTTTAGCAAATTTGGACGACCCTCACCCTGAAAATGATAAATAGCAAAACAGCCATCATTCTCTGTCAGAGTGTGATTTTTATCGCTGGTAATTTTTATCACGGTTTTTAAGGAAAGCTCCTTTTCTTCGTCAACAAAACAGGAGATACATATTTAGGCAAGCGGAGAAGGCGGAAGCGAACAGAAGAATAAAGAGAAATATATGCGCTCCCTGACTGGATTTGAAATTTCTCCTGTTCATTTTGAACGACTGAGCTCCCAAAGTGTGACTGAGTATTTGCTAAAAATTTGTATTTGAACAAAATTGTCTTCTCCTGTTTACAAAATCACACCTGATATTGTTAAATAATTTTACGTAATATGAATTGTTTTTACATACACTCAATATGTGTATATCTTTATTGGTTTACCCTTTTTTGCCCCAACTTTTAATTTAAATCAGTATTTAATGTATTCTAAAACTTTGAATATTAATAATTTTCCCTTCCCTATCGTTATACATAGAGTGGGCCGTAAAAGTTTACAACACTGTTAGAAAAGCAAATTTACACGCTTTTAGGTTTCTCAGGTTAATTCAATTTACAACGTACGTAGAAGTTTATGTAATAAATACAAATTACACAATCAGAACCTAAAAATGGTGAGCGTGAAAAACTTTATAATGACAATATTTAAATCTGACGACGCAAAAGTTAACATCTCATTCATATAAGCATGTTTAAGTACATGATTACATAACCAAGTACTAATTCATTGGTACCGTCGTTACGGGTTGGAACCCATTTTCAAGGATATAAATTTCAAAATTTTAGAATAGTTATCAGATTAAATAAATCATATGGGGAATGTGAAGCAGCAGAGGAGCCAGTATTCAATTTATGTAAATGCAAAGGTTTTAAAAAATAGAAAATGGAAAATATGTTTTCTATTATTTCTTTTTAATGTTATATCCTTGAAAATGAGTTCATACCCGAAACGTGGGTAAGAAGGAATTAAAATACTCTAATGAACATCCTAAATGCAGCTTTCCTGTTCATATATATATATATATATATATATATATATATATATATATATATATATATATATATATATATATATATTTATATATATATATATATATATATATATATATATATATATATATATATATATATATATATACGAGGGACGGTCAATATGTTTTGCGAATCGGTAGGGCAAAACAGAGAAAGGGGGATGGCTTTTTGTGGGGGTGTTAAGACAACTTATGACAAGTCAAGGCCTGCAGCCGCACGCTCCTGCCTCGTCTATTTAAGAAGCAGTAGCTGATCGCAGATCGTCAGTCACAAATTTTTCAACAATGGAGAAGGTTGAGCACCGCGCAGTGATCAATCTTTTGACCAAAGAAGCCAAGAATGCCAAAGAGATCCATGAATGCATGGTTGCAGTGTACACCGACATCGCCCCTTCCTATGCAACCATTGCTCGCTGGAATAGGGAGTTCCGCCATGGTCGTGAGTCCCTTGAAGATGACCCCCATCCAGGACGCCCGTCAGAAGTGACCAACGAGGACAATGTGGCCCGTGTGGAGAGGATCATCATCGAAAATCGACGGGTGAAGGTCGAAGAAATCGAACCAGAACTTGGAATATCACATGGAAGTGTTATGAACATCATCCACGACAATTTGGGAATGACCAAGGTCTCTGCCAGTTGGGTCCCTAGAAATCTCACGCCCCAGGATCGACTTCAACGTCGTCAAAGTCCACAAGGCCAGAGTTACACAAACTGCCCTGCGAGAGTGCGGATTCGTTGAGCTCAACCATCCCCCACTATAGTCCAGATCTGGCCCCTAGTGACTACATTTTATTCCGTCAGCTCAAGGCTGCACTGCGTGGACGCCGGTTTGGGAAAGATGAAGATGTCCAGCTCGCAGTCCAGGAGTGGATTGAACAGCAGTTGGGAGATTTCTGGTTGTCTGGAATTCGAAGCCTCAGAGACAAGTGGCGCAAGTGCATTGAAGTCGATGGTAGTTATATTGAAAAATAATACAACACTTTTCCTCTTATCTCGTTTCCTTATATCCGAATTGCAAAACTTATTGACCACTCCTCGTATATATATATATATATATATATATATATATATATATATATATATATATATATATATATATAAGAATTGTTAATTTCCACAGCCAAAAACAAGAGGTAAACGTCGTCCCCCAATTTTCATGTCCTGTCGGTGACTGCACGCAATGCAACTCTCGGTGTATACGCGTGACCTCCACTGCCTTTTCCAAAAGACTGTCAGCACATCTTCAGAGTGGCGCAATACAACGTCACTTAATAGAAGAACATGCTCTGCCTCTGACCAGAATCACGTTAAATGACAATACTGAAATTATCTAGCGCGATCCTAACCTTCCCCGTCTGAGAATGGCACAAGTAGTATTAGTTTACCAAGAAAAGCCTGCGATCAACATTCAACTCCTTCAATATCTCTTCATACTCTCGCAACGAAGGCATCCTTCTATCGCTTCCACAAGTAGACACCAAATCTAAACCTAAATTATCTACTTTTCCCTCTGGTTTTAGTAGTCACTTGACGGAAATTTGAAAAAATTCTGAAGAAGCTTAACAATGCCTCTTTGTCTGTGGAATTTGAATATTTTTGTATACAACATGGCCTCTTTCCCATTTTATATATATATATATATATATATATATATATATATATATATATATATATATATATATATATACGGTTAATAAATTTTCAAATATTGTTCTTTGTAATGATATTTATTCCTACTTCCAAGATTTAATTGTTAACAAATTATAGCAATATATAAACGGGGACATTTTTGGCTGTATCCCGGTATATATATATATATATATATATATATATATATATATATATATATATATATATATATATATATATATATATATATATATATATATATATTAAATTTGCATTGCCCTTCAGATAAATTGAAATTACCAACTATGTTAATGATGATGTATTCCACAATTTCCTCTCAATATAATTGCTTGATTTATAAATGATTTTTGCTTGGTTAAAATCAATTCTATGGTCATGCTTTCGCATGTGCTTAAAGAGAGTTGAAGAGTTCGTACACCTTTTCATATCAGCTTAATGTTCTTTCCTCCTCTTATTAAAGTGTCCCGACTCTCCGATGTATGTTAATTTGCAATTATAGCATGGTATGCTGTATACTCCAGCATCGAGATTGATTGGATACAGTCTAGTCAAGGATTTTCGAATGGTATTAGAATATTTAAATGTAATATTTATGTTATTTCCGTTCGCATATAATTTTAGGGGGGGGGGGGAAAGGTTGGAGCTTATGGGAAAATAATAAAATTTTTTTAAATCGTTCCTTCGCGGTGCAGAAATGGCATAGAAGTTATTTCGTGCTTTCGAATGGCACCAATTTATGAGGTGATTGGATATTTTAGTCCAATGAAATTGTAGATAAGGTAGTTAATTTAATCTAGGCTCGGAGAAAGAAGGAAGAAATTACAAATATCTTAAAGGATTTGTCATGTAATGAGAAAAAATGTATGTAAGCATTCGAATTTGTAGGCTTTCGATAGACTAAGCACTGAATATGATTATTTAAAGGGTGGATATTTACGTTTAGAAACGGTTAAGAATTGTTCTGTTCCCATTCCAATTTGAATTTTATCGATGGGTGTAACGAATTCCCGGTTTGTTGAAAAATTCATTGAAATTGTTATTGTCTATGGGCCATGCCGACAGGATGTGGTCTACATATCGGAACCAGATAAGAGGTTGCGAATGGATCCTAGGGAGGAGGGTCGTTTCATATTTTTCCATAAATAGATTGCATAGGATAAGAGAAAGGGGGTTACCCATACTTAGGCCATATTTTTGTCGAAAAAACTTATCTTCAGTTGAAGATAAATTATTAGTTACACATAAGCGCACTAATTTAATAATTTTAGGGATCTGTAAATGTAGGTTAATACCTCAATCGCTTCATCGACCGGGACTTTTGTAAACAAACTATTTATGTCAAAGCTTAACAGTTTTTTGCCACTGAGGTCAAGATTTTTAATTTTGGAAATTCAGTCCGATGAGTGGATAATATGTGAGTAAGAGATTTTACCCACCGCATTTGATAAGATTCCAGCCAGTTATTTGAATAGCTTATAACTATGGGAGCCAATGCAAGAGAAAATTGGACGTAATGGGATACCTTCTTTATGGATTTTCGGTAGCCCGTACATGTAGGGAAGGGAGGGATTGATTGTTTTAATTTTGGGGGTTAATTGTCATTTGGAACCAAATATTTTTAGGATGGCGTCATTAAAGGATTTCGTCTTGTTGTTCAGAGGATTAGAATTAAAAATTTCATAGGTAGTGTTGTCACTTAAGAGGTCATTCAATTTTTGCGAATATTGAGTTTTATCCATCGCAATAATTCGGTTAGTTTTATCGGATTTTGTTATCACTATGTTTCGGTCTTTCTCTAAAAGTTTTAAAGTGTTAACTAACCTTTTTAGCATATTTTAATATTTAACATTAGCATTCGAATTAAAAATACCGCAAAAATAACCACTGAGAAATTCTCAATTAATCTCCAGATTTTCACTACATTTACTAAGGGACGCTAAATGTTGTAAGTTTAATGAATCACTACTAGAAAATGAGAACGAAAGTCCATCTCCAAGAATAATTTGTTCGTCGTATGTTAATTCACGGAAGGAAAATTCAGGATGTTTTTTCTCGGAGATGATGAGGTGCACCATGAGCTTTTCTTGAAGAGAAGGTCAAGTTTCTTGTTTTGTTTGGAAGATTATCTAACGTAGGCGTGACGGACATGGTTTTGGCTTAGACGAAGAAAATGAGAGATTTTCACGATCAGAGCAAGTTTCTCTCAGTGTCCGGAGGGATTCACGTTGCAGGAGAAAAAGATGCTTAAATTCTCTCTTAGTGTGGTGAATTGCTTCTTGAAGTAGAACATTTTGCCCCTAACGTTATTTCTGTCTTCTCGGTAAAGGATTGCCCTCATTGTGTAGCTCTTTGCTCTCTTTGATTCTAGTGTTCTTCTAATTGATAATTAGATGATGCGTGACATATAATAGATATATTTTAAAGGCCCAAAGAAATGAAAACTGGTAAAAAAAACCGGAAAAACGCTAAGGAAATTGATTACGAGTACCATTAAAAATTAACAAAGAAAATTGGAGATATTAAAAAAGAAAATAGGGCAAACTATTTTAACTGTTAAAAGAAAATGAATAAAGGAGTTGGATTTGAACCCGTCTCACTAAGCGCTCTTCGCTAAAATAACCAGGACGCTCATCTCCAGAGTTACCATCCTCAACCCCCCAAAAAGGTTGATTCAAGAAGCCTTTTGAATAATGAAGTGTAGGTTATTATCCAGTGAGAGACAAGACAAGTGTTTTTCGAGTAGCAGTGGGCACCACCTCTTTGTTTATAATAATTGATAATCACATGAAGCGTGACATATAATAGATGTATTTTAAAGGCCCAAAGAAATGAAAACTGGCAACACAACCCGGAAAAATGCTAAGGAAAATTAATTATGTGTGCAATTAAAGTTTAAGAAAGAAAATGGGAGATATTAAAACATAAAAACGGGGCAAACTAATTTGACTGTTATAAGAAAATGAATAAAGGAGTTGGATTTGAACCTGTGTTATTAGGCGCTCTTCGCTAAAATGACCAGGACGTCATCACCAGAGCTACCATCCTCAACCCCATAAAAGGTTGATTCAAAAAGCCTTTTGAATAACGAGGTGTGGTCATTTTAGCGAAAAGCGCTTAATGACACAGGCTAAAATCCAACTTCTTTTTTCATTTTCTTCTCGACATCAGTTGGTTCAAGATGCATACCTTCTGGCTCGTAGTCTGACCGGGAATTTGCATATCCGATATGCATCACTTTGCACGTTTCCAAGTTGAATGGCATCTGCCACTTTTAAGACCACTCGCCGATCATCCGTAGGTTCTCCTTCAACCTATTGATGTTTTCGGGCGTCGCTACATTCGGTCCAAGATTTGTGTCGTCGGCAAATTTCGCGAGGGTGATTCACCAGTCCTTCATCTATGTCTTAGATGTAAATGATGAATAAAAGAGGGCCCAACATGAAGCCCCGAGGGACTCCGCTCTTTACTGACGCCTACTGAGAGGCGTGGCCGCCGATAGTAACACTTTATCGCCCGTCCGGTAACCAATTTTCTAACCAGTTTGCGACCTTTACTCTAATTCTCAAGACACGTACTTTTGCCAAGAGTCGATGCTGGGCGACTTTATCAAAAGTATTTTGGAAATCCGAATAAAATATGTCCAACGCTCGACTTCTGTCAAACTCGCTTCTCATCCCGTCAAATAATTCGAGCAAGTTCGTGAGGTACGAGCGCTTTCTTCGGAAACCGTGTTGGTGTCCCTCAACAGGTTGTGGGACTCTAAAAATCTCAAGCCGAGATTTTGAAGGTGAATTCACGATTCCCGGTTACCAGATTTTCCTGAAAGATAGGCCAGACAGAGATGGTGGCGGTGTGATGTTGTATGTCAAGGATACTCTCAACTCGACGGATTGCAACATCGTATCCGACCATGAACTACTAGGTGTTGACCTAGAGATAGATCCTGCCAAATACAGGACCCTAGGGCTTTATGGACCTCCTGCCTAACTCGTTGAAAAGGACAGAGATCTGTACCAGCTACTAGGAGAACTTTTCGAAGACAGGGTGTGTATCATCATGGGTGATTTCAACACACAAGTTGACTGGGAAACCAGAGAACCCTGTGGCGAGAATGCACTACTCCTGGAGTTCACAAACAACGAGTTCCTTACTCAATGGGTGAGAGACCAACGAGGGGAGAATATCCTCGACTTGGTTTTCACCTCTGAGGATGACATCATTGAGGACCTCTCTGTTGGCGAAGAGGTCGGTGGCAGTGACCACCGACTAATTAGATTTGTAGTCAAAGTCCCGAAGGCAGGGCTTGCAACTATTAAATCTAGGAAACTTGATTTGTAAAGAGCAGACTTTGCAGGTCTTCGTGCTGGACTGACTGACGCGAGGCGAGAAGTGTGCGATGTTGTTGAAGACTCGTGGAACAGTTTCCAAACCACATTCATGAGTCTTCAATCGCGTTTCATCCCTCTGAAATGTCCCCGTTGGTCTTCTGTTTAACCAAAGTGGTTTAATCGAGAAATCGGCCAACTACTTAGGAAGAAGAGAACTGTGTACCGGCAATCGAAGATCTCGGGTGACTTTGACGAATACCGGAAGCTGGCTAGCATAAGGACAGCTAAACAGGCTGAGGAACTCCGAGTGGCGAGACTAGGTTAAGAGAATCCCAAGGAGTTTTTTGGAAATGTGAACAGCCGTAAACCAATCGGTCGAACGATTGGCCCTTTGAGAAATGAAGAGGGGGCATTAAAGCACTTAGATGCAGAAAATGCTAACCTCCTCAACGACTACTTCTTTTCAGTGTTTACTAAAGAGTGTGGTTCCATCTCCCAGCCAATGGATTCCTACTCAAGGAAAAGCTGGAGGATATGGACTTCATCGAAGGGTAAATAAAAAAGAAGATCACTGACCTAATGACGAGTAAGTCAACTGGCCCAGATGGGTTTCTACCTAAAGTGTTGAAAGAAGTGCGCGATCAAGTGTCACGACACTTGAGCGCAATCTTCAACATGTCAATCCGGACCAAATGCGGTTCTAGAGACTGGCGTGAAGCGGAGGTGACTCCTATCTTCAATAAAGGAGACCGTAGCCAACCGCCAAACTACCAACCTATAAGTCTGACTTCAATAGTCGGTAAACTCATGGAAAGCATGATGGTGGACAAAATGACGTCGTATTTAGAGTCAAACCTGCTACTGAGGAGTTCCCAGCACGGCTTCCGAAGGCAACGGTCATGCCTGACAAACCTTGTGGAATTCGTCCACTTCGTGTTCAGTGAGCACGATCGGGACAAGGCGCTGGATGTGGTGTACTTAGACTTTTAGAAAGCCTTTGATAAGGTACCACACCGCCGCCTTCTCCGGAAAGTGCGAGCGCTCGACATAGACAGAAAAGTAGCCGGCTGGATCGAGAACTGGCTAAGTGGCAGACGGCAACGGGTGATGCTGAATGAAAGGCTTCTGAGTGGGTGCCCGTTACTAGCGCGGTGTCTCAAGGTTCTGTCCTGGGACCACTACTATTCATAATCTACGTCAACGACATGGACGGTGAAATGGTTGCCAAGATTTCCAAATTTGCCGAGGATACCAAGCTTGGTATGAACGTGGCAAAGGATGGAAATACTGCCCGCCTGCAGGAAGATCTTGGGAAGATTGGGGAGTGGTCGGACACGTGGCAAATGCCTTTTAACGTGAACAAATGCAAAGTGATGCATATCGGCCACAGAAACCCCCAATCTCAGTATATTTTTAAAGGCACTGCTATTGAATCCCCCGACACTGAGAAGGACTCGGGTGTAACTATCACTAGCGACCTCAAGTTCTCGAAACAGTGCATCGAGGCAGAAAAGAAAGCCCAAAGGATGTTAGGCTACATAAAGCGCCAGTTTGGATACCGTAACAAGGAGATAGTACTTTGTCTGTACAACTCCCTCGTTCGGCCGCACCTGGAGTATGCCGTACAATTTTGGAGTCCTTCGTTTCAAAAGGATATCTCAAGGTTGGAAAGCGTACAAGCCAGGGCAACCAAGCTGATCCCCTCTATCCAACATAAAAGTTATGAGGATAGACTAAGGGAATTAAATCTGTTCTCGCTGGAAACCCGTAGACTGCGTGGTCAGCTCATCGAAGTTTTCAAAATACTTCGAGGGTTCGACAATGTTGACTACCGAGATATTTTCACACTGAGTGAAAACAGAACGCGCAATCACGGCTTTAAACTTGAACTGAAGCGTTACAACCTCAATCTGTGTGGAAATTTTTTCACCTACAGTATCTGCGGTAAATGGAACGCACTTCCAGTGGAAGTTGTCAACAGTGAATCTGTTGACCAGTTCAAGTCAAGACTAGACAAAGTCTTGAAAAGTGGCCGTTTAGGGACGCAAAACAATTAAGCAGCCATGTGCCTGCTCGATTGCTAGTCCAAAGGTACCCTCTTTGAATGGACCATGAGGTCTCCTAGGGTACTTTCTTACCTTGTTACTCCTTGTTATTCTATCCGCTATGAGGCTTTCCAGTACTTTACTCACTATTAAAGTAAGACATCGGTCGGTAGTTTCCAGTGGTGCCATCGTCCCCTTTTTGTGGATGGGGGTGACGTTGGCCATACGCTTGTCCGTAGGGACTTCACCACTATCGAGTGACGCGTTGAAGACGTCAAAAAGATGGGTGCCCATCTGATCTTTCACCTCACGCAGCACTCTTAGCAGGAAGCCGTCATGACCCGAGTATTTATACGCATTTAACTGATCGAGCCTCCTGTCCACCTCTTCGGCATTTGTAGTTATTTCCTTTAGTGTTTCTAATTCAACATAAATCACTGTCAGCGGTCTGGGTCTCCGTTGCCTCGTGAACACCAAGGAAAAGTAGTCGTTGAGTACGTCGGCGATTTCCAGGTCCGAATCCTATAGGACACCGTCCGCGTCCCTCAGAGATCCGTTGCGTTGGCGCACTGGTTTTCAGCTATTTACCTAGGCAAAGACCTCTTTAGAGTTTTCTTTAGATAGAGAGGCAAAACGAACTTCTTTGTTCCGCTTAGCCGTACGCACTAGTGATTTATCCTTCTACAATGAGTCACGTAAGCTTCATGTTGCGCTAAACTCTTACTTCTATTCCATGCCATGTGCGCTGACTTTCAACCTTTAATAGCGGTGGCTAATAATACCTAGTCTCACAGTTTTCGTAAGAACGAATTCAGCCTGACGTTCCATAAAACAATTCTTGAAAGGCGTTCCATTTGGAATTCGTCCCGTCATCTTCAGATGGTTATATCTGACCAAGTGCCGTCTGAAGTCCATCTAAGTCTGCACGTCTGAGATCAAACTTACGTGTTCTTTCATTCGTACCGTTCGTACAGAGGGCACGTACACCGAACCTGGCATGTTGTTGTCCCTACCACCTAGGCACACATCTACTGACGCATCAGAGCAAGGTCATTTTCGGTGGTAAATATTGGATTCCGACCGGTACTCCCTCGGGTCGGCTCGCGGACCCACTGAGTCAAAAAAGTTGCTATCAGCCTAGTCCACATGCCGAGATGCCTCTCCGTCGCTCGTTTGGTCACTCCAGTCGACTCCGCAGTTGAAATCACCTATCACAGGCGACGGGGAAACGTCCAAGACATCAGACAGTTTTTTATACAGGTCCATATCCACCTCCACTGTCCGATGGGGAGGTAGGTAGGCCACTAAGACCCCGTACGTTGTATCGTCGACCTTAATATCAACTCCTACCACCTCATGCCCCGGAATAAATCTAAACTCGATAGGAGAAAGATGGTCCTGCACATACACAAAAACTCAGCCGCACTTCAGGCCAGCACGATCCTTATGGAAGGTCGTGTAACTGGTTACGACAAACTAACCAATAAAGTTCCAGGTGTCTGCGCGGATCCATGACTCCGTGATGGCAACTATATCAAGCCTCTCGGATGACATCAGAGCTCTAAACTCTACTGCCCCCTCCATTTGTCCGTTTTCAGACGGTTCGTCGGGCGTCCTCTCCTCCAAAGCTGGATTCGGAAGCTGGCCCTCACCCACCTCTGCCCCCTCCCTTGTAAGGGCGGTGGAGTTGTCTTCGGGATGTACGACTTCGGCTGCTGAGAGTTATACTTCGCGAGAATCTTCCAACTGATTCTGGTCAGACTTTCCTCAATACCGAAGCTCTCCAACCAAGACAAACCACAGTGGATAAGCTTAGGTAGCACTCCTCTTACAGGGACAGACTGGTGGGTTCCGTCGTTGGCAAACAGTCCAGACCGGCCGTAGAACTCATCAAACTAGTTGACTAAACCTACGCCCATGTCTGAAAGGATCTCGCTGAGTCTCCAGTTGATGTTCAAAGCCTTTGGGTTGGCCACGGCACCTCCGACGCATCTCGGAATGATCCCAACGACGACTACTCTGGTTGACTTCTTCGTTAAGGTTGTTAAGTCCTTTACGTCATCAATGATAAGCTCAGTGAAGCCTTCAAGACCTCCCCATAGGAACAGGTCGCTTCCGTTGGCTAGTGTGACTATAGGTGTATCATACCGTCTAAATCGTAGCTTGTCCACTTCCTGCTTGACATCTTGGGTCCGCTTCCCTGGTAGTCTACGTACGTGCCATATTTCCTTAGGAACTCCGTTTGACCTACTTGTCAAGTCCTTTCACTTGAGAGTCCCCAACAACGATTGTTGCCTCCCGACCAGATTTGAAAGCTGCAAATATATTAGAGTTTGAGACTGGTGTCGGCCTCGAAGGTTCCTTAGGACTCTTTGCTCCCCTTCTGAAAGGAATGAAGCCATCGGGGGAGGCGTATTTATATCCCTGTTTTTCTTCTTTTACTTCTTACCCTTTTCCACCTATTCTCCAGTTTGCTGGCGCCGCAATACCGATGCGGTGTTTACCTTCTGAGTGAGAGACCCGTCGGTGGGAGCTTGATTTAGGGCTCGAGCTGACTGGGACTTTAATCTTGAAGCCAACTCTGGATCCTGTTCCCGAGACGGCGGATCTGACGCGCGTGCTCCGATTCCAGACTCTGTAATTTCATCTCGAGGGCCTTAGATTTCTCCTCGGATGTTCTATAAAGATCTTTCAGTTCCTTACAATAAGCTTTGGCTTCTTTTACTTCATTTTTCAGGATAAAATCGGTGCAGATACTGCCCGGATGTCATTTTGAATAACACACATCCGACAAGTCTACGCACCACTTATCCTTCTGGCACATCGCACAGGTGTACTTTAAGGCAGCTGGTCCTCTCTTTCCACTCATGTTGAACACTTTATAGGAATAATAACTTTGCGACTAATAAATTAGTAAAAAAAGGAAGAGTGAGTTTGGCCCTCGCGAGCTGCTCCCGCCTACCGATCGGAGACGATTCGTATCTTTCAGAAGGCACAATCCTTTGCTGTTATTCGTCCAACCGAGTCGTCCAAGGTCAGCATGCCGTGGCTCCCAAACAAGCAGCACTGATGGTCCTCAAGGAACCAACAATTTCGCACCAGGTAAACAGCGCAACATGCCACGTACTAAACTCCTACTAGTTCCCGTCAACGGTCACTGGGAATGGTCAGTAATTACACGCCAAATAAGGGGTTAACGGGGCACATACCCTCATTCCATTCATTGCGCCCCAACACTTGGAACCCCTCTAGTCCCATTCTCTCGCAACTAGTGAGCGTCGATGAGCGTTGTTTTTAGAGGTTCTAAATCCTCCATTCTGATGCATGACGTAGCCGTCAGTTCCTTATAGTCTTGATAGAAGGTTAAAGTGTGCAGCTCTCTCTTCCTGACATAGAGGAGCCCATTGAGGGAGAGTGAAAGTGAAAGTGAGATAGATAGAAAGATAGATAGATAGATGAAGAGAGAGTAAGAGAGTATGAAAGAGTGAGAGAGAGAGTGAAAAATTGAGAGTGAAAGAATGAGAGAGAGAGTCAGTGAAAGCGTGAGAATGAGTAAAAGCTAGAAAAAGTGGAAGAGAGATAGAAAGTGAGAGAGATAGAAAGAGAGAGATAAAAATAGAGAGAGTGAGAGTTACAAGGAGTTACAAGGAAAAAAAGTACCCTAGGCGTCCTTACGGTCCATTCAAAGAGGGTACCTTTGTACTAGCAATTGAGCAGGCACATAGATGCTTAATTGTTTTGCGTCCCTAAACGGCTACTTTTCAAGACTTTGTCTAGTCTTGACTTGAACTGGTCAATAGATTCACTGTTGACAACTTCCACTGGAAGTGAGTTCCACTTACCGCAGATACTGTAAGTGAAAAGATTTCCACATAGATTGTGGTTGTAACTCTTCGGTTCAAGTTTGAAGCAGTGATTGCCCGTTCTGTTTTCACTCAGTGTGAAAATATCTCGGTAGTCAACATTGTCGAACCCTCGAAGTATTTTGAAAACTTCGATGAGCTGACCACGCAGTCTACGGGTTTCCAGCGAGAACAGATTTAATTCCTTTAGTCTATCCTCATAACTTTTATGTTGGATAGAGGGGATCAGCTTGGTTGCCCTGGCTTGTACGCGTTCCAACCTTGAGATATCCTTTTGAAACGAAGGACTCCAAAATTGTACGGCATATTCCAGGTGCGGCCGAACGAGGGAGTTGTACAGACAAAGTACTATCTCCTTGTTACGGTATCCAAACTGGCGCTTTATGTAGCCTAACATCCTTTGGGCTTTCTTTTCTGCCTCGATGCACTGTTTCGAGAACTTGAGGTCGCTAGTGATAGTTACACCCAAGTCCTTCTCAGTGTTACTCGATTCAAGGGCAGTTCCCTTAAGGAAGTACTGAGATTGGGGGTTTCTGTGGCCGATATGCATCACTTTGCATTTGTTCACGTTAAAAGGCATTTGCCACGTGTCCTACCACTCCCCAATCCTTTGAAGGTCCTCTTGGAGGCTAGCAGTGTTCCCCTTCTTTGCCACATTGATACCAAGCTTGGTGTCGTCTGCAAATTTGGAGATTTTGCCAACCATGTCTCCGTCCATGTCGTTGACATAGATAATAAACAGTAGTGGTCCCAGGACGGAACCTTGAGGGACACCGCTAGATACGGGCGCCCATTCAGAGGCCCGACCATTCACCACTACGAGTTGCCGTCTATCACTTAGCCAGCTCTCTATTTAACCTGCTAACTTGCCACCTATGCCCTGCGCACGCACTTTCCGGAGAATGCGGCGGTGTGGTACCTTGTCAAAGGCCTTTTGGAAGTCAAGGTACACAACATCCACCGCCTTGTCTCGATCATGCTCACTGAACACGAAGTGGAAGAATTCCACAAGGTTCGTCAGGCATGACCGTTGCCTTTGGAAGCCGTGCTGGGAACTTTTCAGTAACAAGTTTGACTCTAAATAAGACGTTATCTTGTCCACTATCATGCTTTCCATGAGTTTACCGACTATTGAAGTCAGACTGATGGGTCGGTAGTTTGACGGATGGCTGGGGTCTCTTTTCTTGAAGATCGGAGTCACCTCCGCCTCACGCCAGTCTCTAGGAATGCATCTGGTCCGGATTGACATGTTAAAGATAGCGCACAGATGTCGTGATACTTCATCGCACACTTCCTTCAACACCTTGGATAGAAACCCGTCCGGTCCGGGGGACTTACTCGTCTTTAGGTCAGCGATCTTTTTCTTTATTTCACCTTCGGTGAAGTCCATTACCTCCAGCTTTTCCCCCGAGTAAGAATCCGTGGGCTGTGTGATGGGACCACACTCTTTAGTAAACACTAAAGAGAAGTAGTCATTGAGCAGGTTAGCTTTTTCTGCATCTGAGTTAATGTACCCTCCTCGTCCACTAAGGGCCCAATCCTACGATGGATTGGTTTACGGCTCTGAGCAGACCACTTCATTACTTCCATATTTTCTTGTTTGAAATAGTATTTTACTCGCTTTTCAGTATGGCATAACACGTTGTCCTGCATAAATACTGCTAGCTGGTTGAGAGATGTTCAGAGTGAATGTATAACATGGTACATGTTATAACAAGGTTTAAGTACCTATTTACATTTACCGTTCCAATTATTCACACTAGCGGACCTAATATTTTAGACAAAAACATCCCCCATACCATGACGTTGCCTCCTCCATGCTTAGCAGACTTTTTAACACAATTAGGGTTAAGTCTGCCACCTGCAGTGCGTCTTAAAAAGCGTCTGTCATCTGGTCCAACTAAATTAAATTTACCTTCATGGCTGAAATTAATTCTCTCCTAATCTTCATCCTTTAAACAATATGAACTTCAGTATATTCGAGTCTCGCCATCTGGTTCTTCTTTCTTATGATTGGTTTGGCTGCTGGAGACACGAGCTTTTAACCTAGATGCATTGAGACAACGGAAAACTGTGAAACATTTCACTTCTTTTTAACTGGTGTTTTAATTTTTTGATGAATTCCTACTGATTTCGAAGGTAAGCACCTAATAGCTCTCTCTTCTCGTATTGTGTTTTGCAGGTTCGCGCGACTTTTGCAGAAGGCTTATAAGTTTTGTTTTTATTGTATATCTTCAGGACGCTACATAGTTCTTACCTACTGAGCAAAATGTTGCCAGATGATTTCAATAAACCTCTTCCTTCCAACTTGCATAATTAGAAAAAGCCTTATATTGAATCAAGTACCTCGCTTCACGCAGATAAAAAAACATAGCGATGTAATCTCAGAGCCAACACAACCAGAGACATTACAACAACGACACGTTGATATTCACATTATAATCAGTCTGTCACTATTTACATAGACCTATTAAGTGGTTTTCAGACCACACACGAAGGATCTAAATACTCTCTGACTGCCATTTGCTGTGAAAGTATATTTATATCTTAAAAATCACCTGGAAGGCGTAGATAGGTGCCATGGACCATTTGTGCAGGAGAGACACGTGTTACTTGACATGGGGTATTTCGGATTGCAAGCATTGTTGCAGGTGTGTTAGGTAAGTATTGGAAGGAGAAAGCCTTTACCATGCGGTGATATCTTCCCAGAATAGCGTTCCAAGTAGTATTTCCCGGAGAAGTTGAAATGTGTTCAGTGGCAGTGAGTTCCAATAAATCTTGAAATAGACGCAGTAAGTTGTTGAAAATTTGTTTCTTGAAGCTGTAAAATTGGCGTCTGTTGAACTCCGAAGATTGGAGATAGCCCATTTGCTTTCATCTGTTGTTATGACATTTGCAAAATTACTTATCCCCGTGACACTACGTTCAGAAATGTTATTCACCACTTTCAGATTCGTAGCATAGTCCAACGCTTTTCTGTAGTTCTCAATTTGTGGCCAAGACATGAGAGGTTTCAGAATTAAAACGGATCCAATGTTCAGTATATCCAGAAGGAAATGTGATTCTAGGACAATGAGATCAACCAGGGTGATCTTAGCTGTGACTTTCTGGAATAGACACTGTCCTCTTCTGAAAAGTCGGGCTTTTCAGCGGCATGTAAATGGGCAGCAATATCGTGCTTCGATGTGTCACTCCATCTACTGTTAAAGAGGGCAAATGACACAACTTAGGACATCAGGTACATTTGTGTTTTTCCATCTTATTAAGTATTGCATCAGCAAGTGATGGGTCAGTTTTCTTGTATTTCTGCATGTCCTGGATTATACTTAAATCATTTAGGGGAGCATCTGCAACATTGACATCATCCATACAGGAGTGTAACACATCTGAAGGAAGGCGTTAAGTCTTTCCAGCTTTCATAGAGTCTTCGACGTACTCAAGTTGATATACAAACATCAACCTTTTCATGGAGTACAGGTTTCTGGCCATCCATCTGGCCTGATGAATGTCGCCTGGTTGACTTTAGTAAATAGCTCGAGAAGTCGTTCCTCCAAGAATAATGACTATCAGTTGAGCTATTTTCCTGTATTCGGCTCTCGGATGCCTTTATGCAGTTAGAATTTCTTGGAGTATTTCTTCACTGTTATTCTTTTTTTCCTTTAGCATCTTTGGATTTTCTTGAGACAAGTCCGGCCAAACATCCTATTCAGATGGTCAAACCAGCGATTATGTTTCTATCCCAGTGTAAGGCAGCCTACGGTAGGGGTTTTCACAAAACTTGGACAAGTGACTGTGGCTTATATTATGCCTGGAGTGGATTCTATTGCGACATGTTGTTGAGGTTGATATGACTATGTTATTCAGATCAGCCCTTCAATCCCAGCTCTGAATATATTATTGAATTAGAGAGTAACAAAAAACTTTTCCTACAGGTTATTATAGAAAATACCCTTGACAACGTAGCTAACTCAAGATAGAGAAAGCCTACCTATAGTGGGCTTAGAATCAATATTTTCAGCCATTGTGACATATCAGATGAACTCAACCCAGTAAGATGCCTAATATATAGAGGTTTCCACCTCTCATCTACTCATTCATAAATTCATAAAGAATGAATTCCAAACTCTGAAGTCTCATTGTAAAAATAATTGTTATCCCTTTCCTTTGGTTGATAAATTAATCAATAACTTTCTGAATAAAATTTACTTTCTACATTTTCTGTCATATGATACTCCTAAATATCACAAATTCCCCATAGTACCTGAAATGGGAGTCTTCAATAAATTATTCACTAGAAAATGTAACAAATTACTTAAAAAATACTAATTTCATACTAACTTTGAAATCCCTTTTGTAAACCCACTTTCCATAGGCAGTTTCTTTACCTCAAAGGACAACCTTTCTCTTGAGATGAGCAGCCGTGTTGTTTATTCATTTACTTGTTCTTGTTGTCTGCAAGGTATTGGGAGTACGGTTCGCTCATTGAAAGCGGTTTTGTTCTCATGTGGGAATCAGCCACCGCACAGCAAGAAATTTATCTATCTAGGAAGTAGACTTCTGTTATTAGAAATATATACTATGTATTGTAGATACATAGTTTTATTTATCAGTTCTAATGATTATTTGTATTTCTTTTTCAGATCGTGGTATAGATGCTAAGATGCATGACGTCACTGAGTTCGAAAAGGGGCAAATTGTTGGAGCTCGAATTGCAGGAGCTTCCGTCACCAGAGAGCTGCCATATCAAGGACCATAACAGAATTCAAGAAGCAGAGCAAAACATCCAGCAGGACTTCGATGCTCGCTGAAAGAGACTGACCAGTGTTGAAACGCATTGTGCTGAGAAATCCCCGGACAACTGCCCCTAAAGTGACTGCAAAGTTGAATCAAAATCACAATAGCCCAGTTTCGACTAATCAAGAAACCTCTGCTTCCTCATCAAAACATTCAAAAAAAGGCTGAACTGGTGTAGAGATCACAAGGGCTGGTTGATAGATCAATGGAAGCAAGTAATATTCTTTGACGAGTCCAGTTTTTCTCTTTTACCCACTGCAGGGTGAGTTTATGTGTGGAGGCAGCCCGGAGAAGCTTCTAATATTGACTGCCTTCTTCCTACAGTGAAGCACGGAGGATGGTCAGTGATGGTTTGGGCAGCCATAACTTGGAATTCTCTTGGTCCAATCGTTGCCTAGCATGGAAAGATAAACAGCAACGAATATCTGAATATTTTGGAAAATCAAGTCCATCCCATGGTCATAAATTATTCCCTGCTGATGGTGAGTGCTTTTTTTCAAGATAACAATGCCCAATACACAACGCTCAGGTGATTAAGAATTGGTATGAAGAGTATAGGAGTGAGCTACAACACATGGAGTGGCCCCCACAATCTCCAGATCTTAATATTATTGAGCATTTGTGCCGCGTCTTGGAGCGACAAGTTAGAAGTCGTTACCCTCCACCGTCGTGTCTGGAACAGTGCAGTAGGTATTGCAAAAAGAATGGCTCAAGATTCCTCTCAATGTAGTCAGGAAGCTGTATGCATCAATTCCTAGACGCTTCAACGTTGTTCAGAAAGTAAAAGAGGACCAACTCCGTATCGAATAAATATTCATTGAATTTAACGCTTTTGTCCAACCCTTGTATGTACTCGTATATATATATATATATATATATATATATATATATATATATATATATATATATATATATATAATTTGAAAGATGAACGAAAGGACGTATAAAGGGAAATTCATTTCATTTTCTTGATAGATACAACGTTTCGGGTTAACCTTTCACCCATCTTCGGGTACTGGAAAATACAATTCGTGGAGTAGACAAACAATTTAAGTTAGATTTTAACAGACAATCAAAATGATGAATTTATGGAAAGTACTTAATATTTATTAAGGGTGGATTGCGAAAATTTACAGGTAATTGATATTTTTGGATTATTATGTTGGGAGTTAAAAAGTTTAACGATTGAAGAAACACTGGAAACACATCAAGATAAACTAACCTTAAACAATCAACCGTTAGAGGATAACTGGGGAGAAAGGGCGAGGAGCGTAAGAAGAAAGAGAAGGTTAGGAAGTTGGTAATATTTTTATTTAGAGTAGAAGTAGTGAGTGAGAAGAAGAATCGGAATTTAAGGAAGGATTCAAAGGTACGAGTATTTAATATACATAGATTCAAGAATCCTTAAGGATATGGTATTAGGGGTGGTTTTTAAGATTTTAAAATCGTCCATTGTGATATCAGTTTTACAATTAATAGAGTGAAGCCTAACAGGTGAGAATTCTTTCGTAGAGAGAACCTTTCCTGTCTTGTGGCTAACACCCAAATGGGAACAGAAATTTTCTATTTGATGAGATTCAAAATTATGGTTCTTTCCCTAGTGTATAACACAATCTCCATTAATAATGGCACAATTTCTTAAAAAAAATTCGCTCCTGTTCTTGCAATTTAATGCCAAAAGTTTTAGTGCTAAAATCTTTTTATTTTCTATCCTAATTGGATCCCGCTCTGAGAAAGAGGCCGCTCTCTAAAAGAGATTAATGCAAACGTGACTTATTTAGGGGAAGTTCTATTGATTTCATCTTAAGACCTAAATATTACGAGTAGGTTACCCAGAAATTAATGTCGGGATTTGTAAAGGGAAAGTAAAGTCATTTTTAATATATTAGTTCATTCCATTATAGTGTTATGTATAAATTACTATAATTCCCTATTGTTTCTATTATAGTGTCTATATTTTCAATTAAATAGCATATTCGTAAAAAAATAGTTTGACTCTGATTTAAATAAGTTCTTTAAGGTTGTTTTGATCTCTTCTGTCGTTGTCATTTTCATTCTCTTCGGGTGATTCGCTAAACTTTTAAAAGGATAGTCATTTGATGCAGCTAAGTCGTGTAAGTGCGGAGGATTCCTCATTAGTTCCCACTCGAAATTGTTAAACTTTTATTATGTATGGTATCTCTTGCGAAAGAGGTCGCGCGTTGTCTTAATGAAAGGGCACTCTTCGTCTTTTGATTAATGCTGGTCTCTTTTTTATTCAAATGCTGCATTTAATTAGTGATAGTCTGATTTGAGGTAATTAGTTCAAAATGGAGTGTGTCATTCACATCCGACGAAACGTACGAGAGAATCTTCCCTGGATGAGGTCCCTGTTTTGGCGGAGGTGTCGCTCGTTCGTTCGTGTGGTATTGATTTCACACCTCCTTTTTAAAAGGAGGAGGTCTGGGCCCAGGAGAAGTCATGGCCTTCATCCTCCGGGTTAGATTACTCTTGGTCTGGCTTTCTCTTCCTCGGCCTATTCAGCGTGATAGGACCAATGTGACATCGCCCTTGGAGTCATTGCAACACACGACGACAACGTGGTAATCCAGATCGCGGAGTGTTTTACCGTTGAGGACTTGCAGTGTTTTGAAATCAGTTATGCTTCTCTTAAGTGGACTGCCTCCTGCCATGGCTAGAAGCTCCATCTACCCGTCCCCGCTGTGATGCCCAGCCCTAGTAGAAAGTGTCAGGTTTTGTTTTGTGGGGGAGGTTTTTGAGGGAGGGGGAGGTTTAAGAATCTGGATGGAGATTCGAACTGCCGACCCAACGATTGCCGGGCAAGCGCGCTAACCACTATACTAGCTGGGAGCCGGGAGGTGTTGCTTCATTGTACATTGCCCATTTTTTTGTATCCTATAACAGTCTTGTTTAAAAAAATGGTTCAATTATTAGTCTAAAAGGGAGGAATGAACAAATATTGATTCTTTGTTGCAAGTGTACCCTCTCACAGATCGTGAGGAATCCATTGCCTCAAACGTGAAATATTTACTATCTATTCTAAATTACAATGAACAGTGGAATGAGGTGAATGTAGTTTTTTAGCCAATTGTTCAACAGTTACAATCGGATTCTTTTCACTGTTATATTTGAAAAAACTTGATCAAATTCCACCGGTCGTTTTAGACTAAAGTTCCCTGAGCTAAATTTCTGAAATAATCTTTGGCACTAATTCTTCCTTCACCGTATACTCGTACATGACACAAACTCTATGCTGTTAACTTACCATTGTTGCCTTTTATAAACACAAAGCATAACGTGGTGTAAGCCCTCTTTTGACACTTATATAAAATATTCATTATTTAACGATAAGGCACACTAAATAAACAATAATAATAAAAAAATAATAGTCCAGAAAAATAGCGACTAAGGTATTTCGAAATATAAGCCTTGGGTACATAGGCTTCGAGTTTAGTAGACTAGGATAGTATAAAACTAAACCTGCTTTCGATTATTGCTATCCATAAAATAATGATAAATATGAAAAACCCGCTTTACTTATGGGATGCATGCAAAATAAACATTTATTCAGCAAAGAAGTTTTAATCATTTTTTTACAATGCTTTCCTATCCCTTTAACTAAAATCAAAGTCCTCCACAATATAATATAACAGATGACAAAAGCCACAAGGGCTTATCATAGTTCATCTGAGTCAAACGGCCTCTTTTTTAAGGCACCCAAACTGCCAGGAAAACTACATCCAGAGGATTGCGTCCAGAAACAAGGGTATCACCAATCAAGGCTTGTCAAGAACTAAATCATGCAGCTATAGATATATACAAACAATATTAATATATACAAAACTTAGAAACCATCACAACCTTCCCTCCCCATAAACTCATCCAACCTACTCTTAAATACATTTAAATTTGGACTACCTACTACTACCCTCCGCGGCAATTTGTTCCAGAAGTCTACCACTCTATTGGTGAAAAAATATTTCCTTAAATCCAACCTACACCGTTGCTTTTTAATTTTTAAGTGGTGACCTCTAGTCCGATTTCCATACTCAAAAAACTTCTAACATCCAATTTATCTATCCCGGAAAAAATTTTAAACAGCTCAATCATATCCCCTCTCACACAACTCCTTTCGAACGAGAACATATTTAATACCCTCAGTCTATCTATATATTCAAGTGCCGCAGTGGAGAGACTCTTTTCGTTAGGAAACGATATTCTATGACCAAAGCATTGCTCTTCTCTCCGACAAACATTAAATATTTGAAATAAAAGAGGAACTAATATTTGAGAGGATTAAAAATGAAATCTGTGACAAGACGTCTTTCGAACTGGCTCTGGCTTCTGCCAAAAGCTGGGTCGGGATAATGATTGGCGATGGCCACAATAAATGATCCTGGTGTCGAAAGATTTTAGCCTGGTTTAGCAAAAATAAGTGGGGTCCAATTTATGAATCTCCTTGAGAATTTTAGAACATCCAAAATTTCTTTTAGAATTCTATTATAAATTATATCCTCTAATAGAGATTTTTTTTTAAGCCACATATAAAAAAATATATATATAAAAAACAATCTACACTACCATTATCTATCTACTCCAATAAGCTTGAGCAAGCGCAACGGAGAGCCACTAATTTGGTCCTGCAGATATCGACTGTCCTATGAGGAGAGGCTGGCCCATCTCCAATGATTAGGAGATGTTTGGCTGAGGTAAATTGGACAGAAGGGTTTTCAGAAACAACACCGATTGAAAAGTATGAAATTTTTGTAAAGATACTTCTTTACTTGATTGACTTGTATGTCGCAAAGATTAGGTGTATCTTGAGATAATAGGGAATTTAGCTATGAGATGGAGGGGTATTGGCCTAATTCAGTTGAAGATGAGAAGGACTTAGGAGTAGTATTAGATAGGTCACTGAAGTTTTCAAAGCAGTGTATTGAGGCAAATAGGGTGCTAGGTTACATTAAAAGGAATGTTAGCTACAAGAGTAAGGAGGTTATCCTTAAACTATATAACTCTTATGTCAGGCCACATTTAGAGTACTGTATACAAGCATGGTCACCACATTTTAGACATGATTTAAACTTGTTAGAATCAGTACAAAGGAGGGCAACAAAAATATTACTTTCCCTGAAGCACCTTGAATATAGAGATAGACTGAGGGTACTAAATATGTTCTCATTTGGGGAGAGATATGATTGAGCTATTTAAAGTCTGTTCTTGGGATGGATAAGTTGGATTTCAGCAAGTTATTTGAGTTAGAAGGTAGTAATAGAACTAGAGGTCACCACTTAAAGATTAAAAAACAGAGGTGCAGACTGGATGTTAGAAACTATTTTTTCACTAACAGTGGTGGACTATTTGGAATAGTTTGCCACCTGAGACTGTAGACAGCCCAAACTTCAATGTTTTCAAGCGCAGATTGGATGATTATATGGGGATGGAGGGTTAACTTTTTACTTTTTGCTATGGGGATATGTTTCTTGACTCATTCCTGTGTATGAAGTTTCTTTTTATTGTATATTTTGGGGGACTTTGATTTTGTTTTTGAGAGACTTCTATGGATTGTTTAAATTGTATATTGTAGATGCATGATCTGACAAAATCCTATAGATACATTATGTGGGGGTGGATTTGATGGATATGGATGAACTTTGATAGGCCCTTGTGGCTTTTGTCATCCGTGAAATTATGTTATGTTATAGGATATTTTTCTTGAAGAATTCATTCGGTTTTGAGGGAATGTATAATTTGTTATAATTTTTAACCTCCTTAACATCAGTGTAAACTTTGCCAGTCGGGTAATAGCTTGAATAAATGATAATCCATAGGTGCAAGGCCTAGGTGGTTATTAAAGGTGAGGAAGAACTTTCTAACTTAGCATTATTCTTTTCATGGTTCAAACGTGCTACGTGTAGGCGTGCATCGTCCTGAAGATGGATGACACGCTTTCGGGTGGACAGTGAAGGGAGGTTTTGTGAAAGAGCTTCATTTAAACGTTGCAATTGTTTAACAAGGAGGTTAGGTCATAGAAGAAGCCGTATTTAGACGTTGTAAACGTCTTATATTTATGACACGTCAAAACCATTTTTGTAGCCTATTGCTCGATTATATTTAAACACTTTGCAGTAAATTTGGAACAATTCAAACAATGTGAAGCATCTATTTATCCTTTAAAAAGGATGTTAATTTCCTAACAACAAAATAAATGTTAATTATTTTACTGAATAACTTTGAGGAGATATGAAAAACTTATATATATATATATATATATATATATATATATATATATATATATATATATATATAAGTGCTGACTCCGGCACTCGGACTGTTCAGGCTTAGCCCGAGTATAAATTTAGTAAAGTGAACGTGTATTTGCAAGCAGATTTAATCTGTGTCAACACTGACTTTAAGTAAGTAATTACAGACAATATCTCGGGCTCCTTTTATTTATCTTGGCAGTCGTCTTAGAGGTGCCTTGTGTCAAAAAATATCATTCGTAGCAGAAGTTCCCTCGACATTGTTCACCTTCGCTTGACTCGGGCTCAGAAGTTACAGCCAAAGTTGTTATATATAATCGTAAAAATTAAAATTAATTAAAATTCATTGTTTTCTTGAAACAATAGATTTCTATAGATATTATGATTTAAATTCCAATCTATGAAAAGTTTCCGTTCTACAATATTCTTAAAGGAACGAAAATTATCCAGTAACTCGGGCTAACACGAACGAGCCTGGTAGGTGTAAAAGAATAAATGGCATCTCTTGTCAAGAGTACAATACAGTACAGGCGACAGTCAGATCGGTCTCTGGCTAATGTTTGTTGTGCACGCTGCTGTCTTTATTTGATTGCTGTTATTCTGTGTGTCTGTCTGTAAAGATCAGGGTTTTTTTGCAAGGCTGCTTTATTTTTACCCTTAACTTAGAAATGGAAAATCATTTAGAACGACTTGGACAAGAAGAA
The DNA here is from genome assembly GCA_963969495.1 of Ceratothoa steindachneri. Lineage (NCBI taxonomy): Eukaryota > Metazoa > Arthropoda > Malacostraca > Isopoda > Cymothoidae > Ceratothoa > Ceratothoa steindachneri. Next base: position 116,012,971 of record OZ018319.1, read on the forward strand.
AGAGCTGTAGGACAGGATATTTTACGAGTTCGCCATCAAACCAAGACGACTGGAGTTCATGTATAAATGAAGTGAGTAATTTTTATATTAAAACTATATTTCTGTCCTATTGTTAAATTACACTGTCCAACAGTCATTTTGCTACAGAAATGAGAAAGTAGTTTTTATTGTATTTTTTTGCGTAGATTACGAAAATGACCTTTATTTTTCATGAAATAACTTGTTTTTTGTAATCAGCACATTTATTTTTTTTTATTAATATCAGATTATTCAGTATATAGAGGTATGAAATATTTTTTTTATTTATTTTACAAAAAGTACAAAGATAAGTGGAAACAAAAAGCTTATTCATCAAAATAAATTAATAAGTCCTTTTAATACATTTCAGAGTGTGGTATTAGAAAAATATATTTTAAAAAATAATGAAGATCTAAGATTTTTCCAAAATTGCTGAAATCTATACAATAGTCATATATCTTTAGAATATTTAGGCTTCTTTTTATGTACAACATCTTGTCTGTCTCTGTGAAGGGTACAGCAGAAGTCAGCAAGCATTGCAGGACTCCATTTTTTTTTTATAACGATTTTCTATAGTAGCAATATCTTGGTGGAACCTTTCACCCTGTTCATTCTCTGGAAAGAAAAACAGATGGGAATGCAAAAAATGCACCTTTAGTGACATACTACATCCCAACTCATTATAAGACCTAATCAAATTCTGAACAAGAATGCGGTAATTTTCTGATTTGTGTCTTCCAAGGATACCATTACATACACCTTTGAAACTATGCTAGGCCTCAAATTCTGGCTTGCTCAATTTTGCCTCAAACTCACTATCTACCATAGGTTTTCGAATCTGAGGCCCAACAAAGATTCCTTCTTTAATTTTAGCATCACTAATCTTAGAAAATTTTGTTTTTAAATATAAGAAGGATGATTGGTCATGCTTTAAGGCTTTCACAAATTGTTTCATTAAACCTAATTTTATGTGAAGTGGTGGCGAAATTATGTTTTCCTTAGGAACCAATGGTTCACGTATGAAATTATGAAAACCTACTTTTGTCTCTTCTCTTAAAAGCCATTCTGAGCCTATGTAATGTTCTCCCCGATCAATACTGTCCCACTGGCACAAAAAAAACACATGTATTTTGTGTAGCCTGACTGCACGCCATTTAAAATGACTACTACCTTAAGGTCAGCACAAATCAACCATTTATTTTCACTGTATTTAATGCTTTTTAAAATGAAATCTAAATTCTCATAAGTTTCTTTCAAAAGAACAGAGTGAGCTACTGGTATCGATGGTAGTTTATTTCTATTATGCAAAAGCAAGGCTTTACTACTATATAATGAAGCGCCAATGAAAAGTCTCCATTGACTGGGTTCATAACACCTACTACAAATTATAACTTTGTATCTGCTACTTGAGTAAATTTTGTTGTAACTAACTAATTTTGGTGCGTTGACTCGAAATCTGTGCTCAGAGCTGTCCTAGCGCGTAAGATTCCTGAGTTATGCAACTAGGCTCTATGGCTCACTTTGTCACCTTGGATCAATTAATGATATAATTATTACGAGTTTGAGAAGAATGAGACGTTTCTGGGAAAAGGTTTGGAACCGAGGCATCCTATTTGGCATTATGTACGGCCTTTTGCAGACCCAGACAAGATATGTATTACATATAAAAGAGGTAGTACTCGCCTAACTATAAATTTCTTCAAAAATGTTTGAGACTCTTGCTCTTGCGTTTGTACGTGTATATAGGATCCTCCCGTTGTAGGAACCAGTAGTAGTCACCCATCATGTTTTCGCTGAAGTGGCCTTGATACCTGTTTTCCATCATTGTGATATCTCGGTGGAACCTTTCCCCATGTTCGTGACTAATATCACCCATATTAGATGGAAAGAAATCTAGATGCGAATGCAAGAAATGCATCTTAAGAGACATCCAACACCCCATTCGTTGATAGGCCTTTAGCATGTTGTCCACTAGTTCTTCATAGTTTTCAGCCCTATAATTACCAAGGAAGTTCTGCACTACATGGACAAATGAATTCCATGCTGCCAACTCAAGTTTCGTTAGTTTATTTCTGAACTCCCTGTCACGTATCAATTCTCTGATCTCCGGCCCTACAAAAATGCCAGCTTTAAGTTTAACATCTGTTTTCTTTGCACCAAATTTCTCTTTGAGATACTGGAATCCATCAGAATCATAGGCCATTGCTTTAATAAAATTCATGATAAGGCCAAGTTTGATATGAAGTGGTGGAAGGTAGATCTTCTGTGGATGTACCAAAAGCATGTGCTTCACATTGTATCGGCCAACTATGTGTTCTTCTCTTTCGGGCCACTTTTTGACAATATAATGATTCCTGTCGTCACGGCTGTTCCATAGGCATAGGAAGCAGATATTATTTGTATATCCTAGCTGCAGTCCAAGAAGTAAAGAAATTACCTTTAGATGCGAGTAATGAACATTTTCCAAAATAAAGTTCATTGACTCATATGTCTCTATCATCCCAACAATAAGTGCGAAAAGAATTGAAGGTTTTTTGTTACCATTGTGTAGTAACACAGCTTTGAGGCTAGCAGTGCTTGCATCGATGACTAGTCCCCATTCATCAGGTAAATGCTCGTTTTCTAGTTGATTTATGAGGACATTAAAATCAGTACAGAAACAAGCACCATATTCTTCTTTATAGAAGGCAGCTAAGGCTTCATGGCGTTTACGGAAAGAAGATATTTTTGCACCGTCCTCTAGAAGATTCCGTTGCTATAGTCTGGAGCCCCAACAGTTCTGCGTTCTCCTTTGACAATGACAAATTGCTCTCCAAATCATTCAATCTTTCTTGATTTATCAACTGGATCTTCTTTTCCTTATAATCATCTTCATACATTTCATCGTCATTGTTATCCTCCTCTTCAGGCGATGAATCATCTTCTTTAACTGCACGAGCTGATGTGAGGAACTGGGATTGGCATCTCTATATTATAGGGGACTGATTTTATAGCTGAATTATAATCTGGATATACATTTTTTAACTTGTTCTTATTTGAGAGTCCTGCAATATTTGTCAGCAAAAGGCATACCCTTTCCTTTGCCATTTAACCACTGTGTGAGCCCTGTATAACACACAGTACAAGATTTGTGAGGTGCTCAGAGCTTGTCTTGGTCACCAACGTTACAACCAAAGTAATAAATATATGCAGTTTTCACTTTATGACAAAAGTTGTCTGGGCTATTTATACATCCTCGCCGATTCATGTGTTCAACTTAGTTTATATATATTCTGTTATATACTTTTGTACAATTTTATTTCATTTACAAATTAATTGATAGATAAATCTGAAAGAAAAATGCAATAAATCACTGTATGTAAATATTGTTTCAACACCACTACTATAATGGCTAAATTTGACAACGTGATAAAGTAGGAGTGTAACGCAGGAACCAAACACACACAACACATCCTCTCACTACGGTAGCTGAAGCAACACTGCCCATATGTGTAACTAAAGAGTATGTGTGTAACTCAGGAACCTTACGTGGTAGAACAATTCTGATTACAGATTCTGAATCAGCATAGTCGATTTAGTATAAATCACAAGCTAATACCCAAGTAGCAAAATCATTGTTGACTAGTGCAATATATATTTAATTCTTCAAAGAGACGTGGAATATTATTACAGTACCATAAATTGTTGTTAAATGAAAATTTTTCTCGTAAATTATTTGATCGAATGCGAAACTTAGTATTCGAACATCTTCTGCTACTAATTATCTTTCTTTCAGTCTCGAGGCCGGTAATTAACTCTGTTGTTTTGTTAAGTTTAGATCTCTTCCAAGATCATCTAGATCAAGTTGTAAGAAAGGTTTTAGAGTAGTATTAACAGTTTCAGGAACGTAAATTTCAGTTTCTGGTTGACATGATTCCATATCTGATTGATCAGAGTTAGACAAAAGAATTTCTGCAGGTGGTTCAAGTACTGTGTGAAGGGTATCGCGGAACCCGGTTCACACGGCTCAAATTAAAAGACACACAAGAAATTTATAGAAGACCAGGGATCTAAAGGCCTACCAGAAATTCACCAGAATGTATCAGGACGGTGCTAAATTACGAGGTATCTGCAAGAGGTAAAATGAATACACACATAAAAGTATTAACAGTATTATTTACATCAAAATCAAATATGAAATAAATTGACTGCTAACAAATGCTTATCACCATCTAATGACCACAAGTCGTTCAAACCAAAATAGATATTAGCGCATACAAATTGGGTTCTATAAATAATTTGCTTAAAGCCGAAACGACACGCACCGTTGTAGATGAAATAGGCTACGCTACTTTAGTGACAGGTGTTCCCGGAATAACCTCCTTGTCTTACGTCCCTTACCCGAAAGCGCAAAGTTACATGAATAAGACTTAATTAATTTAAAAGGAACGTAAGAAGAAAGAAATACTCCAAAATACCTGATACTAGAGCAGTGAAGCAATAACCCACGTCAGAAACCCATGCGAAAGAGGCTCAGCGACGATGAGTGAATTCGACACAAGTCCACAGTGATGAATGCGATGACGATCTTTGGCGAGGAGAATCCCACAGACGGCGATATCGGGGCGAAAAGCGTCAATACCACGGGGAACGATGATTCGAAGGCCCAACGATCAAAGAGAAAGAATAAGAGATGACAGAATTCCCCAAAGAGGAGATGGCGAGGTAACTAGTGGAGAGATTTCACGTGCCCATTGCGAACGGCTTCCCAAAGGAGAACACTTGCAAATGTCAATGGAAGAGAACAATTTGATGCAGCCGACAGAGGGGCAGCGACAACGCTGGCAGGAATCAATGGCAAAAAATCATCGCTGCCCGAAGGAATCCAGTAGGGGTCTCCTAACTTGAAAAACGTCAAAGGTAAGTAATGGAAAACGATTCAGCGGAGCAATCAAGGCAGAAACCTCGCAACAGAATAAATTAAAAGGCCTCACGGCCCCATTTATATCCTTCAGTCCGAAAGGAGAAAAGGTAAGTGGGGCACAAGGGGGGAGGAGGAATGAGTCGCTTGACCTACGCAAATTAGGCTGGCAAGTTACAGAAGTTTAGGCCAAACATGGTAGTCTCGAAGCAGGTCGACCTGCGATAAACACCGTAAACTATGATGAGACAGGAAAGGCATGGGAATACGAGGGCCTACTCTGTACACAACCCCTGGGACAAGAATCTACTGGAGAGTAGATGAAAAAAAGGAAGGGCAAAGTATTATACAAGGGAAAATATATACAATAATTACATAGGGGACCTACTTAAAATATCAGCCCCTAGGTTGTCCTTTCCAGTGATGTGGACAACCCTAAACTTATAGGCCTGTAGGGCTAGAGCCCACCGAAGTAGTTTGTCGTTCGTGCCCTTGAATGTTGGCAGATAGAGGAGAGGCTTGTGGTCGACCTCCAAAACAAACTCCTTACCCCGAAGATAGAAGTCAAACCTGGTAATGGCAAATACTATGACCAGATACTCTCTCTCTCTCTCTCTCTCTCTCGACGGTCGAATACCTCTTTTCCCGGTCCAGGAACCAAAAGTTCCTCCAGGGTGGAAGTTTCGTCTAGAACTTCGACTTGATGCATCTGGGCCCTGCGATGCTACCTTTTCAAAAGGTTAGTATGATAGAGACGGTGTCCACTAGGAACCTCGATGCTGTAATTTACCTTACCTCGCCTCTCAAGTACCTTATACGGGCCATTCCAGGCTACAAGAAGTTTACTGGTGTGATTGGGCAGGAGCACTAGAACTTCATCGCCCTTTTTGAATTGCCAGTCCTGTGACTTAAGGTCGAAATAAGTCTTGTACCGGGACCTGCTGACTTCGGCATGTTGGGCAGCAATTTTAGAACATTTGGCCAACTTTTCCTGCAGCTTAATGACGTACTGAAAGCTGGTCCGGTTGTCGTCTTGGAGGGTTCGATCTTCCCACAGATCTTGGAGAACGGATAGTGGGTCACAGAGTGAGCGGCCATATAACAACTCAAAGGCCGAAAACCAAGTTCGGTCACTCGGAAGTTCCCTGATGGCAAATAGGTTTGGAATGAGGTACCTGTGCCACTGTCGAGGCTTCTCCGAACACAACTTACGGAGAATAGCCTTCAAAGGGGCATGAAGTCTCTCGATCTTTTCGTTTCCACTGGAGTGCAAAGGTGTGGTGACGATAGTTTTGACACTGAGCAGCTTGTGAAGTTCCTTCATAAGGTTGGATATAAATTGAGTCCCACGGTCGGATAGAATTTCCCGAGGGATTCCCACTCGAGAAAAGATGGTAAGTAAGGCTTCGGCGACGGATACAGAATCAATATCCTTCAAGGGCACAGCCTATGGAAACCCTGTGGCAGAAGCAATTATGGTAAGAATAAACCTGTGATCGTCATAAGATGGGGTAGAAAGAGGTCGACCAAATCAATGGTGATTTGGGCAAAAGGATCAGTCACGTTGGGCATTGGCTGAAGAGGCACCAGTCGCACATGTCCTTTGGTCGAGAAGCGTTGGCACTTATCACAGGAATGGCAGAAAGCACGAATGTCAGACCCCATTCTAGGCCAATAGAATTAATCTGTGATCTTCAATTCGGTCTTGTTGTGGGAAAAATGTTCAGCCAACGGGCTCTCATGAGCAACTGAAAGGATGCCTGGGCGACACTCACGGGGAGCAACCAAGGTCAACTTGCCTACCTTATGGGGATGGTCAGACATTAAGCATTTCCGATAAAGGAGGCCATTAACCTTGAGGAACTGGTAACTAGCTCCGGTTCTAACTCGCTCGATCTCTCCTGAGGCGGCTTTAGCTCGAACAGCAGAGAGGGTTCCACAGGAAGTTTGCAAACGATAGAAGTCGTCAGGCGTCACAGAAAGGGGATGGAGAGCAGGCAGAGCTAAGGAGTGAATTCGTTTCATTTTCCCTGCTTTGGTCTGGACAGCACGAACATGGTTGAGTTTAGGTGCTGAGGAAGTTCTGGTGATAATGGAAGAAGTTCTCGGTGGAGTAAGGGTTGCAGATGACGGAGGTGGAGCTGGGGAAGGTAAAGATTTAGAAGCATCAAGGTCCCTAACTCCAGGAATGTTTCCAAGCAACACACTAGCGAATTTAATTGGTGCTCTAATGACGTCCGTCCACCTTTCGAAGTTAGGGCAACGAAGGTAGTAGGAGATGAGGGAAAATGAGTCAACTCGTCCCAAGTAGTCGGCACAAAGACTTTTTCGCAGGCGGTGACGTCAGTGTCTGGCAAGACATCCTCAGAGACGGCTACGCAAGAGCAACCAGTGTCCCTGATAATGGTCGAAACCCAGGCCCCGTAAATAGTACCAGAAGCCCGGAAATGAGGGAAACTTCGATCGGAAAAACAGAATCCCACCTTAAAGGATTTCATCGAAGACGAGTCATCCTTCAAAGCACGGGGGCCACGGGGCACTGCGGATAAATGTGGCCAATCTCACCGCAGCCATGACACGCCAGGGTGGAGGAGGAATTCTGTGAGGTGCTCTTAGCGGTGGATGAAGTTGTCTTCCCCTTCGAAGACGGGTTGGACTGGGGTGAGCAGAAGTTCAATTATCCGCCAGCTGGATTGCTTCCGATAGAGTAGAGGGTCGTTGTTCTTTGATGAAGGTGCGCAGGTCAGAATGGAGGGAAGAAAGAAAATGGTCGAAGATCATAAATTCCTTGAACCCATCAAAAGTGTTACCGACGCCGGAGGGTTTGAGCCATGCCTGAAATAATCGGGCTGGGTGAAATGAAAATTGCTGAAAGGTTTCCCCCGGGGAAACCTTAGCGCTACGAAACTCGGTACGGTAGCCATTTGGAGTTTTATTGAAGCCGGTAAGAAGGGCTCTCTTCAAAAGGTTGTAGTCCCTGGTGACATCCATAAGCAGGGAGGTATTAAGCTCAGCAGCCTTACCGCTGACTAGGCTTCCTAATCTCACGGCGTAACTCTCCAGGTTAACTTCGAGTAATTCGGCAACCCTCTCGAAGCAGTTGATATAAGAAGTAATGTCCTTGCCACCCTGTAAGAGCGAAAGTTTCGGACGACTCACCGGGTAAGTGAATTGAAGAGAAGTAGGTTGCTGAGGTGCGGAGATGCGAGCCGATTTAACCTCCTTCTCGACTTGGATCTTCTTTGCTTCTACTTGGATTTGGGCTAGCTGAAGCTTCCGTTCTTCCTCCTCTTTTTTAGCCTGGCGCTCCCTCTCGCGCTCCTCACATTCGAATGCCTGTTGCTGCAATACATATTGAGCAATTTCATGGCCAGTAAGGCCCAATTCGATGGCCTGATCCTTAAGTTCCTGTTGGAAGACATTGTAACAAAATCGGAAAAAGGGTCACACCAAGAAAAAAAAATAGATAAACAAAGCTAAATCAATAAATAAATTATGGAGGCAAAGTCGATTAATGAAAGTTAGACAATAAATAGTAAGAAAAACAATTAAATGAGTTAACTCTGCAGAGGACAAAAAAATGCAATAATTACGCAAAACGTACAAAAAAAGAGTTAAATACACAAAAAAATTATTCAAAGTAGGGGTCAAAAATAATTTTAAAAAGAGTTAAACACACAATGGGGACCACACAGATCCCACACAAGAGGCAATAAGCAAACCTCTTTTAAAAAAAAATGATACTCAAAGTAGCAAAATGTAAGTAGTACAAAGATAATCACGCCAAAAAAGAAACACCGTGAATACGAGGCATATAGAAAACCTCAGAAGAGACCCCTGTAAGTGTCAAAAGATTAATAAATTGCTACAAACAACGGCTAAGCAGAGCCGTGAAAATTGAGCCAAAGGCAAACCTCGGTAGCGCAACGGCTAACAAAATCCTATGCACAGTAGGAATTCACTTGCGGGCCTCAAACAGTGAATGCGCGCTCGAGGCGACTTATAAACCCAAGCAGATAAGCACCACAACTTAACCTGACAACTTAAACTGGAAAAAACAAATACTCGCTAACTAAATCCTGGCAAAACCTATCCTAGCAAGGTCGCCACGTATGTGAAGGCTATCGCGGAATCCGGTTCACATGGCCACAGTAAAAGACACACAAGAAATTTATAGAAGACCAGGGATCTAAAGGCCTACCAGAAATTCACCAGAATTTATCAGGACGGTGCTAAATTACGAGGTATCCGCAAGGGGTTAAACGAATACACACATAAAAGTATTAACAGTATTATTTACATCAAAATCAAAAATGAAATAAATTGACTGCTAACAAATTATACGGGGGTACATCAAATAATATGAAAAGTCATAAATCCTTATCACCATCTAACGACCACAAGTCGTTCTAACCAAAATAGACATTCGAGCAGACAAAATTGGGTTCTATGAATAATTTGCTTAAAGCCGAAACGACACGCGCCGTTGTAGATGAAATAGGCTACGCTACTCTAGTAACAGGTGTTTCCGGAATAACCTCCCTGCCTTACTTCATTTACCCGAAAGCCCAAAGTTACATGAATAAGACTTAATTAATTTATAAGGGACGTAAGAAGAAAGAAATACTCCAAAATACCTGATACTAGAGCAGTGAAGCAATAACCCACGTCGGAAACCCAGGCGAAAGAGGCTCGGTGACGATGAGTGAATTCGACACAAGTCTACAGTGGTGAATGCGATGACGGTCTTCGGCGAGGAGAAACCCACAAACGGCGATATCGGGGTGAAAAGCCCCAATACCACGGGGAACGATGACTCGAAGGCCCAACGATCCGAGAGAAGGACTTCGAGATGACAGAATTCCCCAAAGAGAAATGGCGAGGTGACTGGGGAAGAGCTTTCACGTGCCCATTGCGAATGGCTTCCCAAAGGAGAACACTTGCAAACGTCAATGGAAGAGCACAATTCGATGCAGCTGACAGAGGGGCAGCGACAACGCTGGTAGGAATCAATGGCAAAAAATCATCGCTGCACGAAAGAATCCAGTAGGGGTCTCCTAACTTGAAAAACGTCAAAGGTAAGTGACGGAAAACGATTCAGCGGAGCAATCAAGGCAGAATCCTTTATATCCTTCAGTCCGAAGGAGGAAATTGGAAGTGGGGCACAAATGGGGTGGGGGTGGGGGGGAATGAGTCGCTTGACCTACGCAAATTAGGCTGGTAAGTTACAGAAGTGTAGGCCAAAAAATGGTAGCCGTGAAGTGGGTTGACCTGCGGTAAACACCGTAAACTATGATGAGAAAGGGAAGGCATGGGAATACGATGGCCTACCCTTTACATACTGTAATGTCTTTTGAGTGATGTATAGGCCAAATAGCAGATCTAAAGTTGGGATATACCACAGTTGAAGCGCACTTCGTTGTTTTACCTAAAGATGTGGAAATTATATTCCATTTACGTTTGTGATTACAATAAAGTGGTCCTAAGCTAAATTAATTTTATATTTTTAAAAAATAATATTACAGTATACTACTTCAAAATATAGTTACAGTGTACAATAAACAATTACTTACTTTGTATGTCTACCAAACAAAAATAGCAGTCAGTGGCATGATCTTGGGGCTCTCGTCATACCATTGGAACACCAAATTGAAGGTTTTTATTTTTCCTTTAGACCATTTTGATAAAGAATTAAAGCATGTCATGCAAAAGATATGTGGTGTCCGTGATTTATCTTGGTCGCCAGTTTTAAATCCAAAATACAAATTATATAGTTATTTCACTAGAGAAGAAATTTTTCTTTAATTTTTTTTTAAATGTTACTGAACCACATATGTAGCATAATTTATCTGGGCTATTTTTACACTCTCCTCTTGGCATTTTAATTAAAATTGTTGCTTTTATTTAAAATTTTCTTTAGTTAAATAACCTGAAAATAAGAAATAAAAGAATGAAATTCGTTAAAATCTTCAAAATTTGACAAAAATAGTAATTGGCAACTTACAAAAGCCTGGAGACATTTCGATAAAAATGACTTCCATTTTTGAAATCTCTACATAAACATTAAAAAATGTAATCTTTGTAGGCAACAAAAAGTTAAATTTTGTTAGACAGTGTTATCAGCGCACATATAAGTCTGCGGTGTGCATTACGTCTTTTACCTTCTTACGAGTATATACATGTGTCTTATGCGAAATCTGTGAACAGACTGAGTAACGCTGATGACCTGGAATCGCCTCTGATATACGAGGGGCAGTCAATACGTTTTGCGAATCGGTAGGGCAAAACAAAGGAAGGGGAATGGATGTTTGTGGGGGTGTTAGGACAAGTTATGAAAAGTCAGGACCTGCAGCCGCACGCTCCTGCCTCGTCTATTTAAGAAGCAGTAGCTGATCGCAGATCGTCAGTCACAAATTTTTCAACAATAGAGAAGGTTGAGCACCGAGCAGTGATCAAATTTTTGACCAAGGAAGGCAAGAATGCAAAAGAGATCCATGAATGCATGGTTGCAGTGTACACCGACACGGCCCCTTCCTATGCAACCATTGCTTGCTGGAATAGGGAGTTCCGCCATGGTCGTGAGTCCTTTGAATATGACCCCCGTCCAGGACGCCGGTCAGATGTGACCAACGAGGACAATGTGGCCCGTGTGGAGAGGATGATCCTCGAAATTCGACGGGTGAAGGTCGAAGAAATCGAGCGAGAACTTGGAATATCACATGGAAGTGTTATCAACATCATCCACAACGATTTGGCAATGACCAAGGTCTCTGCCCGTTGGGTCCCTAGAAGCCTCACGAAACCTCACGCCCCATGATCAACTTCAACGTGGTCAAAGTTCGGAGGAGCTGCTGCTCCTGTACAACCAACACCCGGCGGGATTCGAGTCACGCATAGTGACAGGTGATGAAACGTGGGTCTATCACTGGGATCTCGAGACCAAGCTCAAAAGCATGACCTCGAAGCACAGGGACTGTCCGACCTCCATCAAATTCCGGACCCAACCCTCAGCCGGGAAGATCATGGCCACCATCTTCTGGGATTCTGAGGAAGTGTTGATGGTGGACTATGCGCCTCGTGGAAGGACTATCACAGGCCAATATTACGCCGATGAACTGGATGGGTTGAAGAAGTGCAACAGTCAGAAGCGGCGCGGCAAGTTAACACGTGGTGTCCTGCTCCTCAACGACAATACCCCTGTCCACAAGGCCAGAGTTACACAAGCTGCCCTGTGCGAGTGCGGATTCGAGGAGCTCAACCATCCCCCCTACAGTCCAGATGTGGCCCCTAGCGACTACTTTTTATTCTGCCAGCTCAAGGCTGCACTGCGTGGACGCCGGTTTAGGGACGATGAAGATGTCCAGCTCGCCGTCCAGGAGTGGATTGAACAGCAGTCGGGAGATTTCTGGTTGTCGGGAATTCGAAGCCTCAGGGGACAAGTGGCGCAAGTGCATTGAAGTCGAAGGTGGTTATATTGAAAAATAATAAAACACTTTTCCTCATATCTCATTTCCTTATATCCGAATTGCAAAACTTATTGACCGCCCCTTGTATATATATATATAGTTAGTTAGTTAGTTATGGCTCAAAGTTTTCATATAAGAAAATTAATGGAACTAATCAAATGTTGCGGAGGGTTTTATTATGTTATAATTTGAAAGGAAAATATGCAAAACTTTATTGCCCGAACCCATTTTATTATTAAATACAGGCAATTGATGCGCGTAGTCAATATTTATAATGATGTGACTTGTTCTGAAAGAGAGCTTCAATTCGTGTTGGCATGCGGGAGATCAAATTTGTGATGATATCTTGCCTGATATTGCTCCCTTTTTCGTTCAATAAGCACCTGCAAGTACTCACAATTAGATGGCTTCTGTTTATCAACCGCCACTCTGTAGCAGGGTGCCCTGTGTAGTATGATACCCCATTACCAAAATGTTTTGTTATAAAGAAGAAAAGTGGACACAGAGTTTTGAATTTTTCACGAAAAATGGACTGAGTATTATTATTTTACAGAGGTGAATACAAAAGCAGTGTGCTTTCTATGTAATCATCAAGTTTCAGTGCTCAAAAAAATAATATTCGGGGCCACTGAGACTCATCATAAAGAAAAATATCACCATTTGCAATGATAACTATGAAAAGAGAAGATAAACGAATGGTTAGCTGGTCTGAAGAAATAGCAGTCGGCATTTACTCGCAGCCGTGAGGTCAGTGATGCAGCAGTAAAAGCTAGCTACCTTACTTCTATCGAGTTGGAGTAAGCATCCAAGCAATTTTCTGGTGGTGAGTTTGTGAAAACATGCATGCTGAAAGCCGCAGGGATCGTGTGCCCTGAAAAGCGACCTGCCTTTGCTAACAGTAATCTATCGAGGAACAGATATGGTTTAAGATCTCTCAGGAAACCTGGGGCCAAATGTATGGCACAATCAAGTCATTTATATTGTATTTTTTGTTGCAATTGATGAGAGCACCGATGTTACAAATATTTCTCAATTGTCCATATTTATTCGTGGTGTTGATGAGACTTTGACCGTCAACGAGGAGTTCCTTGAGTTTGTACCTATGAAGGATACTACAACAGCAAATGAAATCTTCAGCTCTGTCGTTAGAGCGCTGAACAAGATCGGAGTGGACTGGTGCCATGCTGTCAGCTTGGCTACAGATGCCGCCCCATCAATGATCGGAAGAAAGGCAGCATTGCGACCAAATTCAGAGAGAAAGTGCAGGCCTTAAATCAGGAAGCGTTGTGTTGCAAAACACTAAAAATGGATCATGTTATGGGCGTGGTTGTGCAAACTGTAAATTTCATCAGAGTGCGAGGTCTGAATCCCCCTCAGTTTGACTGTTTTCTCAATGATAATAACATTTTGGCTGGCCTACCATACCACAATGAAGTACGGTGGTTAAGCCAAGTTGCAGTACTCAAGTGTTTCTTTGAGTTACGAGAGGAAATTGGATAAATATTTCATGGAGAAAAAGGGCATCCGTGTAGAAGAACTTGAATGCCCGGAATGTGTGGAGGATCTTGCCTTTATGGTAGATATTACACAGCATCTGAATAATCTTAGCAAAATGTTGCAGGGCCGCAGCGAAGGTTTCAGGTCTCCAGTGAATTTGAGAATGAATTTGCCATTTTTTCGCTCGCTATTTACAGTCAAAGCTTCTGATATGACCGCTGACCTCTAACTCGAGATAATTGACTTATAATGTGACTCTGATATGATGCAGGAATTTGCATCGGTGGGCTTGGACACGTTTTATCAATATCTCTTACTAAGGTACCCCAAATTATCATCCCTGGCTGCAAAGGTTTTATCCATGTTTGGGACTACCTATCTTTGTGAACAGGCGTTCTCGATGATGGGCCTTAGTAAAACAAAGCACCAATCAAGGCTAACAAACCTGATATTGATGCCCTGGTGAAGGCTAAAAGATGCCAACTGTCAGTAGTCAGCAGCCACCGATAGACTTCGGTGAAAGAAATCGGGGATGAAGATTAATCTGCATGAAGATTGTGACCTAATTCTTGTAATGTTCAGAAATGTTTGCAGTCTCAAGAATACAGTTTTTTGAAAATAAGATTACTCTGGTTTCACATAAAATACAATGAATATTGTGCAGAATATCATTCTCAGCTTCAGTAGGTCTAGTCTACAAAATATCTCGATCTGATGTAGCCTAATCTTATTGCTCATGCACTGCTATAACTTTTATGTTTGTTAATTTTATTTTATTTTTCCTAAATGTGCACATTTACATTTTTAAAGCAGGATGTTAACTTTCTTCATAACTCCCACTTGAGTTTAGTGTGGTGAGTTGGTTCAGGTTGTCAGATGTAAATATGTATCCACTCAACTGTATAAAAATAAATTAGTTGTTAATTAAAGTGAAATGCATTTTATTTCAATTTTATTGGCTTCTCTATGAATAAATGTGTATAATAATCTAATATAGATCCCTTGTGATCAGTGATTACGTAGTCTACAGACATAGGCTGAATGATAAAAATAGTAGCCTACTGAAAAACAAAGCTAAAGATCTGGAGTTGACAAAGGTTATTTTGCAATTATTTTACTGCTCCGGCCCACTTGGGATCATATGGGATGTATGAGGACCCTGAATCAAAATGAGTTTGACACCCCTGGGTTTTAGCCTGTTGCTAGACATGTCAAGTGAAGGCAATTCAATTGACATTGATTGTCGCAGAGAGAGAAGAGAGAGAGAGAGAGAGAGAGAGAGAGAGAGAGAGAGAGAGAGAGAGAGAAGTGCCACGTGGGGGGAAATCGTCGAGCAGCGCCCTAAGAAAACAAACCCACCTCCGGCGATAACAAGAATGATGGATGGACCGAGCGAACCGAGGGTAGCGGTGGAAGGTCCGCAAGATTGTGTGAACCAAGCTAAAGTTCACTTCTTTCGGCGCCGCGTCTGATAAACTGGAACCCATTTCCGGGGCCTTGGCCAAGTCACTTCCGGCGAGCCCGTATAAAATATCAGATGCAGGCCTCAAGAAAGTAGTGTCAGCCAGCAAATTGAACGCGACGCGTAAACTCTCAATTCGGTTCCGGCACCACTCGAGTCCGAAGGCAAGAATTCTCTCTAGATTGACGATAGTCTAGCGACAACTGACTATTATTCTGGTTTTGGCTCCGTTCCCGTCCGGCGTAATATTCCCTCGATCTATACCTTCGAGGTTAAGCGTGGCAATTGCTATTCTCATTTTACAATCTCTCTCTCCCCGACAACTTGCCAAAGCATAACGCTAAAAGTAGGCTCCGCAAGTGACTCAATCGTGAATCCACTTTCACGTGTTCTTTGAATTCTTTGTTAGTTTGTTGGCGCGCCCAGCTGCCTCACGAATGTTCCTTTAACATCCCCGAGTTTATCTGACCTTGACCTACGACATTGATAATGCAAAAATAAGCTATAATTCCCACAACTATATACATAGGCGCCTAATAGAATCAGCTCTTATAAAGGAAATTCCAAGCTTTAATACTCCCGATGGGTCATTTAACATTAATCCATTGATAAGGAAAAGACTCGTCTGGCCTCTAATCCAAAATGCCGAAGCTTAATACCGCCCTCCCACCTAATTACATTCCGACTTGTAAATCTGTGTGTCCTTAGGCTAAGCATCTCACTATATTCATTAGTTTGATAGCGATTGAACATAACGGATTTCTCCGTCTAAACTTTGTTTCGCAATAAATCGATCCCTAACACTGTGATTTCTTTCTTGCATTTACATGTACGTTACTGTACTTCTTTGGATATATATATATATATATATATATATATATATATATATATATATATATATATATATATATATATATATATATATATATATATATATGATAGAGAAACCACTGTATAGGAGACAAAAGTTTAACTTACAAGACTAGTTTCGGTATGTTGTTTATCATACCCTTTTTAGTCGTATATATATATATATATATATATATATAGTACAAGAGAAAATAAGAATTGGACGCGAATGAGCAAATGAGACAAGAAACCGGAGTTTTTTAAAGGCAAGAGAGAGGGACATTAGAAGAATCCAGAATCAAAGGGAGCAGAGGGTGGCACAGTGGATCCTTTACCGAGAAGACTGAAATAACGCCAGGATAAAAAAAGTTTTGAATTCTGGGCCTTTAAATTGTGAGCGGGTAAGAGCATGTGGTATAAAAATTCCTTGGAAGTTCCTAGCTTAGGGAGATACTGGGTTTGATGGGGTAACGCTTTGGGCGGAATATAGTTACTGTGCCTGGTAGCTTAGCCGTAAAGCATCTGACCGGCAATCAGCAGACCCGGGTTCGAGTCCCGGCCAGGAATTCCAAACTTTTTTCCCCTGGCGTTATTTCTGTCTTCTCGGGAAGGGATCGCCTTCACTGTGACGCCCTCTGCTCCCTTTGATTCTGGATTCTTCTAATGTCCCTCTCTCTTGCCTTTAAAAAACTCCGGTTTCTTGTCTCATTTGCTCATTCGCGTCCAATTCTTATTTTCTTGTACTATATGTATTTATAGTTAGCTACACCAGGCTTCTGCACCTTTCTTTCTGTATTCATATTTTATTTGAAAGACAGAAAATAAAAATGGCATAGCCCTGTGGTGGTTGTATTATCACCCGCAGATCCTGTAGTTGCTTTCTTTATATATATATATATATATATATATATATATATATATATATATATATATATATATATATATATATATATATATATATATATATATATATATATATATATATATATATATATATATATATATATGCATATGCTGTTCCGGCTAAATTTACAAATTTTTTTATGTCATTAACAGGTTGATGTATTGGTGAATAATATAATCAACGGAGTTAGAAAGCATACAGAGTAGATTTAGTTGAGAAAAAGATAGTTGACATGGAGGACTGGAAGCCATCTGAATATTGGAAAATATTTAGCTACATCATGATGAATCGTGCCAGGTATCGAAATGCCGACATCATGACTGCTGATCAATGCTCTGTGAGAATAGAAACTACGAAGCCTTGGCTAGCAGAAAGGGACATAGCAGTTATTCTGACTGCATCTGGACACCAGAATTAATCCAAAATCTGCAGGACAGGGCGATGGAAGACTGAGCAAGAGGAATCCGTGATTTAGCTAGGTCGATTGGTGTTAGATTCACCACCATTAATCTTGCCCTGAATGAGGACCTTGGCTATCACTCGTACAACAGGCGCAAGCAACAAATTCTGACAGCCAAGGTCGGGTGGAAACGCTTGACGAAGCCAAAGAATCCTCTGAACAAGCTCAAGCATCATCTTGAGTCGAGACTATCCGGTTCTTCTCTTATAAAAAGAACTTCTGCCAGGACCAGTTGCACAATATCTAAAACAATAGTAAGTGGCTTGCTTACAAATCATGCGACGTTTCACGTATCATTAAGATAAAATTCCCCGAAACTGTGATGGTCTTCGGGTGTCTCCAGTGAGGGTAACGTCATGCCGCCCCACATCTTTGAGCAGCGTCTTAGGCGAAATTCAGAAGGTTATGTGAAGCTGTTGGAGAAAGTTGCTGCTGGAAGGCCATACCTCCGGAAAGAGTCAGAAGTGATTGTCGGCGAATTTCTACGATTTCACGAGCGCCACTTTCTGTCCTTCATATCCCCCAATTTTAATCGCATGGATTACTACTACCCGTGGGGGCACTATTGAAAAATATACCAACCACTCGGCCTTGAACACTAATACCGAGCTGGTGCCCACGAGCAACGAGGTATTCGAAGACCTTTCCTAGGACACAGTGAGGAACGCATGCACTAGGTTCCGGAGCCATCTTGAGGCGATGGTGAAAGCTCAGAGCGGCTACTTGAGTAAATTGTTATCTTCCAACCATAATCTAGTTGATATTTTTTAAAATTTTGAAAATACATTTATATTTGGCTGAGATATTGCCTTTTATTTATATTTGTTTACAAATCGTAAAATTTAGCCAGAACACCCTGTATACAGTACTGATTGTCTCAATCGTTCCTTGCAACAAAACTTTCTTGCTCATTAAATACTTTGGTTAAAAGGATTAATTAGAGTCAAATTACGGGCGGATGATTGCGAGAGAACTTGTTACGCGGATGATAGGAAAACCGCTGCATCCAAAAATGCGAAAAATGTCGTCGCAGCAGAGGCGAGATGTAAACGGCCCGAATCCGCGTGTTGCTGAAGAAAAACAGATGAGGTGTCCTATCCACTTGGCCATCATCGAATTTAAAAGGAGGTATTTGAGAATAAAAAATAAGATGCTAGTTTTTCAGGCCTAGGTACCTGGTTATAGTCCCGGAGAAAACGGACACAAAAAATGCAGCGCTTGTAGGGAGCTGCCTTCAATTATGACGGTACGCCGCTCGTCTGGCATATTCACGAAAGCAATTTCATCCTCGTACGCCATTACGTACAATGTCCACCACAACATCGGCTGCTTTTTATCTTATTTCTTTCGCGCGCACAACGCATCACTCTTTTGTCGAAAGTGGTGTCATTCCACACTCCTTTGGCGCGGAACGGGTGATGCTCCCTTGGCCCGCGAAAGTTTTTCCGATCAGTATTTGGTGGCAAATCACAGCACTACCTGTCATTTTTATGTCATTAACAGGTTGATGTATTGGTGAATAATATAATCAACGGAGTTAGAAAGCATACAGAGTAGATTTAGTTGAGAAAAAGATAGTTGACATGGAGGACTGGAAGCCATCTGAATATTGGAAAATATTTAGCTACATCATGATGAATCGTGCCAGGTATCGAAATGCCGACATCATGACTGCTGATCAATGCTCTGTGAGAATAGAAACTACGAAGCCTTGGCTAGCAGAAAGGGACATAGCAGTTATTCTGACTGCATCTGGACACCAGAATTAATCCAAAATCTGCAGGACAGGGCGATGGAAGACTGAGCAAGAGGAATCCGTGATTTAGCTAGGTCGATTGGTGTTAGATTCACCACCATTAATCTTGCCCTGAATGAGGACCTTGGCTATCACTCGTACAACAGGCGCAAGCAACAAATTCTGACAGCCAAGGTCGGGTGGAAACGCTTGACGAAGCCAAAGAATCCTCTGAACAAGCTCAAGCATCATCTTGAGTCGAGACTATCCGGTTCTTCTCTTATAAAAAGAACTTCTGCCAGGACCAGTTGCACAATATCTAAAACAATAGTAAGTGGCTTGCTTACAAATCATGCGACGTTTCACGTATCATTAAGATAAAATTCCCCGAAACTGTGATGGTCTTCGGGCGTCTCCAGTGAGGGTAACGTCATGCCGCCCCACATCTTTGAGCAGCGTCTTAGGCGAAATTCAGAAGGTTATGTGAAGCTGTTGGAGAAAGTTGCTGCTGGAAGGCCATACCTCCGGAAAGAGTCAGAAGTGATTGTCGGCGAATTTCTACGATTTCACGAGCGCCACTTTCTGTCCTTCATATCCCCCAATTTTAATCGCATGGATTACTACTACCCGTGGGGGCACTATTGAAAAATATACCAACCACTCGGCCTTGAACACTAATACCGAGCTGGTGCCCACGAGCAACGAGGTATTCGAAGACCTTTCCTAGGACACAGTGAGGAACGCATGCACTAGGTTCCGGAGCCATCTTGAGGCGATGGTGAAAGCTCAGAGCGGCTACTTGAGTAAATTGTTATCTTCCAACCATAATCTAGTTGATATTTTTTAAAATTTTGAAAATACATTTATATTTGGCTGAGATATTGCCTTTTATTTATATTTGTTTACAAATCGTAAAATTTAGCCAGAACACCCTGTATACAGTACTGATTGTCTCAATCGTTCCTTGCAACAAAACTTTCTTGCTCATTAAATACTTTGGTTAAAAGGATTAATTAGAGTCAAATTACGGGCGGATGATTGCGAGAGAACTTGTTACGCGGATGATAGGAAAACCGCTGCATCCAAAAATGCGAAAAATGTCGTCGCAGCAGAGGCGAGATGTAAACGGCCCGAATCCGCGTGTTGCTGAAGAAAAACAGATGAGGTGTCCTATCCACTTGGCCATCATCGAATTTAAAAGGAGGTATTTGAGAATAAAAAATAAGATGCTAGTTTTTCAGGCCTAGGTACCTGGTTATAGTCCCGGAGAAAACGGACACAAAAAATGCAGCGCTTGTAGGGAGCTGCCTTCAATTATGACGGTACGCCGCTCGTCTGGCATATTCACGAAAGCAATTTCATCCTCGTACGCCATTACGTACAATGTCCACCACAACATCGGCTGCTTTTTATCTTATTTCTTTCGCGCGCACAACGCATCACTCTTTTGTCGAAAGTGGTGTCATTCCACACTCCTTTGGCGCGGAACGGGTGATGCTCCCTTGGCCCGCGAAAGTTTTTCCGATCAGTATTTGGTGGCAAATCACAGCACTACCTGTCATTTTTATGTCATTAACAGGTTGATGTATTGGTGAATAATATAATCAACGGAGTTAGAAAGCATACAGAGTAGATTTAGTTGAGAAAAAGATAGTTGACATGGAGGACTGGAAGCCATCTGAATATTGGAAAATATTTAGCTACATCATGATGAATCGTGCCAGGTATCGAAATGCCGACATCATGACTGCTGATCAATGCTCTGTGAGAATAGAAACTACGAAGCCTTGGCTAGCAGAAAGGGACATAGCAGTTATTCTGACTGCATCTGGACACCAGAAT
This sequence comes from Ceratothoa steindachneri, assembly GCA_963969495.1. Classification (NCBI taxonomy): domain Eukaryota; kingdom Metazoa; phylum Arthropoda; class Malacostraca; order Isopoda; family Cymothoidae; genus Ceratothoa; species Ceratothoa steindachneri. The sequence goes on from OZ018319.1 coordinate 116,034,104, forward strand.
TAATCCAAAATCTGCAGGACAGGGCGATGGAAGACTGAGCAAGAGGAATCCGTGATTTAGCTAGGTCGATTGGTGTTAGATTCACCACCATTAATCTTGCCCTGAATGAGGACCTTGGCTATCACTCGTACAACAGGCGCAAGCAACAAATTCTGACAGCCAAGGTCGGGTGGAAACGCTTGACGAAGCCAAAGAATCCTCTGAACAAGCTCAAGCATCATCTTGAGTCGAGACTATCCGGTTCTTCTCTTATAAAAAGAACTTCTGCCAGGACCAGTTGCACAATATCTAAAACAATAGTAAGTGGCTTGCTTACAAATCATGCGACGTTTTACGTATCATTAAGATAAAATTCCCCGAAACTGTGATGGTCTTCGGGTGTCTCCAGTGAGGGTAACGTCATGCCGCCCCACATCTTTGAGCAGCGTCTTAGGCGAAATTCAGAAGGTTATGTGAAGCTGTTGGAGAAAGTTGCTGCTGGAAGGCCATACCTCCGGAAAGAGTCAGAAGTGATTGTCGGCGAATTTCTACGATTTCACGAGCGCCACTTTCTGTCCTTCATATCCCCCAATTTTAATCGCATGGATTACTACTACCCGTGGGGGCACTATTGAAAAATATACCAACCACTCGGCCTTGAACACTAATACCGAGCTGGTGCCCACGAGCAACGAGGTATTCGAAGACCTTTCCTAGGACACAGTGAGGAACGCATGCACTAGGTTCCGGAGCCATCTTGAGGCGATGGTGAAAGCTCAGAGCGGCTACTTGAGTAAATTGTTATCTTCCAACCATAATCTAGTTGATATTTTTTAAAATTTTGAAAATACATTTATATTTGGCTGAGATATTGCCTTTTATTTATATTTGTTTACAAATCGTAAAATTTAGCCAGAACACCCTGTATACAGTACTGATTGTCTCAATCGTTCCTTGCAACAAAACTTTCTTGCTCATTAAATACTTTGGTTAAAAGGATTAATTAGAGTCAAATTACGGGCGGATGATTGCGAGAGAACTTGTTACGCGGATGATAGGAAAACCGCTGCATCCAAAAATGCGAAAAATGTCGTCGCAGCAGAGGCGAGATGTAAACGGCCCGAATCCGCGTGTTGCTGAAGAAAAACAGATGAGGTGTCCTATCCACTTGGCCATCATCGAATTTAAAAGGAGGTATTTGAGAATAAAAAATAAGATGCTAGTTTTTCAGGCCTAGGTACCTGGTTATAGTCCCGGAGAAAACGGACACAAAAAATGCAGCGCTTGTAGGGAGCTGCCTTCAATTATGACGGTACGCCGCTCGTCTGGCATATTCACGAAAGCAATTTCATCCTCGTACGCCATTACGTACAATGTCCACCACAACATCGGCTGCTTTTTATCTTATTTCTTTCGCGCGCACAACGCATCACTCTTTTGTCGAAAGTGGTGTCATTCCACACTCCTTTGGCGCGGAACGGGTGATGCTCCCTTGGCCCGCGAAAGTTTTTCCGATCAGTATTTGGTGGCAAATCACAGCACTACCTGTCATTTTTATGTCATTAACAGGTTGATGTATTGGTGAATAATATAATCAACGGAGTTAGAAAGCATACAGAGTAGATTTAGTTGAGAAAAAGATAGTTGACATGGAGGACTGGAAGCCATCTGAATATTGGAAAATATTTAGCTACATCATGATGAATCGTGCCAGGTATCGAAATGCCGACATCATGACTGCTGATCAATGCTCTGTGAGAATAGAAACTACGAAGCCTTGGCTAGCAGAAAGGGACATAGCAGTTATTCTGACTGCATCTGGACACCAGAATTAATCCAAAATCTGCAGGACAGGGCGATGGAAGACTGAGCAAGAGGAATCCGTGATTTAGCTAGGTCGATTGGTGTTAGATTCACCACCATTAATCTTGCCCTGAATGAGGACCTTGGCTATCACTCGTACAACAGGCGCAAGCAACAAATTCTGACAGCCAAGGTCGGGTGGAAACGCTTGACGAAGCCAAAGAATCCTCTGAACAAGCTCAAGCATCATCTTGAGTCGAGACTATCCGGTTCTTCTCTTATAAAAAGAACTTCTGCCAGGACCAGTTGCACAATATCTAAAACAATAGTAAGTGGCTTGCTTACAAATCATGCGACGTTTCACGTATCATTAAGATAAAATTCCCCGAAACTGTGATGGTCTTCGGGTGTCTCCAGTGAGGGTAACGTCATGCCGCCCCACATCTTTGAGCAGCGTCTTAGGCGAAATTCAGAAGGTTATGTGAAGCTGTTGGAGAAAGTTGCTGCTGGAAGGCCATACCTCCGGAAAGAGTCAGAAGTGATTGTCGGCGAATTTCTACGATTTCACGAGCGCCACTTTCTGTCCTTCATATCCCCCAATTTTAATCGCATGGATTACTACTACCCGTGGGGGCACTATTGAAAAATATACCAACCACTCGGCCTTGAACACTAATACCGAGCTGGTGCCCACGAGCAACGAGGTATTCGAAGACCTTTCCTAGGACACAGTGAGGAACGCATGCACTAGGTTCCGGAGCCATCTTGAGGCGATGGTGAAAGCTCAGAGCGGCTACTTGAGTAAATTGTTATCTTCCAACCATAATCTAGTTGATATTTTTTAAAATTTTGAAAATACATTTATATTTGGCTGAGATATTGCCTTTTATTTATATTTGTTTACAAATCGTAAAATTTAGCCAGAACACCCTGTATACAGTACTGATTGTCTCAATCGTTCCTTGCAACAAAACTTTCTTGCTCATTAAATACTTTGGTTAAAAGGATTAATTAGAGTCAAATTACGGGCGGATGATTGCGAGAGAACTTGTTACGCGGATGATAGGAAAACCGCTGCATCCAAAAATGCGAAAAATGTCGTCGCAGCAGAGGCGAGATGTAAACGGCCCGAATCCGCGTGTTGCTGAAGAAAAACAGATGAGGTGTCCTATCCACTTGGCCATCATCGAATTTAAAAGGAGGTATTTGAGAATAAAAAATAAGATGCTAGTTTTTCAGGCCTAGGTACCTGGTTATAGTCCCGGAGAAAACGGACACAAAAAATGCAGCGCTTGTAGGGAGCTGCCTTCAATTATGACGGTACGCCGCTCGTCTGGCATATTCACGAAAGCAATTTCATCCTCGTACGCCATTACGTACAATGTCCACCACAACATCGGCTGCTTTTTATCTTATTTCTTTCGCGCGCACAACGCATCACTCTTTTGTCGAAAGTGGTGTCATTCCACACTCCTTTGGCGCGGAACGGGTGATGCTCCCTTGGCCCGCGAAAGTTTTTCCGATCAGTATTTGGTGGCAAATCACAGCACTACCTGTCATTTTTATGTCATTAACAGGTTGATGTATTGGTGAATAATATAATCAACGGAGTTAGAAAGCATACAGAGTAGATTTAGTTGAGAAAAAGATAGTTGACATGGAGGACTGGAAGCCATCTGAATATTGGAAAATATTTAGCTACATCATGATGAATCGTGCCAGGTATCGAAATGCCGACATCATGACTGCTGATCAATGCTCTGTGAGAATAGAAACTACGAAGCCTTGGCTAGCAGAAAGGGACATAGCAGTTATTCTGACTGCATCTGGACACCAGAATTAATCCAAAATCTGCAGGACAGGGCGATGGAAGACTGAGCAAGAGGAATCCGTGATTTAGCTAGGTCGATTGGTGTTAGATTCACCACCATTAATCTTGCCCTGAATGAGGACCTTGGCTATCACTCGTACAACAGGCGCAAGCAACAAATTCTGACAGCCAAGGTCGGGTGGAAACGCTTGACGAAGCCAAAGAATCCTCTGAACAAGCTCAAGCATCATCTTGAGTCGAGACTATCCGGTTCTTCTCTTATAAAAAGAACTTCTGCCAGGACCAGTTGCACAATATCTAAAACAATAGTAAGTGGCTTGCTTACAAATCATGCGACGTTTCACGTATCATTAAGATAAAATTCCCCGAAACTGTGATGGTCTTCGGGTGTCTCCAGTGAGGGTAACGTCATGCCGCCCCACATCTTTGAGCAGCGTCTTAGGCGAAATTCAGAAGGTTATGTGAAGCTGTTGGAGAAAGTTGCTGCTGGAAGGCCATACCTCCGGAAAGAGTCAGAAGTGATTGTCGGCGAATTTCTACGATTTCACGAGCGCCACTTTCTGTCCTTCATATCCCCCAATTTTAATCGCATGGATTACTACTACCCGTGGGGGCACTATTGAAAAATATACCAACCACTCGGCCTTGAACACTAATACCGAGCTGGTGCCCACGAGCAACGAGGTATTCGAAGACCTTTCCTAGGACACAGTGAGGAACGCATGCACTAGGTTCCGGAGCCATCTTGAGGCGATGGTGAAAGCTCAGAGCGGCTACTTGAGTAAATTGTTATCTTCCAACCATAATCTAGTTGATATTTTTTAAAATTTTGAAAATACATTTATATTTGGCTGAGATATTGCCTTTTATTTATATTTGTTTACAAATCGTAAAATTTAGCCAGAACACCCTGTATACAGTACTGATTGTCTCAATCGTTCCTTGCAACAAAACTTTCTTGCTCATTAAATACTTTGGTTAAAAGGATTAATTAGAGTCAAATTACGGGCGGATGATTGCGAGAGAACTTGTTACGCGGATGATAGGAAAACCGCTGCATCCAAAAATGCGAAAAATGTCGTCGCAGCAGAGGCGAGATGTAAACGGCCCGAATCCGCGTGTTGCTGAAGAAAAACAGATGAGGTGTCCTATCCACTTGGCCATCATCGAATTTAAAAGGAGGTATTTGAGAATAAAAAATAAGATGCTAGTTTTTCAGGCCTAGGTACCTGGTTATAGTCCCGGAGAAAACGGACACAAAAAATGCAGCGCTTGTAGGGAGCTGCCTTCAATTATGACGGTACGCCGCTCGTCTGGCATATTCACGAAAGCAATTTCATCCTCGTACGCCATTACGTACAATGTCCACCACAACATCGGCTGCTTTTTATCTTATTTCTTTCGCGCGCACAACGCATCACTCTTTTGTCGAAAGTGGTGTCATTCCACACTCCTTTGGCGCGGAACGGGTGATGCTCCCTTGGCCCGCGAAAGTTTTTCCGATCAGTATTTGGTGGCAAATCACAGCACTACCTGTCATTTTTATGTCATTAACAGGTTGATGTATTGGTGAATAATATAATCAACGGAGTTAGAAAGCATACAGAGTAGATTTAGTTGAGAAAAAGATAGTTGACATGGAGGACTGGAAGCCATCTGAATATTGGAAAATATTTAGCTACATCATGATGAATCGTGCCAGGTATCGAAATGCCGACATCATGACTGCTGATCAATGCTCTGTGAGAATAGAAACTACGAAGCCTTGGCTAGCAGAAAGGGACATAGCAGTTATTCTGACTGCATCTGGACACCAGAATTAATCCAAAATCTGCAGGACAGGGCGATGGAAGACTGAGCAAGAGGAATCCGTGATTTAGCTAGGTCGATTGGTGTTAGATTCACCACCATTAATCTTGCCCTGAATGAGGACCTTGGCTATTACTCGTACAACAGGCGCAAGCAACAAATTCTGACAGCCAAGGTCGGGTGGAAACGCTTGACGAAGCCAAAGAATCCTCTGAACAAGCTCAAGCATCATCTTGAGTCGAGACTATCCGGTTCTTCTCTTATAAAAAGAACTTCTGCCAGGACCAGTTGCACAATATCTAAAACAATAGTAAGTGGCTTGCTTACAAATCATGCGACGTTTCACGTATCATTAAGATAAAATTCCCCGAAACTGTGATGGTCTTCGGGTGTCTCCAGTGAGGGTAACGTCATGCCGCCCCACATCTTTGAGCAGCGTCTTAGGCGAAATTCAGAAGGTTATGTGAAGCTGTTGGAGAAAGTTGCTGCTGGAAGGCCATACCTCCGGAAAGAGTCAGAAGTGATTGTCGGCGAATTTCTACGATTTCACGAGCGCCACTTTCTGTCCTTCATATCCCCCAATTTTAATCGCATGGATTACTACTACCCGTGGGGGCACTATTGAAAAATATACCAACCACTCGGCCTTGAACACTAATACCGAGCTGGTGCCCACGAGCAACGAGGTATTCGAAGACCTTTCCTAGGACACAGTGAGGAACGCATGCACTAGGTTCCGGAGCCATCTTGAGGCGATGGTGAAAGCTCAGAGCGGCTACTTGAGTAAATTGTTATCTTCCAACCATAATCTAGTTGATATTTTTTAAAATTTTGAAAATACATTTATATTTGGCTGAGATATTGCCTTTTATTTATATTTGTTTACAAATCGTAAAATTTAGCCAGAACACCCTGTATACAGTACTGATTGTCTCAATCGTTCCTTGCAACAAAACTTTCTTGCTCATTAAATACTTTGGTTAAAAGGATTAATTAGAGTCAAATTACGGGCGGATGATTGCGAGAGAACTTGTTACGCGGATGATAGGAAAACCGCTGCATCCAAAAATGCGAAAAATGTCGTCGCAGCAGAGGCGAGATGTAAACGGCCCGAATCCGCGTGTTGCTGAAGAAAAACAGATGAGGTGTCCTATCCACTTGGCCATCATCGAATTTAAAAGGAGGTATTTGAGAATAAAAAATAAGATGCTAGTTTTTCAGGCCTAGGTACCTGGTTATAGTCCCGGAGAAAACGGACACAAAAAATGCAGCGCTTGTAGGGAGCTGCCTTCAATTATGACGGTACGCCGCTCGTCTGGCATATTCACGAAAGCAATTTCATCCTCGTACGCCATTACGTACAATGTCCACCACAACATCGGCTGCTTTTTATCTTATTTCTTTCGCGCGCACAACGCATCACTCTTTTGTCGAAAGTGGTGTCATTCCACACTCCTTTGGCGCGGAACGGGTGATGCTCCCTTGGCCCGCGAAAGTTTTTCCGATCAGTATTTGGTGGCAAATCACAGCACTACCTGTAATTCGCCCCCACCCTCCACGAACGGGGACCTGTTGTTGTTGCGAACGGGCTTACAAGTAATTGACATATTGATCATTATGTTAGTTTCTTTATCAGGTCAGGGTCCTCTGCCAACCGCTAATAGTTAGTTAATTGCGCTATCTTGCATTTTTTAATCAGGAACGGTGTTCAAACTGGACAATAAATTTGCATAAAGATCAGAATGACAATTGATAGCAAGTCCATATCCACCATGAGCCCTTGTTGAAGGAAGATGAGAAAATTGAGCGGTAGAACTGACTGTGACAACTCCCTTGCGACCTGGAAACCTTTCATGGCCGAAGTTAGGGCTACCTATTCTGGTCACTAAAGTTTGAAAATGAATATGCCTTGGAAGATTTTAAGACGGAAGAGTGAATATGTTGTGTGTGTGAAGAGATGAGGTAAGAAAAGATGCCCATATTGTGATTGGCTATGCGAATGATGAAGTACATGGGATGGGCTGTATGCGCGTATATTTCTGACTAGATGCTCCGTTTGAGATGCGGCAGCTCCCGCGAGTCGAGATTCGAACCCAGTATCTGTACGTGGACACCCAATGCCATATCCACTGAGCCAGCGAGAGTCACAAAACAAGTCGTTTGTCTTCAGCTGCAGGAGAGATATGATCCGAAGTTCAAAGGCATCTCCTTTACTCTTGGCATCTTAAAGGCAGAGATTCAATCCACAAGATGTTATATATTGCGTTATTCTTTGATGAAAAAACAAAACAATGAAGTCATGTGCACTCGTTAGTGCTGGGAGAGAAGAACGATGAAACAAAAGGTTGGTAATAGACCAAACAATAATGTCCATAAGGGTTAAGGCTAACAGCACTAACAAATTTCATTTACCTAAAACCCTATTTTCCGGAGCGCGTATTTTAAATATCTAGAGATAAATTCCGACAGAGGAAAAGACCAATTTGGGGTTACTGACTCTCTCGCCGAGATTCTGTGGCGCGGTGGCTCTTTATTTATATGTTGGGATAACTAGGATAAATCGGAAATTAGAAATAAATCCCACTACTTATACTTAAACTTTAGCAAATTACTAAAATTAACCATAATTTTTTCAGGTTAGAAGGCTTACCTTGTAAATATGATCATTTTAATTAGATTACTTAAATTTCTCGGTAATTTTACGTACTTAAAGTGAGTTGGTAACATGAAAAGTTTTCGGTTAATATAAGTAATTTGCAAGTTTATTGCATTTACCAAACATACTGAACTTATGCCTTATTAACAGTAATAATTTATAATTTCCGATTAATCAAATTTGCCCTAGCGTATATGCGATTATTTAATAAATGCCAATGAAGTGCGAAAGTTTACACTCTCCCAGGTCATCATCGTTGGACAAGTCAAATACTGTATTTATTTAATAGTATGCAAGGATCTAAAGAGGTCATTAAATTTGATGTGCTCGTAATTGATGGGACTAAGTTACCAGATACGTTCAAATTAGGGTCAAATTCCTTGTATGTTGTTGAATTCCTTATTTTATTCTAAAGGAACAACAGCCAAGCACCTTTATGCGGGAATTCGGTCGAGTCACCCTACCTGAAATGTATTAAGTAGGGATTCCAGTTCAGCCATCAAACTCCTCTCTCATTCATTGGAAATTCTGTGTGATCCGAAAAAGCTAGTAATGGGCCATAGTTCAAAGAACAATTAATTACTTGCAATGGTCCTGTTAAGCAGCATAAAAGATTGTCCACCACGAGCATTCAACAGCAACAACTACAACAAAAACAAAATTAATAGCTGCCAGTGACCAAAACTTTAAACATACATTGATTCGCTGGAGAAAGAAAAGAAGGAAGAGCAGCCAATTAATTTGGCAGTTCCAGCACGAAAAGGAGGAAGATTTTAAGATTTATTTAAAATAAAACCTTTAATATTAATAGAATTATTCTTGAAAAAATGAATGAGTACATATATATCCATAAATCTTTGCACAAGGGAATTTTCGATACCATCGGATTATGAAACGCTTAGATAAATTCTTTATTTGAAGTTGGCAACATTCCAGGCCCCATATGCTTTATAATAAAAATTTGCAATTATTATTTTATGATTTGAAGGTCATAACACGAAATAAAGCATTAATTAATTAGTCTAAAAAATACTGAAACGAATTCTTAATTAAGTACCATGATGGAAATAATAATTTTTAGTGATATCATTATCATTGTCCACTTATTCTTCATTACCATTTTTCCCTAAAGTGTGGTCGGTGCTCAACAGAGATGCTTAAATTGACATGCAAGAATTAAACTTAAAAAAGTCCAAATAAAAATGCCTAAATACTAAATTTGTTTGGTTGTTGTATAGCACCTTACATGAGGTTAGGTTAAGTTTGGTTGAATCGATGTTTAGATTGGGATTAAATATTTAAAAAAGGATTCATTTCCGATGAAACATCTGAGAACTTAAGTTTTTTAAACCTAATGCATGAATTTTAACCAATTCGAGCATAAAGAGAGTAAATCGTTCCCTCTATATATTTTCCTCAACTATAGCAAGGAAAACTATAAACTAGTCACATTGTTAAAGGAAAAGAGCTCTTTGCACAATGAGATTTGTGGTTAATGTTTACAGACATGTTATTGGAAATCACTTTAGTACTTGAGATTTGACTTCCTCAAGGCAAGAATTACAATGAAAAAGCCACTTTTAGAACAAAGGAGGCAGCTGGAAAAAAGCCGCTTTGTGAGTCGTTAAAGATCGCAATCCGGTCTCCGAACCGGGTACGACGCGTTATCTTCTTTATCAAGAGGTGTATTGCTATGGAAATAGAGGCAGCGCCTAGTAGAGCCCCGTTAACTTCAAATAGAGAGGATACGGTGCGGAAACCGATCCCTTCTTGGAAATTGGAGCCATCCTTGTACACTGGCATGGATCCAGTGTGACACGAAGTGTGCTCTATAAAGATAGAATGAAATACTCCCAGCGATGTATAAGCTTTGAGAGCAGAGTCGTGGCGACAAATAATCAAATGTGGTACCGGGCAGGGTAATTCCTGGGTTTAAACAGATGCATCATAGGCCAGAGAGCTACATCTCACTCCCGATGGAGTTTCTTAGCACTAAATCCAAAGGGTGTAGGTTATGACTGGCGTTTCTCGCCGATATAAACACTGTTGAGATCGGCCATAGATGTATTGATAGCTGTTGACGACTGAAGGAGTCGTCAGACCCGTGCGTGCAAGCGCATAATTCACTATGTACGACGCAAAGCAGTTGAGATCCCACCGGCATTGATAAGCAGGGTCTAAAGAGGGGCCATGCGGAAGGCAACGCGTGGTGTTTTCCGCACCGAAATTCAAGATAGAATGCGGATAAGTAAAACTTGCATCTGTTGTCAAGCTTTGAGCGAACAAAGGAACGATAAAACAAGAAGGTTGAAGATCTATTAGCGCCCAAACTGGTGAAGGTCACAGAAGGAAGAATGCCCCTGTAGCCGTACAAGAATCCCTAAAGCTACAGATATGGGCCTCACACGAGAGGCGTAGGTCTACATATAACAAGACCAAACAAAGGGTACGGATCTATCACTTCCAGGTGAGCTTGTATAGGAACAGTACTCCCTTAATCTTGTGAAAGAAAAAGAAACAAATATTCCTATCGGTATAGCGAGAGGGGTGGTTCAATGCCCGTTGAATTTGACGTTACACAGTTTATGATTCGCATCAAAAAATGATTGAAAGTTTGCCTACGTAGAGCGTTGCAAAAAAAAACTTCCGTCAGTACCGATGTGATACCGTTGATGTTGGACACTGACTGCACTTTCCTGCGGGACGCTTTTTCTTCTAGCCCTATTTGGCCGGAGAAAGTTTCCCAAACCCCTAGGAATTCATATATGAAAATCTGGAGGCATCCCCTCACTCTCAGTATGTGAAAAGTTTCCATGACACTGTATCACCATGCGGTATCATAGGCCTTCTCCAGATCTAAAAACAACAAGGTGCAGAGTATATAATGAGGAAGACCTTGCAGATAACATTTTCCAGCCAGAGCAGACCATCTGAGGTAGAGTAGAACTTTCGAACGCCGACAATGCTTCACCTAAATGTCTAAGCATGGCATAGGGTACATCGTCTTTACCACAGGAAGTGTTGCCGCAAGAAGCAAGAGCTGAACCTTTGATAGGCCCTTCTGGCTTTTGTCATCCTAGCAATTATGTTAATTTTTAATTTTTTTAACACAACTCATTCAACGTAAAGCTGTTGTTGAAGAGTTCTCCGCCACTGAATGTAAAGTCCAGTCGACGGCCTTCAGTGACATCACGGCGAGCAGAACAGCACTCCGGCAGAAGAATGTGGAGAAAGCTGTCGCTAAAGACTGTCACAGGGCTGGATCTGAGAATGAGGTGACACAGTCCTGTTCTCCTGGACAACGGGGGATGTGGTTGGAGGGACTGTTACACTTACCTCAAATCCATTTAATTCCATTCCACGAATTTGCAAGAAGGATCTGCGCTTAAAATGAAGACAGCGTTCCTGTGTTCGAAACACCCTGGAACATAGCTCTAACTCGCCGAAAGTGGGATCTTTTGGACATCGCCTGTAGTGCATATAGGCTTATCGCTTCTCACTGAGGGTCGTCTCACACTCACTTGACCATCAAGCAAAAGAACGGCGTGCAAAACAGCCAGAATTTCAAGCAATAGTGGTTAGGGACCACTGCCATGAGGTTGCTAGACAAGAAGATAACTTCCTCATCTCTAAATTAAACTCCTAGATTGGAACAGAGAATTCAATCAATTCCTGAAGTAAAAACGACCGAGTCCCCTCCAAACAACACTGAGGTTGTTTCTCAGGTAGCATCGGCCCAGAAAATGATTTTTTGAATAGGAAAGTAGTCACTACCATGGAAGTCATCGACCCACTCAAAATCAGGTAAAGCATCCTGGAAGCACAATAAAAGATCAAGACAAGAAAATTAAGCAGTTCTACGGTAGCGTGTAAATTCAACTACATTCAGGACTTCTATCACCAACTCTTTGACTGACACTTAGAAATTTTTGTGTAGTCCCCAAATAGAAAGTGCTTACAATTTTAAATCTCTAGCAAGAGAAAGAACGTGGGCAGCCATGCTACAACGCACCAAAATTCGCCATCGTCAAAGTCAGCTGACGCTGGAATGTACGCCGAAATATAATTATATCTTCTATCCAGGTGTAGCTGCATTGCCACTGCGTGAAAGAGGTATTCAAAAAGGTAAAAAAAGGAGGGTTCATGATGAGTGTAAATTAAGCATCGACCCGCCAGACCTTCATCCCCGTGGTGATGAATTCACAAAATCCTGTATAAAAATATCTAACTAAAAATGGGAGACGAGCCTCCGCTGCTAGTTCCAGTTAGTCCATAGTCCGTGCCAATTTTATTGAAGGAATATGTCATCCAGGTCTAGCTTGGAGTAGATGTGGGTGCCTTCTGCGAAAAAATAATTGCTCACGGGAATGGCCCTGGACTTAATGGAGGCAGAACTTTGGGAGCTGCTGTCCATCAAAGGCCTTGAATTCGCGATCGCTTCCGAGTACTTACTGGGGGAAGGTGGGCTAACCATGCGAGCCCTTACCTCCCTTTGTCTGTGAACCTTTGGCTTAGGAGGTGAGTGTCCCTCTTTTGGAGAATCCCGCACTTCCGAATCACTCCTTCCAGCCTTGTGAGGGGACGTGGGAGCAAATGCTCACTTGGTGTTCTTCTCCCTGCGGGCAACAACCTTAGAGATCTTCGAAGATGGTCTCACGACCATCGTCGAGGCGTTTGGCTCTTGTGAGTCTAACGATTTTGTGGAGGCGCGCGGCCGTTTCGCCTTACGGGAAGCGGTCACACAGTAGGTCGGGGGGAGGTGGTTTTAGCCAAGGCGAAGCATAATCACTTGGAGACGCCAGCTTTAACAAAGGAGTGCACGGAACAGGTATAACCCGCAGAAGGGTTCAAAATGGACGAGGAAGCGACCATACTCGTATACCTGGAGTAGAGAGAGCCTTTTAAACTTGGCAGTAATAGAATGTCCCAGGTCGCACAAGTCGCGACAAGACTAAGTCCATAGCCTCGGGAAAAGATAGTCGGTCCGCAGCCTTAACGCATAGGACCGCGGTTTCGAAAACATACAAGATACATTGCTTCGAAGAAGTAGTGTGCGCCTCGCCTCAATTTATACACTTGACATTGCATAATACAACTTTATCATGCGATACATTTGAACAGTTTGAGCAGATTTCGGGTTGACCCGACTTCGCACGTCTGTAGGTTCGATTTGTATGGACGAAGCGGGGGCATTGATAACACCTCTGGAATGACACACATGCTTGACCGGGCATCGATACCAATACGCACGCATCAACTTAGGGAGTCTGTCGAGATCGAAACTGACGAAGAACATAGGAGTGGGTCTCCAGTGCTCCTCCATTTTTCTCATCACACGTTCAACTCTTAGGTGATGTCTTCTGAGTAGTCTACATGCTCTCTCGCAAAAGGATTCGGGGTATGTTCTGCCAGGACCTCCCCCGCGTTTTCCAGGAAAGGAGGATTACCATATCGGACTTTGTGTCCGTGGAGGAATTCATCGTGAGATATTTACACATCCTCCATCTGCGATGCTTCTTCATCAGAATTCAAGGCACGTCGCACGTCCGCTGAAGGAGGCCGATTCGACTTCACTCCAAAGACGGAGCACCCTTCAATACCCTGTTTACGCTGAGCAATCTGCGTTCCGTTACATGAGTGGATAGCGTCCCCGGTTCAGATAATATCCCGTACGTACTTCTTCGTTACCTAGTTAAAGCCAAGGCATTCTTTTGCTCTTTGTTCAACAGGAACTTGACAAAGGATATCTTCCCAGATTCCCGATTAATGTCTATCGTGCTTGAACTTTGAGGACGGGAGAATGAAGAGTATACTCTGAACGTTTTTCGCCCACGTTCTCTAACTTCCTGCGTGTGAAAGTTGATGTAATAATTGTCAAATTGGTTAATGTTAGATTATATTTTGGGGAGAGTGAAGGTCACCTATATCATACATAGTGCGGCTTTGCGAAGTTCCACTCCACGTCGGATGCTCTACTTCAACTCGAAAACATTATAGTCGAGACCTTCCTTCGTGAATATCATATCGCCATGGTGTTCTTTGATTTTAAGATGGACTATGATACCACGTTGCTATTTGGTATCGCTACTATTGGGGCGAATGGATAGCTCCCAATATTTTTGTCTGAGTTCCAACGAGATCGTCAATTCCGCGTACAGCTGTGGAGCGATTGCTGCGGTCCAATATGGCAGTGTTAGGGCGCCAGGCAAATAAGTGTCTTTACTGTCACTTTGCCTTGTGTATCAACGGTATCACCCCGAAGCTGCCAGAAAATGTTCTCGTTAGACTATAAGTAGAAGACTTTTTTATCATTTGGTGCACCCAGATGCCTACCGAGAAGCGTTAACTGTAAAGGGCTCTGAACCGCATATATCGCTATTCCAAACCAGACGGGTTTCGTTCTTATTTGACCAAGACTAATTTGGTCCACTTCTGCCGTTATTCACGGCTTCACCTCAATCCGAACCTTTTCCTAAATTGGGCTCGTCTGAATTGGATGAAGTCGCACCTGTTCATTGGTCTTGTTTTGGCCGACGGCTTACGTGGTATGCGCATATTTGCAGCCTTACGGTGTCCTGTACCTGAGCCATGCATATTCTCCGATCCGAGGCATTTAGCACTTGAAGGTGCTGATAGTGTTACTTTCTTATTGTTATATATTAATTTGTTCGTTCTACGCTAGAGTACGGAGTGTTTTATGTGAAAAGGTATCAAAAGACTTTTATAGTTGTCAAACGTAGGGAAATTTGTTAAGCAAGAACGCCGAGTTGAACGTCGTGTGGTGAAACATGATTTAAATTAAAATCACCAAAAGGCTTCACGATCTTATCTCTAATAATGCAGAGTAAGTACAACCGAAATATAGGAAATGGGCCGAAAGATTCCAAGATCAGTGAAGTTGGTGTAGCATTTTTCTATTTGAACTCTTTAGAAATTACCCCCTTGCTATATAGTAAATTTTTATGAATATTGTTAACTTGGATTTTAACAATTTATTTTCCAATTCTCTAAGCTGGATTAGCTAGAATTGAACGGGAACCGACGATTTTAAAAATTTCCTTTTCTTATTATATAAACTAATCTAATTTTCGGTTATATCAATATATGAATGTTAGCTGTCATCGTCAACTTTTATTGTCTCTTATTGTGCGTAAGTTATTTGTATCATCGACGGTAAAAGCATTTGCAAAATATTTATTTTATGTATTCAGTAAGTGGTCCAGATCCTCACTAAGAACACACTTAGGATCATGAAGGGGCCCGATACACCCTCTTATTCTATTTTCATATTTGCATATTTATATAATCGCTTTGGCTCAGGTTTTGACAACGACGTTAATTCCTATTGTCTCTTCTTATTTTGCGTTTGACAAGACGACGATAATAATGGTGTCGATTTCGATTCGCATCAATATTGCTAGTTTACGAAATTTTATATAATCGGTAGAGTCTAATTTTAAACTTTTAATCTCACTTTTTCTTCACGGCATCTGAATTGATTTATTAAAAGTTCGAGGTTTATAGCAGACTGTTTCATTATATATAGTGAAAAATTCACACTAAAAATAATTTTATATTTCCTGTGCATTTTCAGCGTTTAAAATTTCATCCAAATTTAAAACTTTTAAATGAGTGCGAAAATGATAAACATTTCAAGATTTAAAGAGAAGAATGAATGTACAATTTTTAGGAATATTTAGGTCGCATAGAATTATGTTGTGATCGTTGTTCTCAAGTGTTTTACCAACCTGAATACTTTCTACTAACCTTTCTTCATTAGTTAAAATTAAATCGAAGATAACCTGTTCTGTGTGGGTTCGCCTACTTTTTGATGGAGAAATTTATCGTTTATAAATTCTAGAAGTCTGCCTCTTGCTTTTTCCGCCAGTTTATTTAGAAAATCTACGTTAAAAAATGGAAGTCACCGTATATAAACATATCTTTTGAGATTGAACCATTTTCTTTAATGTTAAACTCCTTATTTTTCTCTTGTTCACCCCTTGCAGATGTCGGAATAAAAGAAAGCTCTCAAGACCTGAGTCTTTTAAAAATTCCAGTGGTTTGTCTTGCATTTACCCTTTTGCTATATTAAAAGAGTTTTGTTGCATATAAATTTGGATAAGAATTTTCGTTTAAAGTCATTCGAGGAAATGACTTAGTTATAAAAAAAGATGCTTGTGCATTTCTTACATTAGAAATAAATAAAAGTTTAAGAGGAGAAAGAAAACGCCTATCGCGGGAAACAAAGTGAATAAATGCAAATGATACTAATGGATTACAATTTATCCCTGTTCCAAGCGTGATGGGTCTCAAAGCGCAAGTGAACTCTATAGTCAATGGTGATTTAGTAAGTGGTAGTTGTTGGTGTTCCGTAGCAGAGAGAACAAAAGAGTAGAAACTCGCGTCAATGTGGTGAAAGCGGCAAGAGATTAATCAGTGAAGATTTTTACCCTATATCTTGAGGCGAGATTGATGAAGAGGTAGGTTCACGTCGAGGTAGAAGGGCGTTCTATTCATACTATGTCCTTATGGGGATCTGACTCTGCCGGATGGCAACTGCGTTCTAAATTAGTTGTCTGCAAACAACTAGTCCAGATGGCCGTGTAAGATTGCTATAGTGCTTCATTCATGCAGGTCAAATGGACGCCACAAGCTCACCTTCGCTAAAAAGAAGATATACTTCCCGGATATGACCTTCCGCAGACTGATTATAGAAGCGGGAACGAATCCTTACTCTGCTCTACGAACAGAGTCGATTGCGATATTAATTTTGTGTCAGCATTAATAATTTTTTATTGGATCGATATTTTTTTATCATATACTGATACTTTTTTGTCTAGTTCTGGATATCAGTTATAATTTGGCTTATCTTGGAACACAAGAAGGAGATAGTCTAAATATTAACTTTAGGGGATGGTACTAAAATGGTAGTAGGTGGCATGATATGGATGACAGATAAAATCTAGATTTATAATTTTAAATTATCCCCAAATTTGAAGCTCCGTCGTGCAAACCTCTTTTGCGCTGTAATAGCAAGAGTGGAAATAAAAGAATTGTGTAGTCAAGGTCGAGGGAACAATTGAAACAGAAATCTTTCGGTAAACTCAAGAAAAGTAAAGACAAGGCTACCTCCAGGGAAGAAGAGTTTTACTAGGGTTTAACCCAACCAAGGTCTCAGTAACCAGTAGGCTACACGTCGGTTCTAGCACGAGGCTCTTGTTCGTCGCTATCGGTTTGCGGATTCACCGTCTACTTCAAATGAAGTTTTCATCCATGTCTGTATTGCAAAGAGTTTCATTGTGAGAACATGGAGGATTTAAGCTCCCTCTATAAATCATTATTTACCGTGGTTTGTATCTCGTAGGTCCCCACGAGAAATAAAAGGAATCTTAAATGACCGCAGATCGGTGATAAACCCAACATATTAACTAATTAGCTAAGAAAATTATCGTATTTTATCCAAAGATCTTTAAGAGTCATTCTTCAATGTCAAAATAGTAGCTATGATACTGACGCATGATGATAAAGCCATTCTAAGTTGTGACCCCCCCTTTCACTTTCGTTCCAATGAGTCTCTAAATTTATGCATTGTGATCAGTTCGCTCTTGTCTGATTACACTTATCGCGAAAATTCTAAGACCCCATTTTTCGTGCTAGTGAGCCCCCTTCTCCCTCATTTCCCACTGTGCCATGGCTGGTATATTCACGACCAGCTCAATTCCTTATTTTCTTTTAAATAATTAATCATGTTCTGGATTTACGTAAAGCTTATATTGAAGACCTCACGAGACCAAGGGGTGATTTAAAGTATGCAACAAGTCAAGAAGTCTCCTTTTGTGATGAAGGAATGACCATGCAATACTTCTCCTCACTCTTTCTCTCTCTCTCTCTTCTCTTCAGACACCCCTACGCCCGCGCCCTTCGGCTATTCGCATGATCCAAACCCGTCAAAGGCGTCTTTCGTGCTTCGGCTCACGATCCAAGGGGAGTTTGAGATCTAAAGAGCGATAAAGGTTCCCAAACAGTTTTTTTTGTCAGGCAGAACCAAACAAGCGGGCGGGCATGGGGGTTTTGGGAGGATGGGCGCGTCCTTTGCTACGCCCAATATTGACGGCCTGAGAGATCATTATATTGCAGTGTGAAGGATGAATGGGAGAAGGTTAAAAGAGAAGAAAAATGGACCGCAGGAGCAGAGGGAGAGGGGGTAGGATGTGGAGATTTTAAGAAATGTCCCGCGTGAGCTCATTTTGAAGTCTTCATGGCTAAAAGATGACCTTCTCACGGAGTCCGAGAGATAAGGTGAGAGAACGGAAGAGTAAAGATCCGTTCGTTATAACGAGCGAAACCAAATAAGAGACTTCGGCAGGGAACGGAAGAGGCAGCTTGGCGATCAAACCACCGGGAAAATTCATTTTAATGTAGTAGAGAATGGCCAAGAGCACTCCAAAGGGTCGGTTTTAGGTTTTCAAAGACACCAACAAACTCGAAAGATGGAGGACGAACAAAGGTCGACCAAATTGCGAGTAAACACTTGACTCCCACACTTGAGGGTCAAATGGTTTAACATTTGATGCACTGAGAATGAGTCACACTCCTCCACACTCACAACAATGGCGCGTGTGAAAAACGCATGAACACACTAAACAGCGAAAGTTTATTCATAAAGAAAAGGAAATGTGTGTAATAAATAAGGTGATGCTCTTGTTTTTGTTACTTATTCAAGAAGGTTTGTAAGAAAAGACCTGTAACCAAATTAGTGGAGATGGATGAAGAGGAAATGCGTGAAAGATATTTAACTGTAGATCTACGTGCTAGCGTTGAGACATGGATGAACCGCAATCCTGAAGATGTCAACTGCAGTATGGTTGTCCATGCTATACCGCCCTCCTCTCCTTGCGGGAAAGAAGAAAGTTGTGTAATCACTTAGAGGTAAAAGAAGGCGATGGGAGAATAGCCTAACACATTTTTGTGAAGTTTAGATGCAAAAGAGCTGCCCCCTAATACAAGCGAGGGTGGGGTGGGGGTAGGCTCGTATCCTTCCTCCGTTGCTGTCAGACACATGGAGCATTGCAGAAGAATACCTTAGCAGAGGTTCTACCCCCGATTTGCACTTACTTGTTTTGATCCATCTTAATTATCAATTAGTAGACCTACTGATTAACATGGACTCAGAACCACGTTTATCTACAGCATATGCTAGTTACCGTGAATGGGACCCGGAACAGGACTCCTTCCGTCGACTTACAACACCCACTGTGTTTTAACTTCGCTCTAGGTATTGCTCGCTATTATCTACAACTGAACTTTCAAAAATCCACCCCTGAAGAAAATGTGGTTGTGCCCTCGTTGGTGGACGCCAGAAATAAATCCTAAAATTATTCGAATTCTCTTAAGAAAGTTATTCTGCGCTCCAATGACTGCGACCCTCTGATGCATGAGTCAAACTTCGGCCTCCGAATCCCTGTGATCAAAAGAGTATTTACAAATAGATAATCAATAAGTTTCACTCTACCCAAACAATGAATATCCGAGAAATTACAGACTAAAATTAACTTGAACTCTAAAGTGATCGCTTTATCTCTATTACAGAGGTAACCTTCACTTTACGCTTCCCACAATAACGACGTAAAAGATCAAAACATTTATATTCTATGGAAAACAAAAGCATTGTAAATTACCTAAAGAATCTTTCATAATAACCATTCACATTATCTAATAGAATACCAAGCAATGGCTTCGCCACTCCCTCCTACGGGGGCAGCTTGCGATTCGCTACTAAGATTAAAATTTAAAATCTAAAAAAATGCAGCCATGGTTAAATTTGTATAAATTTTCTGGACTTCGCCAATTATAATAATTTTAAAAAGGAACTCGAAACTAAATTATCCCACTTTTAAAAGATCACGTTGCTAAAATATAGTTATAGAAGAAGAAGATATATAAAAATAAATTTTCTAAACTTCACCGTTTGTAATTCTTTGGGTTTTAAAAAATTCACAAAAGTTCAATACTTATATTTATTTCTGAACTTCACGATTTTGTTTTTTGATATTATAAAAGAATTATTAGAAATAACTTTGATAAAAAAACATAAGTCATAACCAAATTAAGATGAAATTATTATTCAAATACTCAAAAAAATCCCCTTCTTAAATTATAGTTAGTGATGATGATGATGATGATGATAATAATAAGAGATAGGTTATTAAAAAAATACAATTTCATCTAAAATAGCGTATTTCTATTTATATGCAGGGTGCGATGGGTAAATTTTCGTCTAACTTCAATATGAACACAGAGTTCATTTATGCAGACTTATTTACCAAAGTTGGTGGATTTGCTCTTCCTTTGATTCAATGAAATCGCCATCGACCTCAACCACGGCCTCCAGGCGGCGTCGGAACCTGCTGCGGTGATTCTGGACCTAAGCTACACCTTGGTGGTGCACGTGGACTTGCTGGTCTCTCTCTCTCAACCACGCCCCATGCATAATCGTCCAGGGGCTTGCAGGCTCTGGGGTTAGGAGGCGAGATCTTCGGAGTGATGTGGTCAAATAAATTGTCTGACAGCCTAGACTGGGTTATCCTGCTTGTGTAGTATGAGGCCACACGTACGACCTTCCAAAGGCTATATTCTGAATTTAGGGCAATATTAACTCCTCCAGGCACTAGATGTTGCCCTCCGAGAAGATAAGTGTGGGCATAACATGACCCTCGTTGATGATCACCCCAAACATGATGTGGACCGACCGCCAGCGGTCGTTTTGTGAGTTCACCACACACATGGTCCTGCCAGAAATTCATCTCGTATAGGAAGAACCAACGTATTCTATATTTAATGGCATGCTTCATTTGTTTACGAGCTTCGCATTACGTTCCTTCCGCTTGTCCTTCCTCTTCTGTCACAGAAGCTGGCCCTTTCTCATCCTGTATGGGTCCTAGCGGATATCCTCATGCACTAACTCCTTGGTGGGAGACTCAGTCTTTCCTGGCTATGGACCTATGGACTTGCTGGAATCGTTGAGAACGATAGCCTGGATCTCTCAACAAGTTCCTATAAGGACGTTTAGATTGAGATTTCCTTGCCCAATCAGAACCTCCTCGGTCATGCGACACTGCCATTTAACCCACTAGACATAAAATCTTCATACACTCGTTTTCCAAACTACCTTTGGAATTATTAGCAATCCTTTTCCCACTAGTTATCTGCCTTCCTATATAAATTAATTGATAAAGAGTACACCTAATTTCTGCGTTCTCGCTCTCTCTCTCTCTCTCTCTCTCTCTCTCTCTCTCTCTCTCTCTCTCTCTCTCATCTCTTTCCAAAGCAAACAGACACAAATATACACTCAGCCACTTTCAAATAGAGCGCTTCCTTCGAGAAACCCGATTGGTGAAAGATGTTTTCAATCCCATTTTCTTTAACAGATAAAAACTTAGTTTTATTGAGAGACAATGATGATTATCCAGTCAATCACTGCATTTGTTACTCAGTCACTCATTTAAACTTATTCATTACTTAGTCATTCAATTATACTCCATTCTACTAGCTTTATGCATTCAGTTTGCTTAATTTAAAATCACGTCATGAACAGATTCTTGATTCACTTAGAACCTGCTCCCTCATCCGCTTCTATCTCAAATTTATCAATCACTCGCTTAAATCAAGTTACAAATAAATCTATTTCTACTAAATTGTTTTATTTTATTACGATTTTATTTCGTGAGCACCCTCAGAAAAGAAACCTGAATCACGGATTTGGATTCGTACACAGGAGATGACCCTTGTTTCTATGGAGCTGGTGACCCTGCCAACCAAAAAAAACATTTACCCTTGATTGATATATATATATATATATATATATATATATATATATATATATATATATATATATGATGTGTGTGTTAAAACCAGAACCAGTTTCGAAACATATATAATTTAGAACGTTTCGAACATTAGCTATGTTCATCTTCAGCCTATAATACAGTAAAACAATATGAAAGCAAGAAAGCTTAGAATACATAAGATTAAAGTCTGTTGAATTTAACAGAAAATAATGCGACAATGTAATAATGAATAAATTTAGAGTTTAGTAAATTTTCAAGAAAACAATGAAAATAATGACGGAGAGGACAATACGAAATTACAAAGAAAAACACGGCAAAATTATAAAAACAAACTGAGAAAATAAAATGAAATAAATGAATGAACACTTACCAACTTGAGAGAAGGACAGGAATCGAATGATTTAATATGTGGAAAATTTGAACTGAGCTAAACATGGTAGTTGTTTAAAATAACTGAAATATGGTTAACTAACTAATAGAACATTATAATTATCGGGTCATTGAGTGAGTTGTTATTACATTTTAAGTAAAAATGAATTATAAAACAAACTAAAATTAAGATATTTGAATTAATAGATGTAAAGTGGTGTGGACGACTGACTCGAATTAGTGATTCCAAAATGTTGAGATCTACGAATTTATCCGCAGAACCCCAAACCTTGAAATTTAAGGGGGGCAATAATGAGGTGCAGCTATCCGAATTGATTAAAAGTTTCCTAGATAAAATACACGTGATTCCTCTCGTCAAATCTAAAGTATCAAAACAGAAAATGTATCTCAAAATACCCTCCAAAGGCTCGCTAACCAACAAACTCATCTTTGACTTACAACAATTATTAGCTAAAGTTTATCCACAAATCAAATTCTATTGCATACCAATTAATACTATCTCTATTAAAACCTACTTGTCTCATAAGGAGAAACTACCCTTGCTACTCAGGCCCTCGCTTGTTTATCAATTTATGTGTGCGAGTTCCCAAACTTGCTACGTAGGTAAAATACATTACAATTGAAGCTGATGATTTCCCACTATACAGACAGACACATTGCTACACCGGAATTCTCTGCAATAAGGAATCATTCGGATACCTGCACCTCATTATTGTCCCCTCAAATTTCAAGGTTTGGGGTTCTGCGGATAAATCCGTAGATCTCAACATTTTGGGATCGCTATTTATCCGTACTCTAATGAGGGAAAGGTCCTGGGCTTTCCCTAGCAAAAAGAGATCTGAGGATACTGTACCGTTTCCGAAGCCGTGATCACGCAGATGGCAAGCTGTACCTCTCACAGGACGAGGCAGAGGGTACAGAACAATGCCACACTGCTTATAACTGGCACGAAAAGGATCGACCGTATTCGATAATCGGTTCTACACGATAGAACCGGGTTCAACCCGATCCGATAGAGATCCAGAGGCTAGAGATTAAGACATAGGACAAAGTAGAAGAACAAACACTCAACAACAATCAACAATAACCTAGACATACCCCAATTCAGACAACGCACACTAGAAAGAACTGCTCTATCCCCCAGCGGAAGAAACTGTGCAAGAGAAAATATAAACACCTAACAATGATACAAAAATCGAAACAAGACAAAGAAAAACAATAAAAAATAGGCAATAAACTTTAATCAAAAGATGAGAAGTGCCCAAATCAAACATTAACTAAAACAAAAAGAGGAGAAAGAGCAGTAAAAAGTATAAAAAAAGAGGCAAAGTGCCCAAGCTAAAATCAAATTAAAATAAAAAGAAGAGAAGAATAAATAATCAACAAAGTTAACTAAAATAGTAAGATAAGATAGTCTAACAGCAATAATAAAAAACGTAAACAAAAAGAGGTGAAGTGCCCAAACTGAGATTTGAAATAAAAATAAGAAATTAAATATTAAATAATAAAGTCAACGAAAATAAAAAGAGAAAGATAAATTAACTAACAACAAGCATAGATAAAAAAGAGGCAAAGTGCCCAAGATAAAATTTAAGTAGAAAGAAAATGAAGAATAAATAAATAAATGAAAAAGTTAAAAAGTACAAATAAAAGAGGCAAAAACGTCCATATAAAACGAGAAAAGAATAGTTAGCAATAAAACTACTTGAAAGGCTTGAAAGCCAGGAAGGAGGA
This sequence comes from Ceratothoa steindachneri, assembly GCA_963969495.1. Taxonomy (NCBI): domain Eukaryota; kingdom Metazoa; phylum Arthropoda; class Malacostraca; order Isopoda; family Cymothoidae; genus Ceratothoa; species Ceratothoa steindachneri. The sequence goes on from OZ018319.1 coordinate 116,058,153, forward strand.
ACCGACTAAAAACAAAAGTTATAAAACAATGGAAGAACCTGACCGGCTTTGTCAGCAATATTAGTGACGGAAGATAAAGAAAAATTAAACAAACAATAAGAAGAAAGTACGCTAGTGATGCCCTCAACACTAGGGCAAACTAGTAAACAATTTCACAGCTAGGAAAACCTACCACACATTTCATCACTTTCATTAACTTGAACTTGAACTTGAATCAACTAACATGAAAATCATGGATATGTTTAAAAATATGTTCGAGAAATTGATGTTAGATATAATCAAAAGGAGGAAAAGGTTTAGGGAATTCTGGTTCCATGCAGGAGCGTTGCAGATTCTGGCGGCGAGTCGTTGGGAAGATAGTCTCTGGCTGGAGTTGTATATTGATAGAAAGTCTGCGTTGAGAGATCATAACTGCCCTGGCCATTCGGAATCTTCGGCGGTAGGATCACCTTCAATCAATATACAACTCCAGTCGTCAGAGACTATCCTCTCAACGGCTCACCGCCACAATCTGCACCTCTCCGCATGGAACCAGAAATTTCCTAAACCTTTTCCTCCTTTTGGTTATACCAAACATCAATTTTTTTGTTCTCCATGTATCCATGTATTTTCATGTTAGTTGATTTGTCCGTTTCCTTACAATAATGTTCAAAATATTTTTAAACATAATTCTATACGTGTATTTTTTGAGTTAGTTGAATAGTCCGTTTTCTTATGGTAATGTTAAAACATATTCAATATATTTTCCTGTAATATCAGATTCGCCATTCATCTAGGAACTTGTCCCCGTGCTGGGGGCCTGCTAGGTGCGTGAAAAGGAGTCATCGCGGTTGGGGCCGTCATGTACGACCCCAGCGGTGAGAAACGTGTCCCGCTCCGGGTAAAGGAGCATTGCCAAAAACCAAGAGAGAGAAGGTCTTCGAAATGGTCTACTCCAAATTGGGAATTGCGCTCTGTAGGCTGAAGGACAGGTATATGGCTACTTGGCATTCTATGACACCAATCAAGATATGGACAACATATTGAGCGAAAAATCTCGAAAAAAACTGGAGAAAACTAGTCTTATCCCGAAAATACCACCGCATGTTGCTTCTAAGAGATCGATCATATGTCGACGAATTTACCCCTATGTTGGATTACACTCAGCGGAGGAAATCAAAAGGGAAATCGAACTCAAGCAGGAATGGGCAAAAATAGACGGGACACATGAATTAAAAAAACGCAAAGGTGAAGAATATACACACGTCTTTAAAGGGACCTTTCAGACCACAGAAATGGCTGCGAAAGCAACTGAAAATCAATTGGTCATGTTTAACACTAAAATGACTGCTAGTTGTATCGAACGTGAGGTATTCGTCCCACTGCAAATCTGTTTATCATGTTATGCTCTTGAGAAACATTCCACCAAAGAATGTAAACTTGAGGGCAAAGTTTGCTCAGATGTGCTGATCCTGGTCATACATGAAGGGAGCGTACTAATAAAAGATGTCTTAATTGCGGCAACCAGCACCGAACATTATTAATGGCCTGCCCAATAAAAAAGACACTGATTACTGACAAGAAAAAGCCTATGATTGATGAGAGAAACAAAAGGGCCAATACCACATATGCGAAAGTGGCGAGAAAATCCGATCAGGAAAAGACGATTATTCAAATTGGCCAGAACATGAGACCAGATTCAATAATGTGCATTCTCCTTCCCACTTCGATAACGTTATAAATCCGGGCAGCTACGCAACCCAACTTAAGAAAATGTCTGAATCCGTACCAAGGACGCGCTCCGCCTCTCGAAATCCACGACTAAACAAACCAAAAACGGCAGAACAAACGGAGTCGCAAATGGACGTAAGTCACACCCCCGCAAGCAGCGAGCCCGTATCAATGCAACCATCAACGTCACATACACCAAGCTTCACAACCAAAGGATTATGTATGAGGATATACGGATCTCCATCAGCACCAATTTCAAAATTATCTAAAACGGATTATATCAACGACGTAATAATCAAAGGGAAATATATAAATGGATTTTGATGCTCATATGAAAGAGGAGGAATTACTCCAGGCAATTAGACAAGGGCTAGTTGAGATTTGCCCAGAATCATGCCATAACCTAAGTCAAGATCAATTCCAAAAGAAAAGATCGGGAAGGGTGAAATCTCTAGCAAGAGAAAAGGAGAAAAAAGTAAACTTAATAAGAATTAAACATAGAGACCGACGTCAGATACATTAAAAACCTGAAAATATTCTCCCTCAACGTTAATGGATGGAGGAACAAAGGCGGTATATACAACGAGATTATAAGATCAGTATCCCCAGACATCGTACTAATATCTGAACATGGTTTGGACGGAAAGAGTGAACAGATAAAGATCTATAACTATGTGGTGCTAATAACAAGCCACTCAAGGGAAAGATATGACGGAGTTGCCATTGCTATTAGGAAAGTTATCACTTTCAAAGAAATTCAAGATCTGGAGGAATCCTACTTAGCCATTAAAATTAAAATGACATGCGATGATATAATTGTGGCAGTGGGGTGTCAGTCACCAAGACGTCCATATTTACCAATCACTAACTTTATCCGCCTGTTTAGAAGAGAGGCATCAACCATTTTAATATGAGAAATAAACACACGATGCAGAGAAGCTGGATACACCACCGCGTTTAACGGTGCTGGGACTTCACTAAGCCTATTAATTAGCAGAGATATCGTACAAAGAGAAGGCCCTGATTCTGCTACATTTCACAAAGGAAGGTCTTCAACTAAACCTGATATAGTACTGACGCACCCTAACTTCTCTCTCAATCAAGTGACAACTCCAGGTCCATATATCCCGTCCGATCATGTTAGCACGATAACAACCTTCTCAACATCTCCAATACAGGTAAAATTCCCAAGACGTAGATGTTTGGCCAAATCAAACTGATCTGCATACAAGGAGTATTTCAGGAACATACAGATAGATCAGTTGGAAGGAGCCACACCCGAATATATCGAAAGACAGCTGAATCACATAATAACAAAGCTCGTGGAAGTCGATCGCTTAGCTGTCCCCTGGACAGAATACAAAGTACTACCAGCTCCAAGGTTGGAAGCAAATATATTAAACAAAATGCACCAAATGAAATCCTTCATCAACCAGATAAATACTTATGGTAATACTGCACATCATTACAGAGAGCTAAGAGATACAATAATTGAAATCAAGCGACTCATCAGGGAGAAATTGGAAGAAAAGTGGAATAACATCATAGTTATTCCATAGTTAGTTGATTCAGAAAGGCACCTTTCCCTAAAAATAGAATAACAATCAAAGTTAACGGTAATGAAATCTCAGAGGATGAAGAAATTGAATGTTACTTCAGAGAGTATTGGAGAAACCGTTTTAGAATACATGAGGAAGAAAACAGGAACTTCGATGAAAGACATAAGGGAACCGTTTTCGAAAGGATTAGGGAACTAGGTGAGGAGCTCAGCCCGCACTATAGCGTTGATGGTACCCATCTCGCACAGGAGGAGGGCAGGCCGTTCACCCATGAGTAATATGAGGCAGCCCTTAAGGGCTTTAAGCAAAAAGCTCCAGGAATAACCGGCATCACAAAGAAACATCTAATAAACGCTCCCCAAACATAAACGAGGTCCTATTGGAGATATTTAATGCCTGCCTTAATGTCGGTTATTTCCCAAACCAATTCAAAAAGGCAAAAATAATATTCTTGCTTAAACCTGGAAAACCTTGGGAAAACTCTTGGAAAAACTCCTAACTAACAGATTTAGAAACTACCTGGATGCAACAGATCTATATAATAATCAACAACATGGGTTTAGAAGAACACTTGGCACCGAAACAGCACTCGCATTGATTACTGAACGAATTGCTATCGCCAAGACTAAAGACCACAACGTAGACTTAGTGCTTCGCGACATGTCCTCAGCGTTTGAAAAGGTATGGCTTCGGTCACTTAAATTAAAAATAAAAGATCTCGGAATGGAACAAAATATAGCACGTATACTTTGCGACTACCTGGATGGCCGCCAGGAAATCTTAAAAATAAATGATAATGAAGGAGAGCCATTAAAACGGGAAACAGATGTGCCACAAGGAGGATGCCTCAGTCCTACCCTGTATGCAATTTGCACGAGCGACCAGCCCCACCCTAATCAAGAAGCAGCACAATATATACAACTGGTAGACGACATAACTCAGGTCGTCACCAGCAACTATCGTAACCCCAGAGATATAGCAAATAGGACAAGAGGAGAAATTGAGAACATCAATAGATAGGAGAGAGAGAACAAAATAAAAACAAACATCAACAAGTTTAGAATGATCCCGATGGGACGACGTAAAACTGCAGATGTTCAAATACAAGGCGAACTCTACCCATACTCCAGAAATGACAGAGTATTTAGCCTCAAATTAACATCATCCTGGTATGTTGAGCACTTTAAAGAAAAAAATAATGCTAGAATCACTGTTTCGTTTCCGAATGCTATCACCGAGAAACAAAAGGAAACTATATATGTTACTCGTGAGACCATTACTGCTATATCCCGCTATTTCCCTTCATGGCTCTAGCGAGACAATGATGAAGAAAGCTCAAGCGGTACAAAATAAGGCCACAAGATTTATGACCAACGTTACACTTCAAGACCGGATCTCATCGACTATATTTCACGAAATTGTAGACATCGAACCAATAAATATGACTCTGCACAAACGCGCAAAAGATATTTGGCAAAAGGTTAACCAATACCTACCAGAAGAAGTGACCCAACAAATAAAACTCGAAGGTGAATAATTACCGAATGTACGTTTCAAACAAACCTTTAAAAGTAGCCAGGTGCAGACACGGCAGGCAATTTACCCGATTTATAAATAACAATGATGATACATAAAAACAATCATAAAAAACGATCCGTTGTGGACAAAAAATATATAAATAAAAAAAATAAATAAAAATTATGCAGTGATAAGCTCGTTGAATTCAACAAGATAATTTTTAAGGAATAAAAAGGCTTGAAAGCTTTACTCAGTTTATGGGAATCAATGTAGACAAAATAAGGAAAGGAGGCAAAAAGACAGGTTACCAGACAACATGGTACAAACCCTCTCACTCTATAAACACATTTTCCTCTCTTTATTTCTACTTCATGCACAATTTCCTCTCTTAGATCGTCGTTGATCATTGATCGTTCATCATTCTGTACTATGCTCAAGAATAATGGCTTAGCAGAAATGTGGTTCCCGAAAAAAAAACCTATCAGGGGAAGTCCAGCAGCTGCAGTTCCAGCCAAAGAAAGAGGTACCAGTGACTGCCTTCCCAATATATGAAGATGAAAAAACGCGAAAGGAACACAATCCCGAAACTCACCCCAGCTCTTCAAAGGCCCGCAAACAGGGACCCGAGAATTGAGGCCAGAAGGAAACGAGAAAAGAGTGAAAAAAGAGCAGCCAGAAGGATCAAACCGGCTGAGAGTAACTTCTCAGGCTCTGCTTCTTCTTCTGAAAAAGAAAAAGAGTGCTTCCAGCCTCCTAAGATCCATGAGAGAGCAAAAAGAAGAGTTCTCGTCAAACCAAAAAGTACGATGAGGAAGAGATCAAAATCCGATTTTACAGGAAAGTTGAAACTCCCTTTTGATAGGATCTCAATATCAGGAAGATCATCGAAGGAATTAAAGCTGGCTTATTAAAATGGATGTACGATTCGCCAGTCCAGGAAGCGCTAATTAACGAAGCACTCATGGCGGCAGAAATAAAAATGCATAGGGACTCCTGCCTCGCCATAAGCGAAGCATAATTTTTCAAAATCAGAAACGGAAGAAAGGGACGTAATAAAAAAGCAATAGAAGTAGACTCATACACACACATAAAAGACATAAGCACTAGACAACACAAACATGATAAACACAAATAACACATTAAAAATACTTACAATTAACGTCAATGAATGGGAAGGGAAACACATTATATACGGAAACATAGTCTGTACAGTGGATCCCAACCTGATCCTCATCACCGGACACGGTGTTAACACAAACACAAATAGAATAAAGATTGCAAATTACACTGTTATAAATAAAAACCACACACAGGATCGTTATGACCACGCAGCCATCGCTATCCAAAGATACATTACATACAGATCACTTCCAAACCTAGAAGAGTCATTTGTGGCTGTTGAAATACCAACCCTGGTGGGAAACCTGACCGTGGCAGCTGCCTATCAGCCTCCATGTCGCAAATACCTACCGATTACCAACTTTTACACTCTCTTCGGGCGCAGGAAACTAACATTACTTGGCGGTAAACTAAACGCCAGATGCAGAGCATCAGACTATGAAGCACCGGCCAAAGGGAAAGAAACCTTGAGTTGCCACTCGAAAGAGACAGACTCCAGAGGGTAGGGCCGGATTTTCCCACCTTCTTAACACATTGTTCAGCAACTAAACCGGGGGTTGTGTTAACGAGCAAAAACTTTCCCTTAAATATTAGCAATGAGCCCGGACCAGTGGTACCGAGCTTTCACATCCCGATTATCACCAATATTTCGCTTGCCCCACTACTCAAGCCCGTCCCACTTAGGAAAAGTTATGCCAAAGGTAACTGGGAGCTATATAGAAATATTCAGTACATACCAACCAACTGCCGGGGGAGACGCTAATCTCGAAGAGATTGATGAGGATCACCAATCTCCTCGTACAAGCCGACGAGAGATGCGTCCCCAGAATCTCCTATAAAATGCTTACACAACCTAGGTGGACGAACGAGATGAGAAAAATCGCCCGTGAACATAGAGAAATCTATGAAGACATCGGCAGGATAGGCACCAATCGGGAAAGGACAGCCAGAATGAGACAACTAGGAGAGGAACTAAAAAACATACTCATTGAAAAGCAAAGAGCAATCTGGAATGACATCATTGGGAGTCTGGACAGGGAGGGCGAGCCTGGAAGATTTTAGGCCATATCCGAAGAATTAGGGGATTGCCTGCCAGACCCAGAACTCAAATCAAGGATGGATACATCATTGAAAACCCTGAGTCTCTCGTGATTAAATTTAGAATGTACTGGCAAGAAATTTTCGCTATATCCCCTGAGGAGAACGATGACTTTGACCACCAGGATTTCAAAGACCAATTGCTTGATGACCTCAGCACAGTGATACATATAACCCGCAGGTATCTCAAGAAAGAGAGATTGTTAGCCATGGACGCCCGATAACTCTCGCAAAGACTTTGAACACCAGGCTGGTCTGGAATTACGAAAATCAACCTAATAAATGCCACAAGGCAAATTATTCAAGGTTTGACGAACACAATGAATGCTGCTCTGAATTCAGGCTACTTCCCTGACGGATACAAGATGGCCAAAATCATCTTCATCCCAAAGGGAAACAAGCCCTCAGACCAGGTGGTTACAAGCTCAACTGAGCGAGTTAGGAGTGCATAACCCCAAACAACACGGGTTTAGTATTAAAAGGGGCACCGATACGGCCTTGATGCTCTTAACAGAGAAAGTAGCATATTCCCAAGCAAACGGGTTCTATATAGACATTGTGCTGAGGGATGTGCAGAAGGCACAATAAAAGATCCTTAACCTCTAGCTAGACCCAATACTGGAAAGGATCCTTTGTGACTTTGTCATGGAGAGAAGGGCGTGTCTCATGATTAAAGGATATAAGAGACCTGAGTTCGAACTCAAGGTGGACGTTCCTCAGGGAAGCTTCCTGGGCCCATTGCTCCACTTGGTCTTTACCATCGACCTCCCAACTCCGGTGCACAGGGACACGATGTATCTGCAATTTGCATATAACATTACGCAAATTATCTCATGCTCGGAGAGGAAAGCGAGGGCACAGGCAGCTCGCATGATTTCGGAAATCAATAATATCAAACAGTACGAAAGAAGATGGAAGATCAGGACCAACATGGACAAATTCAAAATCGTCCCATTGAGCCGCAGGTTGACACGGCCCATCATCATAGAAGGGAGGAGATACGGCTACTCAACCGAAGGCACTGTCCTGTGTATAAAAATCTCCGACCATGGATACTCGAGACAACACAAGGAGAGGCGGAATCTGGCAAGGAGAGACATCTCCTAGCTATACAGGTTTAGAGATCTTAGCTCGGCCAACATCAGGAAAATACGATGGGCGGTAAATAAGTTTTGCGAATCGATAAGGCAAAACAGAATAACAACAAAGAGTAACAAGAAAGAAATAAAGTACCCTAAAAGACCTTACGGTCCATTCAATGAGGGTACCTTTGGACTAGCAGTCGAGCGGGCACATCTCTGCTCAAATGCTTTACTTCCTTTCACGGCCATTTTTCAAGACCCTGTCTGGTCTTGACTTGAACTCGTCAACAGATTCACTGTTGACAACTTTTACTGGAAGTCCGTTCCAACTCCTGCAGATACTGTACGGGAAAATTTTTCCACACGGATCGCGATTGTAACGCTTCAGTTCAAGTTTAAAGCCATGATTTCTGTTTCTGCTCTCAACAAGTGTGAAAATATCCCTGTAGTTAACATTGTCGAACCCTCGAAGTATTTTGAAAACCTCGATGAGCTGACCACGCAATCTACGGGTTTCCAACGAGAACAGATCTAATTCCCTTAATGTATCTTCATAAGTTTTATGTCTGATAGAGGGAATCAATTTGGTTGCCCTGGCTTGCACACGTTCCAATCTCGCGATGTCATTTCAAAATGAAGGACTCCAAAATTGTACGGCATACTCCAGGTGCGGTCAGACACCAGAGTTGTACAAACACAGTACAATCTCCTTGTTCCGATATCCAAACTGGCGCTTTATGTAGCCTAGCATCTTTTGGGCATTTTTCTCTGCCTCAATGCACTGTTTCGAGAACTTGAGGTCACTAGTGATTGTTACACCCAAGTCCTTCTCAGTGTCAGTGGATTCAAGAGCAATGCCCTTAAGGATATACTGAGATTGGGGGTTTCGGTGGCCGATATGCATCACTTTGCATTTGCTCACGTTAAAAGGGATTTACCACGTGTCTGACCATTCCCCAATCTTCTGAAGATCTTCCTGCAGGTTTGCAGTATTTCCATCCTTTGCAACGTTCATACCAAGCTTGGTATCGTCGGCAAATTTGGAAATCTTGGCAACCATGTCACCGTCCATGTCGTTGACCTAGATGATCAATAGTAGTGGTTCCAGGACAGAACCTTTAGGCACCCCACTAGTAACGAGCACCCACTCAAAAGCCTGTCCATTCACCACCACCCGTTGCCGTCTGCCACTTAGCCAGTTCTCGATCCAGCCGGCTACTTTTCCGTCTATGCCCAGCGCTCGCACTTTCCGGAGAATGCGGCGGTGTGGTACCTTATCAAAGGCTTTCTGAAAGTCTAAGTAGACCACATCCACCGCCTGGGCCCGATCGTGCTCACTGAACACGAAGTGGAAGAATTCCACAAGGTTCGTCAGACATGACCGTTGCCTTCGGAAGCCGTGCTGGGAACTCCTCAGTAGCAGGTTTGATTCTAAATACGACGTTATTTTGTCCACCATCATGCTTTTCATGAGTTTACCGACTCGACTATCGAAGTCAAACTGATAGGTCGGTAGTTCGGCGGTTGGCTACGGTCTTCTTTCTTGAAGATAGGAGTCACCTCCGCTTCACACCAGTCTCTAGGAACGCATTCGGTCCGGATTGACATGTTGAAGATTGCGCTCAGGTGTCGTGACACTTGATCGCGTACTTCTTTCAACACTTTAGATAGAAACCCATCCGGGCCAGGTGACTTATTCATCATTATGTCAGTGATCTTCTTTTTTATTTCCCCTTCGGTGAAGTCCATATCCTCCAGCTTTTCCCCCGAGTAGGAAGAAATCCATTGGCTGGGGGATGGGACCACACTCTTCAGTAAACACTGAAGAAAAGTAGTCGTTGAGAAGGTTAGCATTTTCTGCATCTGAGTGCTTTAATGTCCCCTCCTTATTCATCAAAGGGCTAATCGTTCGACGGATTGGTTCACATATCCAAAGAACTCCTTGAGATTCTCTTTACAAAGTTTCACCACTTGGAGTTCCCCAGACCACTTATCCGCCCTTATGCTGGACTTCACTCTCCTGGATAGCCTCCGGTATTCGTCATAGTCACCCGAGATCTTCGATTGCCGGTATACAGTTCTCTTCTCCCTATGCAGTTGGCCGATTTCTCGATTAAACCACTTTGGTTGAACAGAAGACCGACGGGGGCATTTCAAAGGGATGAAATGCGATTGAAGACTCATGAATGTGGTTTTAAAACTGTTCCACGAGTCTTTAACAACATCGCACACTTCTAGCCTCGCGTCAGGCAGTCCAGCACGAAGACCAGCAAAGTCTGCTCTTCTCAAATCAAGTTTCCTCGATTTACTTGTTGCAGGCCCTACCTTCGGGACTTTGACTACAAATCTACTTAGTCGCTAGTTACTGCCACCGAGCTCTTCGCCAACAGAGAGGTCCTCATCGATGTCATCTTCAGAGGTGAAAACCAAGTCGAGGATATTGTCTCCACTCGTTGGCTCTTGCACCCATTGAATCAAGAACTCGTCGTTCGCGAACTCCAGGAGTAGTGCGTTCTTGCCACAGGGTTCTCTGGTTTCCCAGTCAACTTGTGTGTTGAAATCACCCATGACGATACACACTTTGTCTTCGACAAGTTCTCCTAGTAGCGGGTACAGATCTCTGTCCTTTCCAACGAGTTGGGCAGGAGGTCTATAAAGCACCAGGGTCCTGTATTTGGCAGAACCTATCTTTAGGTCAACACCTAGTTGTTCATGGTCGGATACAATGTTGCAATCCGTCAAGTTGAGAGTATCCTTGACATACAACATCACACCGCCACCTTCTTTGTTTCAGGAAGAGCTGGTAACCGGGAATCGTGAATTCACCTTCAAAGTTTCGGCTTAAGGTTTTTATCCACGACTCCGTTGTGGCTACCATCTCAGGTTCTTCTGTTGCTACGAGGCCACGAAGTTCAAGAAACTTGTTTCTGATAGACCTCGCATTAAACAGAAGAACCTTGAGGGAGTCCCAGAATGTAGGACTCCCTACGCTCTTTCGTTTCCCGCTTTGTTTCTCTGTGGCGAGGTCACTCCCCTCTTTGTGACCTCAGAAAAGGTAGTACCTGGAGTAACACGGGTGTACTGGCGAACGTCCTCCTTTACTCGGGGCCTGCCACTTCTTTGGGTCCGCTCCACAACATCTTGGATCATGTTGGCGAGTACAGCTTTCCCTTTAAAGGAAAGATGCACTCCGTCCCTTTTATACAGGTCGTTTCTCCCGTAAAAGGTGCGGTAGAGGTCTACAAAGAAGGCTCCTTCTGACGTGCAGAGACCCGCCAACCGTCGGTTTACTGCGACGTTTCTTTCGTGAGCGGTTCGGAATGGACCTCTTCTCGGAAGCATCCCAACCACGACACGTTTTCGGGTTTTAAGCCCAATGTCATCCACGGCTCCCATCACCGTTTGGATGGTCTTGCCACTAAGGTCAACCTTACCCCCTCTGAGGTAGAAGTCGTTGCCATTCACCATCAGAGCGACAACTGAATTCTCAGAAATCTGCGCTTTCTCTGCATCTACTCTGATGTTGTGGTTACCCCGTCCTGGCAGGCAGCTTAACTTCACGCTAGTGCGAAGGCGGGCTGCTAGCAGCGGTTGCAGATCCCATGTTTGCAGGTCACCAATGAGGGTGACCTTCGGACACTTGGTCTCTGAAGACGGGGTCTTCCCTTGTGGAAGAGGCCTCTTCTTTTTCTCTTTACTCTCTCCATTCTTATCTTTATTTTTCTTATTCCCCTTTTTCTTCTTGTTTATGGGTTTTTCTTCTATTTTTATTCTTCGTCTTTTGTTTTAACTTTATTCTTTTTCTTATTTTTCTTCTTTTTTCCTTACTTCTTTTTCTCTTTTTCCCCTGCCTCAGTTGTCTTAACGTCAGATGATGTCGAAATCTCCGCTTGGGTAAGAACTATGGCACCAGAAGATTCCGAAACATCAGTGGGCGATGCCTCTTCTAGGCATCGAAAATGAGCTGCGTGAAAGGCTTCGAATTTCTCCACTTTTCTTTCATGAATTTGAGCTCTCTCCTCTGAGGCTCTATAGAGGTCTTTTAATTTCTCCACCTCTCGCGTCAATATGCAAGTAGTGCAGATACTTTCAGGGCTCCATTTTGAGGAGCAGCCCTCCGAAAAGTCAACGCACCACTTTTCTATCTGGCATGCTGCACAGTTATGTTTTAGACGAACGGGTCCTTTTTTGCTTGTCATTTTGAGCGCTTTCTCTCTCTCTGAAAACGCTTGACAAAAGTACTTACTTCAATTTGCTTTTTATTCAGTTTCCTTCCGTGGTACATATATATATATATATATATATATATATATATATATATATATATATATATATATATTTTGTCCCGCCCTTCAAGATTTCCATACTTACATACAATAGAATTTTTTTTACCCATGACGATTATAAAATTATTTTCTTCCATGTAATTTATACATATATATAGACTTAGAAATGAGCCCAAAATCCATTCCACCAATTTGTTTTTAGATATATTAGGGATTTTAATAACCTACATTAAAATGTGATTTTTGCTCACTTGCAGGTCTATGCATAAAAATTACATTAACAATTGCATTTCCCCCAAAATGATTGAATATCTAGAAATAAAAAGTCGTATAAAAAATAAATATCGAAACTTGTTGATTCCTGGATTTGACACTACCTTCCTCTATAAAAGACCATTCAATTAATGGAGGTTTTTAAAGAGAGATGGATGAAGGATATATCATCGATACCTACCGTGTTGAAAGAGAGAGAAGGAGAGAAAGAAAGTGAAGTTGGGGTGAAGGATTGTATCAAAGAGATTGTCACACGAAGCGTGATTCTCATAAAAATTGCATATAAATTTATTGTAATTTGAGCTGATTAATTAATTTGAGAGCCGTAGCCATTAATATTATGGATTTTTTTTGTACGGCAATTTTGAATGACATCAGCCTTCACAAAGCTTCTGCCTATCAATAAAGAAAAGGCTAGGGAGAAGAGGTGGGTCTTAAAGGCAGCCAATGCAGTTCGCTAAACAGGGAAGCTGCACAAAAGAAACGTCCCCGGTGGAGAAGAATAAGAGCTGAATAGTTTTAAACCAGTAGACGAGGTGGAAGAATGGATGTCTATGATCCAGTAAGAAGGGAATTTCCAGCAGTCAAGCCACAGAGTGATGGAAGCACGAATGACAACCTCAACGCTGTTGTGGTCAAACTGGAAGCGAAAACGGAGGAGATTACGGATAAATCACAGAGAGGAAACACAGACGTCAGCAACATAAGTTTTGAGAGACAAATGACTATCAAATGTGATGCCCAAATCTTTTTATTTTATTGGAAAGTGGGCATTTGGAGCTTCTTATTTTGCTTAAAATATGCAGCAATACTTTTGTAGAGCGCTACTTACGCACAACTGCCGGAAAGTAATACTTGTTTTGTCATGGTTGAGTTTCAAAAAGTTGTTCAGGAATCATTTAGTGATGATGTCATAAGCGGAAGGTAGGTTTCTAAAGGTTTCAGCAAACGAAACCGGGAAAAAAGAGAGATAAATTTGCGTGTCATCAGCATAGAAATGTAATGAGAGAGGGTGATGATGCATAAGAATGCTAAGTAAGAGAAGGTAGATGCAAAACAGAAGCGGGCCAGAACCGACCCTTGTGGAATACCAAAACGCATCTCCGCCGGCCGACATATATAATGTGCAATATGGAATAAAGATGGAGTAAAAGATAGTAACGGAACCAGTACAGGGCAGTTCCAAAGACACCAAGGAATTTACGCAGGTGATGAAAAAGAACAGTGTGGTCAACAGTGTAAAATGATTCTAGGATATAGCAGGTCTTTTTCGAGGAGAGATAAGAGGAAGTGTATTCCTGATGGGGCACTGGAGCGAGAAGTTTGAGAAAAGTGTGTGGCTTGTTTTTGTTTTCTGTATGGATGCGGCTGGTGTGAGCTTCAGGGACGGAATTTAGGAGTGTAGTGTAAAAGTTAGTAGAAAAGGAATAATAGGCTACGGGATCTGCTGTTGTGTGTACCGCGTTCGTGGGGAGCCCTATGGGGCGGGGCTTTGCTTTTTTGCTTTCTGTTATAGTAATTTTGCCACCCCTGTAGGTTAATGGGGCTTGCCTCTTGAGTGGTAATCCTTCGTACCGATAGGGGGTTTGGTCGCCCAGTTAGTGGTAACGGTGCCACTCAAAAGGGTGAGCTTTGTAGGATAGTGATAATGCTTGCCAGCAGTAATGGTAACAAGTTATTTGAATGCACAACAGAAATATCCTTTTAGGTAGCTTTGTACTTGATCCGAGAAGAGGGTACCAGCTGGGATGAATAAAAGAATCTGTTTATGAATGTAAACGAGTCTCCGTCTATTTATGTTACCTTGCACCGAAATAGGAAATATTCCGAGTACAATTTCACGATTCGCTTTTACAACAAAGTAATGAGGGAATATGGGTGAACGCTCGGAAGATTATAATGATCGACTTATTGAATTAATGAACCCGTAATAAATTAAAATTGTAATGATGAATGACTCTCGTTTTAATCTTTCTGCACTCATTTATAAAGGGTGAGCAACGTCCATCGAGTCAGCCTCACGCCCCGCCTACAAATGACGTTAGCGCACGTGATTGGCTGCTCATTCCCTTAGCTCGCCTCCTGATGCGCTTAAATTAATCCTTTATTTAATTTTGATTGGATGGCGGCTAAACTGCCGTATCTCGTTATTGGCCAATATTTCTAGAAGGCGGAGCTTTATTATGAGTCATACATTTGTTTAATTTCTGGCTATCTTTGTTGCAGAATGGTGAAATGCTTTTATCAGACGCCCTTTTATTACCTCTAGACATTCTCAGTTTCCCACTATTTTTATCTAGGGCCTGTCTAACTTAAGCCCAGATACGGAAACTACCACTTTATTACAGTCAGAAAATCGAGCCTTTACCTCGACCTTCCAGACTCGCTTTCTTTTCCAGTCATCGGGTTGCGTTGTGTAGGGTGTCTACATGTACACCCTTCAGGTGAATACATGTGTGCCCTACAGGCATGTGTCACAGGCTTGAGTTTCTTGGCATTCAATATAGTCGCTGCGGACCACAGAGCAAGGGTATCGGCGAGGGAAGGCGGTGAAAGGAGGCGAGGTGGGGGTGCATGTGCATTGAGGCAGGAGGAAAGGATCTGAAATAAAGATTGGGAGGCCTAGTTGAGGTCAATAGAAGTAATGGCTGACTCTAACAAACGAAGGAGTAAGGCAGTGTCTAATGTAATCTGTTCTCGGTTAATGGAAGAGAACGGGATGGGCGATTCGGTTTGGATAGTGAAATGGAGGATAGTGGGTGACTGGTTAATTGGATGGCGGTGTAGGGAGTTAATTTTAGCTGTCATGTCTATTAATCGAGTATGTTTCTTTGTCTCTTGCATAAATCTGTAAATGGGTTGTGGGAACCTTGCTTTGTTTTTCGGTAATTGCTTATAATGAATAAAAATCATTTTTAGACAAAATCAAACAAAAATCTTAAAATTGTTAAATCTTTTGATATTAGGGGAAGGGGGGCGGGAATTTGGATAAAATGTGAGCTGGAATTGAAACCAAGGCGTCAGTGTTGCGAATTTCATGGACTTTTTCTAATTTGAAAAGTTCCCCGTTCATTAGAATTTCGGGATATATAGTTTTTAAATCCTACATATTTGTGGAAATTTTGCGTTAAAAAATATAGCAAGCTTAAAAATAGTTTTTAGATTTGAATGCCATTCCACGCGAATGAAATATAATGGTTAGGGAACGAAGAATAGTGAAATGTTGATACTAAGCATTGTCTGAGTGAAATATCTCAAAACAAGTGGCTCGTGAAACCAAATCCTTGCCAACTCCTGCTAAAAAGTAAAAGCCATTCGATTATGGTAAATTTATCAAAAAGTGTATTATTAATGATCTCAGTTTCATTTAAAAAATTAAAATAAGGTAAAAATATTTTCTCCAGTACAACCGTACCACTTTCAAGAAATAAATATATATGTCGGATATAATTTTGATCTTTAAAAATTCAGTGTCAAATAAATTCAGATTTGGAAAAGTGTGAAAAAAATTAATTTACAATTGGATGAATCAACTGACATTAATGATGGCTCACAAATGAGTTTGTTCAAACGCATGGTTTTCTTTATTTAAGCTGTGTTTCGCTCTTATTCCACTGGAAGAGAGAGAGAGGTAAAGCTATATTTCCAGCTTTCATGAAGTTCGTTAGAGAAAGTAATATTCCTCTCCACAAACTTTTTTTGTCTCAATAACAATTGATGGGACTCAATCGATGATTGGGCAAAAGTATATATATATAATTCATCACTTTATATAAGAAAGACGAGGCTTTTCTTCTTTAATTAGTTATCTCTGCATCCTATACCAGGAGCTTTTGTGTTCAAAATTGGTTAGTGTCATTGTAGATGAGCAAGATTTGTAGTGTAGGGAATTCGATATCCCACCCTAAAAAAGAGGCCCTGTTCGGTCACCACAACGTCCTGGCGCTAGTCAGTGTAACCCGAATACTTAGCCCCCCCCTCTCTCCCCTCGACCCACTGGTCGCCAAACACCTCCTCAAACCACGAGAAGTACGAATCAACAGATTTTTGTGCCAGCGAGCATAACAATACGAAAGGGAGGAGACCAGGTGCTATAACAATGGTTAAACAGGCACTATTTCCCCTAAGATTTGGGATCTAATTTGGCGTCATAGACAAAATTATAGGAGCTGCGACCAAAAGCCAGAAGATGCCTTTAGGGCTAAGTGAAAGAGGCTCGGAGAAGAGTCGTTAGAGGAGCGAGGTAATACATAAGCCCTCATCCCTGCTCACCTTCTCCTACTCCCAATGGGTCGGAAAAGTATATAGGCGGATAACTGGAGAAAAAGAGAAAGATCGAGTTAGAGATCGACACGACGAAGTCCGGCGGCAGTACCCGGCAATCAAAGAAAGGAACAGAGAAGAAGTTAATTCTGAACGAGTTCCTGGTGGTCACACCGGAAATTAGCTTTTGTATTGAGGATCACTCTCATACATCTCTCGTCAGAGAAACCCCTCAGTTTGCAACAAAAACCAGAGATAGTTCTCGCGATTGAGGAATACCCAAAGTGAACTCCCTCAAACCTCCTCCCCAGTCGTCACGTGTTTCCGGCGACTTATGCCCAAGTGGGCAGTCGCCAGATGGGCTCTAAAAAAAAAAATCCTCAGTCGTCAAAGAATTCAATGTTTGCTCAGCGCTCGTAAGTGAGAAGCATCCCAAGATTAACCCGAAGATTGGAAAAAGCATAACTTCGCGGTCTCGTTGCTTAAATCATCTGACTAAGACAACGTGCTTAACGCCATCCGGCGCCCTCACCGAAATCAGTTGTTGTTTTAAGCCCGTCGCTTCACCCGTCAAAGGGCTGGGCGTCTGAGAACACGCCTACGCGCCTAACCACAAAACCATTTTTTTCGTCTACATAAGATCCAAGGCCAAGGTCATTCTTCAGCCGGATTCACTTGTGTTTTTTTTTAAAGGTAAAGAAATTCAATTATTTTTGTGTGTAAAATAGCGTCCAATATTAAAGTGAGCTTAGGGGTCAACCATTACTTTATATTCATTTGGTTTAAATTAGTAATTCTAACATAGATTCGTTTATTGATAGTTGTATAGTTTGTTTTTAAGATTTCACTTTTTTATGTTGTAATTAAAGATATATTTTTTTAGAAGTATTTAATTCAATTCTCGAAACGCTGCACATGGCACTAGAAATCCTCAAAGATTAAATAACGTAAAATAAAATAGAGCACTCTTAGAGAAAACGTAATAAAGGAGTTTTTCAAGTACGTAACAAACCTACGTACACCAACTCGGCCCTTACAATACCACGGCAGTAATATAGCGACCTCATATTGCACACTGAGGTCCGTTGGCTTTCCAAAACTATATGTAGATTTTAGGTACTTCTTCCTGAAGTCTAGAATTCTTTCCGCAACGAGGAGATCATATTAAAAGTTACAACTCGCAATGCATATATTATGATTTATCATTTTTTAATGATATTACAATGAAAATAAATACCCTTAACTTATAAATTCAAAGAAAGGGTATGGCCTCGTAAAATGTTTTCACTAGCAAGATCAAGTTGTGGAAATTTCAGAACAAAAAAGGAATTTTTTGCATTTTCCAAATTTAAGTAAAACATTTGAAATAGACATGTAAAATTGCTCGATATTTTTTGATGATCTTAAAAATAATCTTTGATAACTTTGAGGAACTAACCCTTTACCGAATTCACTCTTCTAGAAGTCCATCATAATTAGTTTCTTACCATTTTATGAGGGTTGATGTTCCAGATCCTGCTTAAATTGAAATTCTTTACAAATTTAATATGGGTAAATTAAAAATGGAGATTGTCGAGTTGCAAAATGACTTGCAATTAAAAAATCACCCCTTACCACTAATCTTTGTCACTAGTCATAGAAGAACGATATTAACCTTTGAAAAAAATGAATCAAAAGAAACTCATTTTTTGGATCCAAATATTTGAGCGAAATTTTGAAATTTAGAAAAATAAGATCACAGATATAAATAGTCATTTAAATAACTTTACGAGATTATCAGTGACTAAATACCAACTAGATATTCTATCGCTGACAAAAAAAAAATTAAGCAACTTATATATATATATGATGAAAATTAATGCAATATCGCAAGAAAAGATGAGGAATTAAACCACATTCTCCGAAGACAATTTAATTCAAAACAGTTTCAGTGTATCTCACACCCTTTTTCAACTGGCACTGGCTAGAAAATATAAGAGAAGTGCATATGAGCATAACACAAGATCCCCTCTTTTATCCCCCAATTGCCTACTTGTGGCTAATCTGGGGGGGGGGGGGTAGGCTTAAACATATTGAAGGGTTGACATTTTACTATTTTGTTTATTTGCTTTCTTATTACAGGATTAAAAGAAAATTGACCTCAGATAGATTTAAATTAGGAACTGACGATATCAAGCTCGATTCTACGATTCTCCTCTTAACATAGTTAGCCGATTTGAATACCATTTTACTTCCATTGAAATCGATCGTATGATTCTTGTTTCTAACATGGCAAAATATTCCACTGCTTTCGCTGCCCACTCTAATATCTCTTTTGTGTTCGTACAATCTCTTGTCTAGATTTCTCCCCGTTTCCCCTATATAAACTTTATGGCAATCGTTGCATGGTATTGCATATACTCCTATGTTATGATGTTCTTTGGGTTTCCTGGCCATCATCAATTGGTTTAAGGAATTATTATATTTAAAGGCTAGATTAATACCCGCTTTTCCAAATTTGTCCTTTAAACTATTTAATTTATTATTACCATAAAGTTTATAGAGGGGAAACGGGGAGAAATCTAGACAAGAGATTGTACGAACACAAAAGAGATATTAGAGTGGGCTGTGAAAACAGTGGAATATTTTGCCATGTTAGAGACAAGAATCATACGATCGATTTCAATGGAAGTAAAATGGTATTTAAATCGGCTAACTATGTTAAGAGAAGAATCGTAGAATCGAGCTTGATATCGTCAGTTCCTAATTTAAATCTATCTGAGGATCAATTTTCTTTTAATCCTGTAATAAGAAAGCAAATAAACAAAATAGTAAAATGTCAGCCCTTCAATATGTTTAGGCCTAACCCCCCATCCCTCCCAGATTAGCCACAAGTAGGCGATTGGGGGAAAAAAGAGGGGATTTTGTGTTATGCTTATATGCACTTCTCTTATATTTTCAACCCAGTGTCAGTTGAAAAAGGGTGTGAGATACACTCACACTGTTCTGAATTAAATTGTCTTCGGAGAATGTGATTTAATTCCTCATATATATATATATATATATATATATATATATATATATATATATATATATATATATATATATATATATATATGAATCCATTAAACTACATAGAAAGAGAAAACGGAATAATTTTTCCTTGCAGTAATATTTTTATTACCTTTTTACGAAAAATCCGTGCAGGGAAGCGATTCGAACCAGGCACACTGAGGCAGCGAGCACCGCTTTGATCACAGTTAAAAGTATGCCTTTAGTACACTACCCTTCGCAGAGAACCAAAAAATTCTCTGAATAGAATAGCTTTTAAGGAACGCTTTCGCCAGCTCGAACCAGTGTGCCTGGTTCGAATCGCTTCCCTGCAAGGATTTTTCGTAAAAAGGTAATAAAAATATTACTGCAAGGAAAAATTATTCCGTTTTCTCTTTCAGTGTGGTTTAATGGATTCATTTTCATCATTCTCTCGCGCTAATTTTATATATATATATATATATATCTACATCTACATCTACATATACATATTGTGATTTATGGATTTATGGTAGCCTAGAATTTCATTGGCAGAATTACCACCCCTGTGCCCCAGCATCCACTCAAATACGCATACAAATACATTCATTTTTTCCGATCTAAATTGCACATTTCAATTCTAATGAAAAATGTTGTCTCTTATTTTATTGCTTTTGGGATAAAGAGCTCTCTTTGTGCAAGAACCAACAATAGTCACCAATCATAGTAAGGTAGAAGTTCACCCCCTGATATCTCTTTTCCATAACTGACATCTCCTGATGCAAACGTTCACCATGTTTATCGCTTACAGTCCAAAGATTTGCAGAGAATGTAAGAAATCTTTCTTAAAAGACATCCTAAATCCATTTTTTTTTCATAGGATTTTAGCATGATATCTACTAAGTCACTGTAGTTGTTAGCTCTGTGGTTCCCAAGGAAATTTTATCAACTTAAATAAAAGATGCCCTTGCTGTTAGTTCAGTCTCATTTAGCTTAGAAGGAAACGATGACTCAAGGTGACAACGAATTTGTGGTCCTGTAAAAAATCCAACTTCTTTCTAACTTTGTAAGTGACAAAATTCCTTTAAACTTGTCCTCTAATTATTTAATGCCTCTGCCCTGACGATCTATGACCTTCACAAAATCTTTCATCGTAAAGTGTACTTTCAGAGGATCAACCCGTCAACTAACAAGAAGGAAAGTCCCTCCAATGACCTGCGGCATTTTGTGATTAGATGATAAATGGTTCTTGCATTGATGGTTTCGCATGGTTCAAATCACTTACAAGTGCCTTTGAATGGCTAAATAAGGTTTCGGCCACTAGATGGCGCCACCCAGCGCCAAATCTAATGGCAGATTTGAAATCTCCAGAGTGACTAACCATATGTCCCATGGCCATATGGGTCATTTCATGTCTCTAAATGGCTACAATTGAACTTTACTCCTTTTTTTAAAAAGGCGACCCCTTTACCTGGTGTTTCGCCGGAAGTAAAAACATAAAATTCACTAATAACAAACATTTCCAAAAATTTGCCTTCTATTTGATGACCCTTATCAGTAATTCGATAGATTAGATTGATGTTTCATTAAGACCCACGACACGTACTAGAGGATTTGAAGGTTTTTCATTGTCATTGTGCTGTTAGACTGCATTAAGACTCAATTTAATCGAATCAACAAAGAATCTCCACTAATTGGAATCATAGTCATAGCCAAACTCTTACACTACTCAACTAATATCATTACAAAAACAAATGCTTTCTTCTGTGAATAGAATGATGGATATTTCATATCAATGGCGAAAAGGGCCAAATTTGGTGTTTGGCTAAAGCAAATTCCAATCTTGAAGTCTGAAACAAAGCAACTCTGCATGTAGCTCTGCTTGACTTAGCAGATGCGGGGAACTATCGTTTTGGAACATATAGGCTATCACCCTCGAATGCTTTCATATATCACTAGTTTAATCTTCAGAAGAACTTGTGGCTGATTTTTGTTGGATTTGGTGTTGGGTGGCACCATCCATTGGCAGAAGCCTATTTAGCCATTCAATGACACTGGTAAGTGATTTGAACCATAGGAAACCATCAATGCAAAAACCATTTATCATCTTATCACAAAACGCCGCAGGTCCTTAGAGGGACCTTCCCTCCTCTTTTTGGTGGATCAGAAGTTCTTCTGAAGATTCAACTAGTGATATATGAAAGCATTCGAGAGTGATACCGTGTCTGTTTATATGTTCCAAAATGAATAGTTCCCCACATCTGCTAAGTAAAGCAGAGCTAAATGATTTCGTATATTATTTGTCTTTGACATGTGGTATTTATTGCCTTTATAACTGATGGACTGTCTGGGTGATTTATCTTTGATTCAATTTTCTTGCTGAACCCAGATATTCTGGTCGTAAAACCTAGCACCATAGTGATTTGGGGGTTCAGCCAAATCATATGAACTGCAGATGGCAGACCTTTTCTTTTACCATTTAACAAAGCTGCAAACATTTCATTGCATTGTACGCCTCAAATTTATGGAGCCCAGTTATTCTCTTGGTATATTACTTGACAACCAAAATAATAGTTGTGAGCAGGTTTTTTCCTTGTAGCTGTAGCTAAATTTCTTCGTTGTTGCTTATGTATATATTGTCCAGAGACATAGCAGAAGTTACATGGGTGACTCACACAAGTACGGCTATTTGATAGCATTCCGATTTAACTCAAACTCTTAGGATAGGTTTAACATATAGACAGCTATATCAATACAGGCGCATTTCTTCAGTTTGGCGTATCATGTAATGTGACAGGATTTAACAAATATAGTTTAGTTATCGAAATTAATAAATGGCGTGGCTATGTTATTACTCAAAATCTAGACGAAATAGAAAAATCTAATTACTGATTCGCAATCTGCCTACTAAACTTACCTAAAAACACGTATTAGTTTCCCAGTAACAAAATCTTCGTTGTCACATCATCTCACTGTTAGGAAAAAAGTGTAGAATGATATCAACGCTTATATTTGACAATGAAAACAAGATTCCGTTTAAGCGGTGGAGAGCGTTGTTAATAGGAGAATAATGGTCATTACTTTGTTGATTAAATTTCATATTTAATCATTTTAATAAGGTTTTCTTTCCATTTTTTGATATACGACATTAATTTTATGACAACCTAATATTAGTGAAAGATAGTTAATTAGACGGCAACCAAGAGTTTTATGGTGGAAGTGAGGCACCTTGTATAAGCAATCTTGGGGACGGAATTTCTCCCAATATTTAAAGTCTTGGATCAGTTGACTTTTATTGGTTTCCTTCCCACCACCCTGTGACCATTTTTAGGCGTTTGTATTTTATATGTTAATTATTTTAAGCTGAGGTTAGGTTTATTTATAAATTACGGCCGCAGCCAAAAGTTTTCGGACACCTGGAATTTTTCTTATGCCTTGGGTTTGTCTATGAATATGTCGGTGTAGGTTTGCAGCATGTGCCCAATACATGTGGAAATAATAATAAAATTACAAGAGGCTTCCTTATAACTTTCTTTTAAATATCGTAAATGGTGATGCTATTGAAATATATGAAATCCTGGTATCAGTATGCGCTATTTTATAGTTAAAATGTCTTCATATAGCACATGATATTTGTTGATTAATAGGATATTCCATGTCGACAGAATTTGATAATGATGTTCAATGGCGAAAACACGTAACAATACCGTGGAGAAAAAAAGTCTCATACGCACGCTGCAAGCGGATGGTCTCAGCTATCGACAAATCGCCCGAAGGGTCGGTGGATCACATTCCGGTGTCCAGCAGCAACATGAATGGACAGGTTAATGCATCCGTCAGAACAGACTGTCGCAGAAGGCTTATTAACAAGGCTTGAAGTCGCGTAAAGTCTGCCAGAAGTTGCTGATCAACCTTCAGCTGAAACGACGTCGACTGGCTTGGTATTTGCACACCAAAATGGACCATGCGTCACTGGTGACGTGTATTATGGTCCGACGAATCCACGTTCCAATTATTTCCCAACTCAGGCAATGATAGAGTCCATAGAAGGCCATGAAACCAATGGATTCAAGAGTGAATAGTACCAACAGTTAAGCATCGTGGCCACTTAAAAATGATATGATAGTCCACAGCAATGGCAGCGTTATTGATTTTAACTTGTATTCTCTTTATTTTCTTACAATTTTTTGACTGGGTCTTTAAGGCGAGAATTAACATTCGCAAAAGACATGTTTTATTCCGTAAGTTATTGCTAGCCTCAAAGACAATCAAAAATTGTAAGAAAAATAAAGAGAATACAAGTTAAAATCAATAACGCTGCCATTGCTGTGGACTTCAACAGTGCATATATCTCTCTATATATCTATCTATATAATATATTATATATATATATATATATATATATATATATATATATATATATATATATATATATATATATATATATATTATATATAGATACACCCACAAAGGAAAAGTGAAAAACGATTCCGAGCGTTTTCGCCTTTATTCTTAAAGACATTTTCAAGGAATGAACAGGAGGTTGGATATACATTGCCTTAAATAGTGGAAGTGGGGATTAGACTAACCGCCTCTGAACCTTAATTATGGGGTACAATGCCGACTTGGCATTGTTTATTCGATAGGCTGCAACAACTGCCAAAAATGTTATTATAGACAAACCGGAAAAGAACTAGATGTCCATGTTAAGCAACATCAAGCCAATGTACGTAATCACAGTGAACAATTTGCGCTTTTTTCTACATATGTACAATCTTAACCATAGCATTAACTGGAACAGTGCCAAACCAGTCATAAAATGCAGTAATTATATTTCGAGAAATATATTAGAATTGTATCCCCATTAACGCGTTATCACTAGACCCCATTATCACTACATACATAAAATCTCAAATAAAGTTTTTTCACGATTTTGTACCCCATAATTAAGGTTCAGAGGCGGTTAGTCTAATCCCCCTCTTCCACTATTTAAGGCAATGTATATCCAACCGCCATCGCTATCAGAAAAAAACATCAAGTACAGAACATTGCCGGACTTAGATGAATCATTCGTGGCAGTCGAAATCCCGACCCTGGTTGGTGGCCTAACTGTGGTGGCAGCCTACCAGCCACCCAGGCGACAGTACCTACCGATCAACAACTTCTTCACCCTGTTCGGGCACAAAAGGCTAGCGCTGCTAGGCGGGGACCTAAACGCCCGCTGCCGTGCATCTGGCTACAGGTGCGCTGACCAAAGGGGACGAAATCTGGAACTACTATTCGACAGAAATAGAGTCCAGAGAGTAGGACCTGACTTCCCAACTTATATAACAGACTGTTCGGCGACAAAACCGGACATTGTGTTAGTGAGCCCGGAATTCCCCTTTAACATCGCCAACGAACCTGGCCCAGTAGTCCCGAGCGACCACGTCCCAATTATCACCAACATTTCGCTTGCGCCAATGCTCAGGCCCGTCCCACATAGGAAAAGTTATGCGAAAGCTAACTGGGAGCAGTACAGAGAGATGCTCAGCGCCTATCACCCAGCTGACCTGGAGGACGCAAATCTGGAGGAAATTGATGAGGAGATTGAGAACATCACCAATCGCCTCATTCAAGCTGACGAAAGATGCGTCCCCAGGATCTCGTACAAAATGCTCCCGCAACCTAGGTGGACGGATGAAATGAGGGACATCGCTAGGGAACACAGGGAAATTTATGAAGAAGTCGGTAGGACAGGCCCGACCCGGGAAAAAAAAGCCCGAATGAGACAACTGAGCGAGGCTATGAAAAACACAATCCTCGAGAAACAGAAAGACATCTGGGATGATATCATTGGCAGACTAGACCGGGAGACTAATCCTGTACGTTTTTGGAATAGCATCCGAAGACTTAGGGGATTGCCTCCCAGGCCTGGGATTAAAATCAAAGATGGCGACATATTCATAGAAGATCCGGATACCCTAGAAAGAAAATTCAGGGACCACTGGAAAGAGGTCTTTGCGATCTCACCTGAGGAGAACGACGATTTCGACCAGGACTTCGAAGACCAACTGCTCGACGACCTCGGAACGATGATACATAGGACCCACCCACAACCGCAAGTGTCTAGAGAGAGAGAGATGGTTGACCACGGACGCCCAATCACTGTTGAAGAGACGATTAACACCATCAAGTCCTTCAAACAGAGGGCGCCAGGATGGTCTGGGCTCACTAAAAACAACCTAGTGAATGCCCCTAGGCAAATTATTCAGGGAATGGTCAACATCATGAACGCCTCCCTGAATACAGGCTACTTCCCAGACGGGTATAAGATGGCAAAAATCATCTTCATCCCGAAAGGGAACAAGCCCCCAGACCGAGTGGCCAACTACCGCCCAATCTCTCTCCTAGAAGTACCCGGCAAGATCTTCGAGAAGATTATAGCCAATAGGCTACAAAATCAACTCGACGAGTTAGGAGCACACAACCCGGCACAACATGGGTTTAGACCAAAACGGGGCACTGAAACTGCCCTGGCGCTCCTAACAGAAAAGATCGCGCAATGCCGTGCAAAGGGTCACTACGTAGACATCGTGATGAGGGATGTGCAGAAGGCCTTCGACAAGGTTTGGCTGAGTGGACTGCAATACAAGATCCTAAGTCTCCAGCTAAACCCGGTCCTGGAAAGGATTCTTTGTGACTTCATCATGGACAGAAGGGCGCGTATCATGATAGAAGATCACAAGGGTCCTGAATTCGAACTTAAAGCGGGCGTTCCCCAGGGGAGCTGCCTGAGTCCCTTGCTTTACCTGGTCTTTACCATCGACCTCCCTACTCCAATCCACGGGGACACGATGTACCTGCAATACGCAGATGACATCACTCAGATCGTCCCCTGTAGGGAAAGGAAAGCAAGGAGCCAGGCAAACAACACCATCGCGGAGATCTCGAACATCAACAACTTCGAGAAAAAGTGGAAAATCCGGATAAACAGGGAGAAATTCACAATTCTCCCGCTGGGCCGTGAGTTGACGTGGCCCATCATGATTGATGGGAGGAGATACGGTTACTCCGCCGTAGGCAACATTCTGGGCCTAAAAATCTCCGACCGCGGATACTCGAAGCACTACACGGTGAGGCGGAATATGGCGAGGAGAGAAATCTCTAAGCTATACAGGTTCAGAGAACTCAGCTCGGCGAACATCAGGAAATTATACCTGTCGTTCATCCGGGCTAAGCTTATCTACCCCGCAGTAGTGACTCAAACGGCCAGCAAAACATCTATGAAAAGGCTCCAGCGAGTACAGAACTCTGCGTCCCTCTTCATGAACAAATGCAGAAGAAGGGATCAACTTCGGCAGAGGGACCTGCACCGCAGGCAGAAACTGGAGCCGATAAATGTCGCTACCCAAAAATTGGCCAAGAAAGTCTGGTCCACAATGGCCAATGATATCCTACCAGAGTTACGAAGAACTGGACGCAGAATCAACATCCCTGCCAGGTTGCACGGGGAAGTCGGTCGTAACCGGCGATTCCCGAGCACCAGAGTCTGTTCGGAGGAAAACATAATACCAATATACACCTAAAAACACAAAACACCAGAAACACACAACATGGTGACACAAAAATCGAATCATAAAACTAACGAAGATCATTGACACGAAGTACACACACATAACTGCAAGCTTACAAAGGCTTGAAAGCTCAAGTACACAGTTTAAATATCACAGACAAACAAAGAACAAATACAATGAAGAACAACAAGAAGAACACGCACAGAACGAAAACATAAGAACATAACAACACCCAAACAAAGGAAAAATAAATAAAAAATGGAAGCAAGCTAACGATGCCCCTAAAACAAGGGCACCCCCCCCCCCACTTCACCAACTTTTTTACCTTCTACTATCTTTTCACATAGAGTGATTATTATACCATCCTGTTCATTGCTAGCTCGGAATTCTTGGCAGAAAGTACCTCGTATCAGGCATCTTACCAACTGGTAAAGGAGGAAAATTTTTAGGCAATTTTTGCCTACGCCTCCGAAAAATTTGGTTCCTATTTTTAGGACCAAATATTCCAAAAAACGTTATTATCCTTGTGTCACGTCCAACCCCATCATCATTCACTCACTAACCACCATCACCCCCTTTATTTTCAGCGGCCCAACTTAAGCGGATGACTGCTTAAGTCCTCGGCCCTCCTCCCCGCGTGAACCGCCGTCAGATGTGAAGTGAAATTGCCATTCATGTTTCGTCCCAACTATGTCAGGCAGTTGCTTGGCCATAATTGGGGGCATTGGAGGAAGCTGGTTTGAGGAGTAGCCCACAGTAGAGAACAATGTCAGAAACATTCCGGACAAGGGACGGACTGCAACCTTCGGTGCCTAAATACGGCGGAGGCCCCTCCCAGGATCATAGAGGGTGAAAACCGTCTCTATGCTATGTTGGGGAGCAGTCGCGATTTAAAACCCTCGGGGGGGCGGCGTTGTCAATAAGTCCGCCATACAATCACACCCCTGAGAGGATCCCACCCGGACTCATCTCATTCATCATCATCCTTCACCTAAAAGGCAATTTTCATTTCCATCCAGGCGACCGGCGAACGTGGGGGGGGCCTCTTTTCGTCCCCAAGGAAAAACCTGAAATCAACATAAGAAGTAAAACGTAAAAAATTTTTAAAACCGAAAAATACACACACACACACACACATACACAAATAAGAAGTCCTTCAGTGCCACCCATCAAGAGGCACTTGTGAAGAAGACTTGCACCCCCCAGCGAGGGGCTGCAAGTGCAAGTCCAACAATGGCTTCCCACCCAGCCACCAGAGTCCCATTGAGGACAATTGCTGGGCAGACGAAGCCAGACCGAGGAACGGTGTTCTCTCAGATTTTCGGGAAGCTCAATGTAGCCATTCCGAGACTAATTGACACCCCCGTCGGCTACTCCGCTGTCTGCGAAAGAGAGGCAGACGTGGAGACCCTGACCAAGGAGGAAGGTCGAAAAGTTTTGGAGGAAATAGGCCTCCAGCCTAGCACTCCCCCCCAGATTCAGGCGCACCGAAGCATCGTGTGCCGGCAACTAGACCCCTGGATAGGCCAACACTCCAGCCTGGAGATAAAGGAGGAGATCCAGAGGAATCAGGCATGGGCCAGCGTGGTGGAAGTGGTAAAGTTCCGTAACAAACGGGACAACACCGACCACCAGCATGTCTTCAAAGTAATCTTTGCAGTCACGCAGATGGCTCAGAAGGCAAAAGAGAGAGGCCTATTGGTGTTCAACGCCAAAATCAGCGCGGACCAGATGGAAAGGGAGGAATTTACTCCCATCCAAATCTGCTTCCGCTGCTACAAGTTGGAGCACCACACTACGAAGGACTGCAAGGAGACGAACAGTACTTGCTCCAGATGCAGTGGATCAGGCCATGGATGGAGGGAGTGCAAGGCGACAAAAGAGAAATGCCCAAACTGCGGCCTTAACCATGGGGCGATGGCGATGTCCTGCCCCCAAAGAAAAGAAATTGTGAGGCAGAAAAAGCTGGTAGACCAAAAGAGAGCCAGCACCTCATACGCCCAAGCCACGAAGAGAACCCCAAACACTACAGAGACCCCACAACATCAGACAAAACAGTACCTCAAGCTCGAGAATGAAAACTCGACAAAGATATTAACGTGCATACTCTTTGCGCACGTTAATAATCTTACAAGTCCGGGGACTTTTTCAAAAACCCTCAATCTCATGCTCAAAAAGAACGGCATGGAGGAGATGTGGTTTCCCGATGCCCCCCCTTCGGGAGACGTGCTGAGACTCCAATTTGGTTCTGACAAAGCAACAGAGGCCCCAGCAACCCCGTTCCCCAAAGAGAAGATCGTGGAAGAAACAAAAACAAAAGAAAGCTCATCAAACACGAAGACCAGCACGTCCCGGCTGGACCCCCGTCTAGAAGCGGCAAAGAGACGCGAGAAGAAGGAGAAAAAAGCTGCAAGGAAGCTGAAAGAAGCCGAGGGAAACCTGTCCAGCGGAGCTTCCTCGGACTCTGAAGCAGGCGAAGCAGTGAGCAGGGCGACCAAAAGCCCTGTGAGCTCCAGAAGTAGGTCGAAGACCTCGAAGCGTACATACAAGTACGACGGAGAGGAGATCGACCTCAGAATCGTCTCAGACGAGCAGATCCCCCACCCAGAAAAACTCTCCCCCATGGAAATCCTTAAGGGAATCCAACAAGGGAGTATAAAATGGGTCTACGCCGCGAGCTTAAAGGAAAAAGAAGTAGAAGAGGCACTGCATGAAGGCGCAGTGAAAATCTACAAAGACTCTTGTATTGCCCTAAACAATCAAGAGTTTAAGGAAATACGCAACGGGAGATTCAAAACATAAGAACAACAAGAAGTACACTAAAACACATAACATCTCAGACTGGAAAACACTAACAACGCCTTGAAAATACTTACTCTGAATGTGGATGGATGGAAGGGAAAATCCATTGTTTACGGCAACATCTTCCGTACAGTGGACCCAGACATCATCCTCATATCGGAGCATGGTATAGACACAACCACAGACAACATAAAAATACACAATTACAATGTTATACAGAAAAATCACACCCAAGAACGATACGATGGCGCAGCCATCGCTATCAGAAAAAACATCAAGTACAGAACATTGCCGGACTTAGATGAATCATTCGTGGCAGTCGAAATCCCGACCCTGGTTGGTGGCCTAACTGTGGTGGCAGCCTACCAGCCACCCAGGCGACAGTACCTACCGATCAACAACTTCTTCACCCTGTTCGGGCACAAAAGGCTAGCGTTGCTAGGCGGGGACCTAAACGCCCACTGCCGTGCATCTGGCTACAGGTGCGCTGACCAAAGGGGACGAAATCTGGAACTACTATTCGACAGAAATAGAGTCCAGAGAGTAGGACCTGACTTCCCAACTTATATAACAGACTGTTCGGCGACAAAACCGGACATTGTGTTAGTGAGCCCGGAATTCCCCTTTAACATCGCCAACGAACCTGGCCCAGTAGTCCCGAGCGACCACGTCCCAATTATCACCAACATTTCGCTTGCGCCAATGCTCAGGCCCGTCCCACATAGGAAAAGTTATGCGAAAGCTAACTGGGAGCAGTACAGAGAGATGCTCAGCGCCTATCACCCAGCTGACCTGGAGGACGCAAATCTGGAAGAAATTGATGAGGAGATTGAGAACATCACCAATCGCCTCATTCAAGCTGACGAAAGATGCGTTCCCAGGATCTCGTACAAAATGCTCCCGCAACCTAGGTGGACGGATGAAATGAGGGACATCGCTAGGGAGCACAGGGAAATTTATGAAGAAGTCGGTAGGACAGGCCCGACCCGGGAAAAGAAAGCCCGAATGAGACAACTGAGCGAGGCTATGAAAATCACAATCCTCGAGAAACAGAAAGACATCTGGGATGATATCATTGGCAGACTAGACCGGGAGACTAATCCTGTACGTTTTTGGAATAGCATCCGAAGACTTAGGGGATTGCCTCCCAGGCCTGGGATTAAAATCAAAGATGGCGACATATTCATAGAAGATCCGGATACCCTAGAAAGAAAATTCAGGGACCACTGGAAAGAGGTCTTTGCGATCTCACCTGAGGAGAACGACGATTTCGACCAGGACTTCGAAGACCAACTGCTCGACGACCTCGGAACGATGATACATAGGACCCACCCACAACCGCAAGTGTCTAGAGAGAGAGAGATGGTTGACCACGGACGCCCAATCACTGTTGAAGAGACGATTAACACCATCAAGTCCTTCAAACAGAGGGCGCCAGGATGGTCTGGGCTCACTAAAAACAACCTAGTGAATGCCCCTAGGCAAATTATTCAGGGAATGGTCAACATCATGAACGCCTCCCTGAATACAGGCTACTTCCCAGACGGGTATAAGATGGCAAAAATCATCTTCATCCCGAAAGGGAACAAGCCCCCAGACCGAGTGGCCAACTACCGCCCAATCTCTCTCCTAGAAGTACCCGGCAAGATCTTCGAGAAGATTATAGCCAATAGGCTACAAAATCAACTCGACGAGTTAGGAGCACACAACCCGGCACAACATGGGTTTAGACCAAAACGGGGCACTGAAACTGCCCTGGCGCTCCTAACAGAAAAGATCGCGCAATGCCGTGCAAAGGGTCACTACGTAGACATCGTGATGAGGGATGTGCAGAAGGCCTTCGACAAGGTTTGGCTGAGTGGACTGCAATACAAGATCCTAAGTCTCCAGCTAAACCCGGTCCTGGAAAGGATTCTTTGTGACTTCATCATGGACAGAAGGGCGCGTATCATGATAGAAGATCACAAGGGTCCTGAATTCGAACTTAAAGCGGGCGTTCCCCAGGGGAGCTGCCTGAGTCCCTTGCTTTACCTGGTCTTTACCATCGACCTCCCTACTCCAATCCACGGGGACACGATGTACCTGCAATACGCAGATGACATCACTCAGATCGTCCCCTGTAGGGAAAGGAAAGCAAGGAGCCAGGCAAACAACACCATCGCGGAGATCTCGAACATCAACAACTTCGAGAAAAAGTGGAAAATCCGGACAAACAGGGAGAAATTCACAATTCTCCCGCTGGGCCGTGAGTTGACGTGGCCCATCATGATTGATGGGAGGAGATACGGTTACTCCGCCGTAGGCAACATTCTGGGCCTAAAAATCTCCGACCGCGGATACTCGAAGCACTACACGGTGAGGCGGAATATGGCGAGGAGAGAAATCTCTAAGCTATACAGGTTCAGAGAACTCAGCTCGGCGAACATCAGGAAATTATACCTGTCGTTCATCCGGGCTAAGCTTATCTACCCCGCAGTAGTGACTCAAACGGCCAGCAAAACATCTATGAAAAGGCTCCAGCGAGTACAAAACTCTGCGTCCCTCTTCATGAACAAATGCAGAAGAAGGGATCAACTTCGGCAGAGGGACCTGCACCGCAGGCAGAAACTGGAGCCGATAAATGTCGCTACCCAAAAATTGGCCAAGAAAGTCTGGTCCACAATGGCCAATGATATCCTACCAGAGTTACGAAGAACTGGACGCAGGATAAACATCCCTGCCAGGTTGCACGGGGAAGTCGGTCGTAACCGGCGATTCCCGAGCACCAGAGTCTGTTCGGAGGAAAACATAATACCAATATACACCTAAAAACACAAAACACCAGAAACACACACCATGGTGACACAAAAATCGAATCATAAAACTAAAGAAGATCATTGACACGAAGTACACACACATAACTGCAAGCTTACAAAGGCTTGAAAGCTCAAGTACACAGTTTAAATATCACAGACAAACAAAGTACAAATACAATGAAGAACAACAAGAAGAACACGCACAGAACGAAAACATAAGAACATAACAATACCCAAACAAAGGAAAAATAAATAAAAAATGGAAGCAAGCTAACGATGCCCCTAAAACAAGGGCACCCCCCCCCCCACTTCACCAACTTTTTTACCTTCTACTATCTTTTCACATAGAGTGATTATTATTATACCATCCTGTTCATTGCTAGCTCGGAAGGCAGCATAATTTCACTTGAAAAGTCGACGCTGAGAAGATCTCATTTTTGGAAAAGGAGGAAAAGTCGGAGGCAAGGGAGGTTCAAAACGCCATTTTTGGGAGCCTCATCATCCTTACGGGGAGAATTCTTTTACGAATTTTATACCGGCACTAAGAAGATTTGATGTCGTGCTAACCCCCCCCCCCCTCCCACTACGGAGTCGCGAAGCTGAAATGAACTGATCTGCCACTCATCTAGTCTCGCCACAACTATGTCGGTCCACTTTGATAGACATAATTGGGGACGTAAAGGAAAGCAGGTTTGAGGATTAGCCCACTGTGGAACTCTACGGAAGAGACCGCCCGGTTACGAGGCGATGCTGAAAGCTTTGGGGAAGAGTTCGCTGTAATCTCTAAGGGTAACTTCCGGCCAAGACCACAGGGGGACATACAACCGTCCCTGTGTAAGTTGGAAACAGCATCGATATCCAAACCCCAGATGGGGCGGCACCCCCGGGGGGTGGTAGTTGATTCTATCACCACCCATCATCAAGTCCGCCACTCATCACCCATCTGAGGGGCCTCGCCCGGGTCCACCTTCCATCATTCACCCCCCCCCCATTTGGCAGTTCAGTTCACGTAAGCTTAGTGATGAAGTAGCGGGAGTCACCAACTACCCCAATTAACAATCCAAGAAGAGAAGGAGCACCAATCTCAAGAAACACCAATCACCCACATCGAGAGCAAACGAAGACAAGCTATTAACTGGACTGAAGGGCCACTCTTGTGAAGAGATGGCCCAGGACCACACGACCAGGATTCCTCTGCGGGTTGTCGACGGACAACCCAAACCCAGCAGAGAATCCACTTTTGAGGCCGTGTATGGAGCACTGGGCATAGCTATGGTTAGGCTGCTGGATATCCCCTCAGGTTATATCGCCATTTGCGAGAGGGAAAAAGATATCGAGGAGATAACCAAAGAAAAGGCAGTAGAAGCGCTGCGAGCCATTGGACTACAGCCAGCAGTACCCCCCTAGATTCTGGCCCATACAAGCGTGGTGTGTCGTCGAATCGACCCATGGATTGGGCAGCATACCGCGGAGGAGATCCGAGAGGAGATTGAGCTTCGGCAAGCCTGGGCCAAGGTTGCCGAGGTTATTAAGTTTCTTAATAGAAGGGACGGCGGTGAATACACGCATGTGTTCAAGGTGGTCTTCACGGAGACTACCATGGCACATAAGGCAAAGGAACAAGGACTACTAATGTTCAATGCCAAGATCAGCGGAGAACAGGTGGAAAAGGGGGAATACACCCCAGTACAGTTCTGCTTCAAGTGCTTCCAGATGGAGTCTCACCCCACCAAAGACTGTAAGGAGCCCCAAGAATCCTGTTCCAAATGCAGTCAGAAGGGCCACAATTGGCGCAACTGTGACAGTAACACGGTGAAGTGTATAAGCTGTGGGCAAGGTCATAGAACTATGGCCAAGTCATGCCCCGCCAAAAAAGAAATTATGAGAAGAAAGCAGGAAGCCAAGAAGAACGAGGAGACGCGTAGAGCGAACACGTCCTACGCCCAGGCGGCTAAGGCGGCCATCTCCGAGGTGGACGCCAAGAAGACGTATCTGAAAATAGAAAACGAGGGCTCCACCAAAATCATGACATGCATTCTCCATGCACACGTCATGAACTTGGCCCGCCCGGGTACATTTGCAACAGTCCTAAACCAAATGTTGGCAAAGAACGGTATGGAACAAATGTGGTTCCCGGACAACCCACCCTCGGGGGACGTGCTGCATCTGCAGATGGCCCCGAAGGAACAGAATACTGCAACCACGACTCTTACGGACACAACCAAGGAATCTAATAATTTTGCACGGAAAGTAGCAGTCGAGGCGACAACTCCTGCTCCCACCCATGGTAAACAAAAATCGGCAAAAAATATCAACTCAGATAATAGCAGTTCTTCGGAATCCTCAGATTCCTCAGACACTGATACACCCAAACCCCAGGATAAGAAAGAACAGAAGAAGAGAGTGAAGAAGATAAGGGCAAACTACATCAACCTTAGGATATACGCCTGTGAGCAATTCCCCTTCCCGGAGGAGATGGAAACCAGGAGCATATTCCAGGGCATAAGGTCTAAGATCTACAAATGGGAATATGACTCAGAAGTAGATCCCGAGACTGTGGAGGAGGCCCTGCTCGCGCAAAATGTGATTCTACATCACAGCACATGCGAGCAGATCTCAAACGCTGAGTTTAGGAAGAAGAGAAACGGGAGGAAAAAGAACATCACCCAGAAGCACTAAGTGACAAATAGATGGAGAGAGTAAGCAACAGAATGAGGATTCTGACACTCAACGTGAATGGATGGGAGGAGAAAGCCACGGCATATGGTAACATATTCCGTGTGCACGACCCTGACATCATTCTCATCACGGAGCACGGTATCGACACTACAGCTGGTCGCATTAAAATACCGGGCTACAGAGTGATCATGAAGAACCATTCCCAGGAAAGGTTTGATGGTGCTGCAATAGCTGTCAAGAGGAACATCTCCTTCAAACAACTGCCAGAACTCGATGAGTCCTTCGTGGCAATCGAGGTACACACCCTGGTCGGAGACCTCGTGATAGCTGCAGAATATCAACCCCCTCGACGAGCATATCTCCCGTTATGCAACTTCTACACACTGTTCGGGCACCGCAGAATGGCATTCTTAGGGGGAGACCTCAATGCCAGATGCCGTGCGGCAGGCTATGGTAACACCAACGATAGAGGCCGAAACTTGGAATTGATTATGGGAAGAAAGAACATTCAAAGGATAGGGCCAGATTTTCCGACCTATATCACTTCCCGGTCAGCAACTAAGCCTGACATAATCTTAACAAGTGAAGGCTTTCCTTTCAACTACCATAGTGAGCCAGGCCCGACAGTCCCTAGTGATCACATAGCGATTCTCACTACAATATCTCTCGCACCAATCCAGCTCCCAGCCCCTCTCCGGAAAAATTACGCCATGGCCAACTGGGATCGTTACAAGCAACGACTCAGTGACTATGCGCCAGCTGACCTCAGCACGGCGTCGTTAGAGGAGATCGACAGGGAAATGGAGAGGATAACAACGTCCATACTAAACGCGGACCGCGAGAGCATACCCGTTACAGGGTATAAAACACCTCCTCAGCCCAGATGGACAGAGGAGATGAGAGATATCGCTCGCGTTCACAGGGAAGTGTTCGAAGAAGTACGACGGGAGGGTCCCAGCCGGGAAAGGAGCTTGCTGCTCCGACGCCTAAGCTCAGAGCTTAGAGAGGCTATCAACCTCCAACAGGGGGAAATATGGAACAACTTGATAGCCAAAGTCGACAGCGAACTTAGCCCGGC
Organism: Ceratothoa steindachneri; assembly: GCA_963969495.1. Lineage (NCBI taxonomy): Eukaryota > Metazoa > Arthropoda > Malacostraca > Isopoda > Cymothoidae > Ceratothoa > Ceratothoa steindachneri. Next base: position 116,094,980 of record OZ018319.1, read on the forward strand.
CAAGTTCTGGCGCCAAGTCAGGAACTTAAAGGGACTTACACCAAGACTCAAGACTCGGATAATGGAGAACGGAGACTACATTGAGAACCCGGTGGTTCTCGAGGATATGTTCAGGAACTTCTGGAAAAACGTTTTCAGGATTACACCCAAGGAAAACGTTGAGTTCGACCAGGAATTCGAAGGCCAACTGATTGAACAACTTAATCAGGAAACGCATCGCACACACCCACTACAGCAAGTCAACGAAGGCAGGGAGATGGCGGGTCACGGACGTCCCATAACATCAGAGGACGTCAAGGCCACTGTAAAAGCCTTTCGACAAAAGGCACCAGGCTGGACGGGTATTACCAGAAACAACTTGGTTAACGCCCCACAGCAGATCATTCAGGGAATCGTTAATATCTTCAACGCTTCCCTGAACACGGGCTACTTCCCGGAAGGTCTCAAGATTGCGAAGATGATCTTCATACCCAAGGGAGGTAAACCCCCTGATCAACTGGTAAACTACAGGCCAATCGCCCTGCTGGAGTTCATTGCAAAAGTCTACGAGAGACTCCTAGCTGACAGGCTTCAACAACAACTAGCCGAGCTGGGAGCCCACAACCCTCAGCAGCACGGGTTCCGCAAGGGTCGAGGAACGGAAACAGCCCTCGCCCTTCTTGCGGAGAAACTCGCTTGCAGTAAAGCTGAGAGGCGGTACGTAGACGTGGTGCTGCGTGATGTTAAGAAGGCCTTCGATAAGGTTTGGCTGAGAGGATTACAGTACAAGATCCTCAACCTCCAGCTTAACCCACTCCTGGAAAGGATCCTTTGCAATTACATCTCCGATAGGAGAGCCCAAATTTCAATCGAGGGCTGCAAAGGACCCGAATTCGAACTAGAAGCGGGAGTTCCACAAGGCAGCTGTCTCAGCCCTCTGCTGTACCTCGTGTACACAATAGACCTGCCTGCTCCAGTGAGGTACGATTCGATGTATCTGCAATATGCAGACGACATCACCCAAATCGTCCTGAGTCCATTCAGGAACGCTGGAAGCCTGGCGAGGGCGACAGCTGTCGAAATAGAAAATATCAATAGATATGAAAGAAAGTGGAAAATAAAGACCAACCGCCAGAAGTTCACGATCGTTCCAATGAACCGCCGAAAAACTGATGACGTTGTCGTCAATAATGAACACTATCCGTACTCCAATGAGGGTAATGTCCTGGGCTTACGACTCTTTAAATCTGGATATAAGACCCACATAAATACCAGAGTCTCCCTAGCCAAACGAGAGCTGAAGAAGCTTTACCGCTTCAGAGGCCTCAGCGTGCCTAACAGCAAGAAGCTGTATATGGCCCTGGTACGCCCAGTCCTGGTGTACCCGGCCGTGATCACGCAGATGGCAAGCTGTACCTCTCTCAGAATGATGCAGAGAGTGCAGAATAAAGCCACGCTGCTGATTACAGGCACGCGAAGGATCGACCGTATTCGGCAATCGACTCTTCACCAGAGAATCGGTCTAAAGCCGATCAATACGGAGATCCAAAGGCTAGGGAGAAAGACATGGGACAAGATAGATCTAACTATACTCCCGAATTTGAACCTAAACTTAACCATTCGTGCAAACCGGAGACGCACTATAGGTAGAACTGCTTTGTTCCCAAGCAGTAGAACCTGCGCGAGAGAAGTGGTACTACCTATATTTACGTAGTACTAGTCCACTTCTCTTAAATTATGTGACCCTAAGATACCAAGACTAAAAAGTTTGATGATTGGACAACCAAGTTGACAAATTTTAAGAAACATATTGAAAAAAGAGGCGTAGTGCCCACGTTAAAAGTCCCCCCCCCCCAAATATAAATAAATATAGTAAAAAATTAATAAAATAAAACTAAATTTAAATATAAAAGAGGTGAAGTGCCCAAAACTAATAATAATCAAAAGTCAAGAATAAAAAGAGGCGAAGTGCCCAACTCCCAATACCCAACTGTTAATAAATTAACTAAAAGTCAACAAAATACAAACTAAGAAAAGAGGCTAAATGCCCATATTAAGAGACTACAAAGCAACCAACACTGAGAATCATTCAGCAAGAAAGTCAACCTTGAAAGGCTTGAATGCTTCGAAGGCGGAAATACCTAAAAAGAAATACAAATATTATGACGGAGGAAACTGGCTGTCAATGACAGCCAGCTACTTTTTGACGGAGGAAATAAAAAATTTTTAAATACACAACATGAAGAATGCTAGTGATGCCCTAACACCAGGGCAAACTAGAAAACTTATTCACACCTTTATATACCTACCACACAATTTCACCACTTTAACCTAATTTGTAATTTGTGATTTTTGCTAGCTCGGAATTCTTGGCAGAAAGTACCTCGTACAGGCATCTTACCAACTGGTAAAGGAGGAAAATTTTTAGGCAATTTTTGCCTACGCCTCCGAAAAATTTGGTTCCTATTTTTAGGACCAAATATTCCAAAAAACGTTAATATCCTTGTGTCACGTCCAACCCCATCATCATTCACTCACTAACCATCATCACCCCTTTATTTTCAGCGGCCCAACTTAAGCGGATGACTGCTTAAGTCCTCGGCCCTCCTCCCCGCGTGAACCGCCGTCAGATGTGAAGTGAAATTGCCATTCATGTTTCGTCCCAACTATGTCAGGCAGTTGCTTGGCCATAATTGGGGGCATTGGAGGAAGCTGGTTTGAGGAGTAGCCCACAGTAGAGAACAATGTCAGAAACATTCCGGACAAGGGACGGACTGCAACCTTCGGTGCCTAAATACGGCGGAGGCCCCTCCCAGGATCATAGAGGGTGAAAACCGTCTCTATGCTATGTTGGGGAGCAGTCGCGATTTAAAACCCTCGGGGGGGCGGCGTTGTCAATAAGTCCGCCATACAATCACACCCCTGAGAGGATCCCACCCGGACTCATCTCATTCATCATCATCCTTCACCTAAAAGGCAATCTTCATTTCCATCCAGGCGACCGGCGAACGTGGGGGGGGCCTCTTTTCGTCCCCAAGGAAAAACCTGCAATTAACATAAGAAGTAAAACGTAAAAATTTTTAAACCGAAAAATACACACACACACATACACACATAAGAAGTCCTTCAGTGCCACCTATCAAGAGGCACTTGAGAAGAAGACTTGCACCCCCCAGTCGAGGGGCTGCAAGTGAAAGAATAACAATGGCTTCCCACCCATCCACCAGAGTCCCATTGAGGACAATCGCTGGGCAAACGAAGCCAGACCGAGGAACGGTGTTCTCTCAAGTTTACGGGAAGCTCAACGTAGCCATCCCGAGACTGATTGACACCCCCATCGGCTACTCCGCTGTCTGCGAAAGAGAGGCAGACGTGGAGACCTGACCAAGGAGGAAGGTCGAAAAGTTTTGGAGGAAATAGGCCTCCAGCCTAGCACTCCCCCCCAAATACAGGCGCACCGAAGCATCGTGTGCCGACAACTAGACCCCTGGATAGGCCAACACTCCAGTCTGGAGATAAAGGAGGAGATCCAGAGGAACCAGACATGGGCCAGCGTGGTGGAAGTGGTAAAGTTCCGTAACAAACGGGACAACACCGACCACCAGCATGTCTTCAAAGTCATCTTTGCAGACACGCAGATGGCACAGAAGGCAAAGGAGAGAGGCCTATTGGTGTTCAACGCCAAAATCAGCGCGGACCAGATGGAAAGGGAGGAATTTACTCCCATCCAAATCTGCTTCCGCTGCTACAAGTTGGAACACCATACAACGAAGGACTGCAAGGAGACGAACAGCACTTGCTCCAGATGCAGTGGATCAGGCCATGGATGGAGGGAATGTAAGGCGACAAAAGAGAAATGCCCAAACTGCGGCCTTAACCATGGGGCGATGGCAATGTCCTGCCCCCAAAGAAAAGAAATTGTGAGGAAGAAGAAGTTGGAAGACCAGAAAAAAGCCAGTACCTCCTACGCCCAAGCCGCGAAGAGAACCCCAAACATGACAGAGACCCCACAACCTCAGAAAAAACAGTACCTCAAGCTCGAGAATGAAAACTCGACAAAGATTTTAACGTGCATTCTCTTCGCGCACGTTAATAATCTTACTAGTCCGGGGACTTTTTCAAAAACCCTCAATCTCATGCTCAAAAAGAACGGCATGGAGGAGACGTGGTTTCCCGATGACCCACCATCGTGAGACGTACTGAGACTCCAATTCGGTTCTGATAGAGCAGCAGAGGCCCCAGCAACCCCGTTCCCCAAAGAGAAGATCATGGCAGAAGTACAAACGACAGAAAGCTCATCAAACACGAAGACCAGCACGTCCCGGCTGGACCCCCGTCTAGAAGCGGCAAAGAGACGCGAGAAGAAGGAGAAAAAAGCTGCAAGGAAGCTGAAAGAAGCCGAAGGAAACCTGTCCAGCGGAACTTCCTCGGACTCTGAAGCGGACGAAGCAGTGAACAGGGCGACCAAGAGCCCTGTGAGCTCCAGAAGTAGGTCGAAGACCTCGAAGCGTACATACAAGTACGACGGAGAGGAGATCGACCTCAGAATCGTCTCAAACGAGCAGATCCCCCACCCAGAAAAACTCTCCCCCACGGAAATCCTTAAGGGAATCCAACAAGGGAGTATAAAATGGGTCTACGCCGCGAGCTTAAAGGAAAAAGAAGTAGAAGAGGCACTGCATGAAGGCGCAGTGAAAATCTACAAAGACTCTTGTATTGCCCTAAACAATCAAGAGTTTAAGGAAATACGCAACGGGAGATTCAAAACATAAGAACAACAAGAAGTACACTAAAACACATAACATCTCAGACTGGAAAACACTAACAACGCCTTGAAAATACTTACTCTGAATGTGGATGGATGGAAGGGAAAATCCATTGTTTACGGCAACATCTTCCGTACAGTGGACCCAGACATCATCCTCATATCGGAGCATGGTATAGACACAACCACAGACAACATAAAAATACACAATTACAATGTTATACAGAAAAATCACACCCAAGAACGATACGATGGCGCAGCCATCGCTATCAGAAAAAACATCAAGTACAGAACATTGCCGGACTTAGATGAATCATTCGTGGCAGTCGAAATCCCGACCCTGGTTGGTGGCCTAACTGTGGTGGCAGCCTACCAGCCACCCAGGCGACAGTACCTACCGATCAACAACTTCTTCACCCTGTTCGGGCACAAAAGGCTAGCGCTGCTAGGCGGGGACCTAAACGCCCGCTGCCGTGCATCTGGCTACAGTTGCGCTGACCAAAGGGGACGAAATCTGGAACTACTATTCGACAGAAATAGAGTCCAGAGAGTAGGACCTGACTTCCCAACTTATATAACAGACTGTTCGGCGACAAAACCGGACATTGTGTTAGTGAGCCCGGAATTCCCCTTTAACATCGCCAACGAACCTGGCCCAGTAGTCCCGAGCGACCACGTCCCAATTATCACCAACATTTCGCTTGCGCCAATGCTCAGGCCCGTCCCACATAGGAAAAGTTATGCGAAAGCTAACTGGGAGCAGTACAGAGAGATGCTCAGCGCCTATCACCCAGCTGACCTGGAGGACGCAAATCTGGAGGAAATTGATGAGGAGATTGAGAACATCACCAATCGCCTCATTCAAGCTGACGAAAGATGCGTCCCTAGGATCTCGTACAAAATGCTCCCGCAACCTAGGTGGACGGATGAAATGAGGGACATCGCTAGGGAACACAGGGAAATTTATGAAGAAGTCGGTAGGACAGGCCCGACCCGGGAAAAGAAAGCCCGAATGAGACAACTGAGCGAGGCTATGAAAAACACAATCCTCGAGAAACAGAAAGACATCTGGGATGATATCATTGGCAGACTAGACCGGGAGACTAATCCTGTACGTTTTTGGAATAGCATCCGAAGACTTAGGGGATTGCCTCCCAGGCCTGGGATTAAAATCAAAGATGGCGACATATTCATAGAAGATCCGGATACCCTAGAAAGAAAATTCAGGGACCACTGGAAAGAGGTCTTTGCGATCTCACCTGAGGAGAACGACGATTTCGACCAGGACTTCGAAGACCAACTGCTCGACGACCTCGGAACGATGATACATAGAACCCACCCACAACCGCAAGTGTCTAGAGAGAGAGAGATGGTTGACCACGGACGCCCAATCACTGTTGAAGAGACGATTAACACCATCAAGTCCTTCAAACAGAGGGCGCCAGGATGGTCTGGGCTCACTAAGAACAACCTAGTGAATGCCCCTAGGCAAATTATTCAGGGAATGGTCAACATCATGAACGCCTCCCTGAATACAGGCTACTTCCCAGACGGGTATAAGATGGCAAAAATCATCTTTATCCCGAAAGGGAACAAGCCCCCAGACCAAGTGGCCAACTACCGCCCAATCTCTCTCCTAGAAGTACCCGGCAAGATCTTCGAGAAGATTATAGCCAATAGGCTACAAAATCAACTCGACGAGTTAGGAGCGCACAACCCGGCACAACATGGGTTTAGACCAAAACGGGGCACTGAAACTGCCCTGGCGCTCCTAACAGAAAAGATCGCGCAATGCCGTGCAAAGGGTCACTACGTAGACATCGTGATGAGGGATGTGCAGAAGGCCTTCGACAAGGTTTGGCTGAGTGGACTGCAATACAAGATCCTAAGTCTCCAGCTAAACCCGGTCCTGGAAAGGATTCTTTGTGACTTCATCATGGACAGAAGGGCGCGTATCATGATAGAAGATCACAAGGGTCCTGAATTCGAACTTAAAGCGGGCGTTCCCCAGGGGAGCTGCCTGAGTCCCTTGCTTTACCTGTTCTTTACCATCGACCTCCCTACTCCAATCCACGGGGACACGATGTACCTGCAATACGCAGATGACATCACTCAGATCGTCCCCTGTAGGGAAAGGAAAGCAAGGAGCCAGGCAAACAACACCATCGCGGAGATCTCGAACATCAACAACTTCGAGAAAAAGTGGAAAATCCGGACAAACAGGGAGAAATTCACAATTCTCCCGCTGGGCCGTGAGTTGACGTGGCCCATCATGATTGATGGGAGGAGATACGGTTACTCCGCCGTAGGCAACATTCTGGGCCTAAAAATCTCCGACCGCGGATACTCGAAGCACTACACGGTGAGGCGGAATATGGCGAGGAGAGAAATCTCTAAGCTATACAGGTTCAGAGAACTCAGCTCGGTGAACATCAGGAAATTATACCTGTCGTTCATCCGGGCTAAGCTTATCTACCCCGCAGTAGTGACTCAAACGGCCAGCAAAACATCTATGAAAAGGCTCGAGGGAGTACAGAACTCTGCGTCCCTCTTCATGAACAAATGCAGAAGAAGGGATCAACTTCGGCAGAGGGACCTGCACCGCAGGCAGAAACTGGAGCCGATAAATGTCGCTACCCAAAAATTGGCCAAGAAAGTCTGGTCCACAATGGCCAGTGATATCCTACCAGAGTTACGAAGAACTGGACGCAGAATAAACATCCCTGCCAGGTTGCACGGGGAAGTCGGTCGTAACCGGCGATTCCCGAGCACCAAAGTCTGTTCGGAGGAAAACATAATACCAATATACACCTAAAAACACAAAACACCAGAAACACACACCATGGTGACACAAAAATCGAATCATAAAACTAAAGAAGATCATTGACACGAAGTACACACACATAACTGCAAGCTTACAAAGGCTTGGAAGCTCAAGTACACAGTTTAAATATCACAGACAAACAAAGAACAAATACAATGAAGAACAACAAGAAGAACACGCACAGAACGAAAACATAAGAACATAACAATACCCAAACAAAGGAAAAATAAATAAAAAATGGAAGCAAGCTAACGATGCCCCTAAAACAAGGGCACCCCCCCCCCCACTTCACCAACTTTTTTACCTTCTACTATCTTTTCACATAGAGTGATTATTATACCATCCTGTTCATTCCTTGAAAATGTCTTTAAGAATAAAGGCGAAAACGCTCGAAATCGTTTTTCACTTTTGTATCTGCATAACTTTGACTTACGTGCACTCACTTTGCGAGCTTTTTTCATATATATATATATATATATATATATAGATATATAGAGATATATATATATATATATCCGGAATAAGAATGCAAGGGCAAAGAGAATGACAAGTATATATATATATATATATATATATATATATATATATATATATATATATATATATATATATATATATATATATATATATATATATATGCGGTTAGGTAAGGGTAAAAATAAAAATTCCTAAATCCGCTAGAGAAGTCCTCTTCAGGAATGCTACATATACTAAAAGGGAACCATCCTTTTCTCAAAAACAGAAATTTCAAGAACCTTTTTGTATAAGCTAACGTTTAACTTGAACAGAAAACTAAGAAAATGTGAATTTTACTAGTGGAACTTCGCCCTTTCTAATGTACCTAACCGCATTGACTAGAACGTTATTGTTCATTTATCAAATATATATTTAAGAACCGGAAATCATAATAATATGTACGTGATATGATAAGAAACAAGGAAAGATGAAACACAATAGGTATTGTCTGTTTATAAACCGAACAAAAGATCAAATATAGATTAAAGAAATAAGGAAGAGAGAGAGAGAGAGATAGCAAATGGAATAAAATAATATAAAATATTTTATCCGTTAAAACTCTCGGTAGCATAGGTTCGAACCACCACCTATTTTTTCAGTTTCTATAACGGATAAAAGAGTTTATATTATTTTTTAGTTGTTTTTAAGAGCAATGGGACAATTTAAAAATGTGGTTCTCAACCAAGGATAAATTTACCTCCATGGCTGGGAATAAAAGCATTAATCCCTAAATTAAGTCATATTTCTCTAATACACTATGAAACACGATTTTTGTTACAGAGCAGAAAAAAAGTGATTCTATATGATTTGTAGTCGCTGAAGGCAAATTTGTCTTTAGAATTTGCAATCACGTCTAGTTTTTGTGTAATTTGAATTTTCCTTTTCAAGCCATTTTACACATTTGCTCAATATTGTACCAATATGCAATCTCTAATATATTTAATATATATATAATATATATTAGTAAATAATATATAGTTAATATATATTAACATTTTTAATATATATAAAGTAAACTATATTGAAGCTCAAATATCATTAAATTTTAATTACTGGGTTTTTTTCAGATTTTTTCAGATTAATACATACTTATTTGTGATAACTTTTCTGCTACTGATAACTAGTAAATGGTGAAAAAGATAACACGATTATCAAAATATTTCTCTGATAAGAACCTTATGATAAGTATCTCACATTGTGTATCCTTTGCTTGCTCACGTTAGTATTTGAAATCTTGTCATGGCTTCAAGTTCTAGACGCGGATGTATAAACAGTCCCAACATATTTTGTTATGTTTGTGGACAATTCACACTAGTGGTACAAGGGAGAAAAATAGAAACATCAGTAACGGTGAAGCAAGCCTACAGATACTATTTTGGATGCAAATTAGGGGACCAGGATAAAGATTGGGGCCCTCATATTTGCTGCCCGCATTGTAACGCAATGTTGATAGCTTGGTTAAATAGGAAGAGGAAAGCAATGCCATTTTCTGTTCCCATGATATGGTATGAGCCCACAAATCACTATAAAAAGCAAGAATGGCCAGTCAGACAAGAACGCATTGTTGGCAAACATAATGTTAAGCATGATGCTCTAGTGTATCCCAAACAAGTTCATCTTCCACCTCTTCACATTAAATTAGGATTAATGAAAAGTTTGTAAAGGGTATGGACCAAAGAAGTAAATGCTTTCAATATTTGAAAAACAAATTCAAAGGATCATTAACTGGTGCAAAAATAGAAGCTGGAGTTTTCCCTGGACTAAAAATTCGCAGAGTTGTTTCTGATGATTCCTTCACTTTGTTTCACAATGAAAAGGAACGAAAAGCATGGATATCCTTTGTGGAAGTCACTGAAAACTTTCTCGGCAATCTTAAATCTCTAAATTACCGAGAAATAGTAAACAATATGCTGGAAGCCATGAAAAGATGGGATGTAGAATGTCACTTAAAATGCATTTACTGCATTTTCATCTCGATTTTTTTCCTGATATTTTGGGAGCGGTTAGTGATGAACATGGTGAACGTTTCTATCAACCAATTTTGGTTATGGAGATGAGGTACCAAGGAAAGTTTAATCAGAATATGATGGGGGGATTATTGCTGGTCTTTACAAAAACAAACTTTGATGTCTCACAAAAAAAAGAGAAGGCTACAGCAAAGTTTCTTTAAACTTTAGCTGCATAACAAACTTAATCAATACAATAAAATCTTCATAACTTGGGAGGGAGGGGGGTGTAACTTCGCTAATGATGTACACTGTCTGTCCTAAACCAGAATAAAGAAGGAAGGTCCCCCCTTTTAAAAGTATTTTTGCTTAAAAATTAAAAAAATATAAAATAAAAGGATTTTTCTATTTATTAATCGAAACAAATAGCGAAAGGGATGGGGGTGTCATTGCACAAAATCTAGTCGTGATAGAGAATTTTGGTTTTCAAATTCGGATTCAGCGCCCTCGAACTATTCAGAAACACTTATTCACATGTCTGTAACAAACAAAAAGTTAAAATTTGTTGCCTAGTGATAGATAGATGCAAATTATTCTAATGAATGCGAATATGAGTGTTCCCATTGATCTAACATCTGGTATTTCATTAAAAGTAATTCTCATCTTCGTTTTTTAGTGCCTTTATACCTTTTATTGCATGTGGGCTCTTACATCAAGTCTAGTGGGTAAATTACAAAAGAAATTGTAGAGAATCACTGGTTTAGAGTAATTTAAAAAGATCATCTAGACTTCATGTTCTAAATTAAATTAATTTTGTGACAACATAATATATGCGAGTCCCTCGTGACTTATGTATGAAAATTGGTAACCTCGAGCTACCTGACCGATACGCGCCATATTTGGTGACTAACGCCATTCAGTCTCCCTAACCAGGCTCGCCTGTTTAGCCGCCCCTTAAGTGGAGGCAACTTACTGCTTTTATTGGGTTTGTGCCCATTCTAAGAATTTGCTCATCAGTTTATAATAAGTCGCCATACCTCACTATTTTCAATGCAATTTTTGCTATTCTAAACCTCTAACTATAAACCTGTTCTCCGTATTTATTCACATTTTTCTTCACCTACCTGCTTCTTTTCCCATTTTCTCCTACTAGATAAATATGCGTAGATGATTACTCCAATTTCATTCTTTTAAAATAATATATGATAAAATTACTCCCTTGATTGGAGAGTTGAGAGAGCTGTAGCTCGTCTGCTTACCTTCCTTCCAATTTGCCTGAATAGAAACTGTAGTGTTCGACTGTTAATGTCTGGCGATGATTAGAAATTAAGTGTTTTATAATTGCTTAGTCAATATTAATATCTCAAAGAGGTCTTGGACTGGAGTCCTAAGTTCATTTTGGCTAATTTCACATGTGGTTTAGAACTTTATAAGCCCCTTTCCCGCCTGGGCAAACATGCCTCCGGTGTTTCCGGTTTAAAAAAATTTAGTTTTTCAAAGGCAGTTAGGATATTATGTACCTAACTTATCCAAGGTAAATATATCCGTATGCATGTGTATTTTCGATATAATTTTATTGTGCATTACTAAATGATTAACTAATTATAGTGTAAAATAATGATTTTCCTATTAACGCATATTTAACTTTTCAAACTGAGGTTCAAATGGACCATTCGGTAAGGGATGTTTTAAAGATTCATGGTACCCTAAGGGTCAAAGAGAGGTGAAGTTAAAAAGTAAGAATTCCAAAAGAATGAGGTAAAAAGAAATGAGGGATTTAAGCTAAAAGAGAAAAATTATATAGCATTAATAGTGAAATTTAGTGTTGGATGGATTATGGATGAGAGTGGAAAAGTGGAATTCCTGCTCCAGATGACTTGCAGAAGGAAGAACGCACGAATTCAAGAAGAAATACAAGGGGCAAGAGATATCCTTAGAAAAACAAGGAACAAGGATATTCTTTCCTTCGAATGATTTTTTGGTCAAGAAAAAGTAGGCGGAGCTCAGGGATCATTTTGTTCATTTGTGACCCAAAGAGAAGGAAGAGACTATTACTGGGTCAATATGAAAAGGGTAACTTTAGGAGAGGGGTAAAGATCAAAAGTTTAAAGAAGGTAATAAAACGGATAACGAGAATGACATCAGTTCGTGCAGAAACTAAGAGGAACAATCTATCAAAGAAGGTGTAAAAATAGTTCATTTTAGGGTTTATAGACCTAGTCATTTTTATTGTTCCCCTTTCCTCCACTTCGAAAATAATCATAACCCAGGAGCAGATCCAGAGGGAAATGAGGCAACTGGAGTCCCCCAAATTTTTCCTTTCATTAGTCCATAATGAAAAGCGAAGGATTCCCAATGAGAGCAACTCATTGCAATCCTAGATGCGCGCATTCTAATTGGCCTTGTCGTCGTTGAGTCAGTTCTAGCTCGCACCGTCGAGCAGAACCGAGACCTGCTGTCTCTTACAGTCGATCTCGTCTCAGCATACGTTACGATTTATAAAGTGGAGACGTATCTCAACAAGACCCGGGACGGTACAGTGACTACCTCCCACGACGTCTTCAAGGAGGTATAGGAGCTTCTCCAGGAGATCGGCTAGTCACATTACACTATTCCTGTGCTTCGAGCTTCTAGGCGGCAAACGCAGCGAGGGAACGGGTCCTATCAGACAGAGGAGGAATATTACCGCCCTTCTGTCTATTTCTAGGCGTTTACAGAGCTTCAAAGCCGGTTCGGGGACGACACTATTCAGGTCGTCTTCAACATCAAACATCTGCTCAGCAGCGTCCACGGAGGTGTTGCTGCTTTTCTGCAGACAACAAAAGTCTACGAGGCCTTGAGCATCGCCAAGACAGAAGCAGAGTGCTGGTTTTCGTGAACAATCAAGTTTGGCTCCATTTGGGATGCTCTTACCCATGCACATGCACAGATCCGAATGTATCCGAACCAGGCCAAGCTCCTCCAAGTTCTGATCACTCTCCCAGGATCGAACACGGAGGCCGAGTGTTTATTTTCGGGCATGAAACGACTAGAAAGGTACTTAAGGAATAGAATGTGTCAAGAACGCTTCAATGGCCTGGCGTTAATTGATGCTCACAACGAAATTGATGTTGGAATAAACAGCGTAATCAATGTATTTGCCCAAAGGAAAAGGAGATTTATGTTCATATGAAATACCGTGATTAAAGCTGCTTATTAGATGTTATTTTAACCCTTTCAGACCCGTTTATGTTTATATTTCTTTTTTTAAGCCATACCTGTATTCTGCTCTTCATAAAGAGTTAGGTAATAATATAGAATATATATATATATATATATATATATATATATATATATATATATATATATATATATATATATATATATATATATATAGTTTTTTTAAACTGTTGCAATCAAATATACCTTATATGATGCATGACTAAAATAAAGGTAAATTTCAAATAAAATTATTAAATTCCGTATTATATCTTAGCTGGTGTGCCAAAAATACAATTCCTAATTTTCTGATGTGTGGAAAAAAATTCGGATCTGAGAGAGTTAGTGCTCACTCCTGTTTGAGATGCGGTTATTTAGTATCAATGTTGTGTAAAATAACCATTATTAATCATCAATGCCTTTCTCATTCTACTTCAAATTAATCCCTCTAAATTTTTATCCTGGATCTGCCCCTGGTATAACCATAAGATTTAGACGGTGCCATTAGTATTTTCTTGGACTCATCCATGAAATTTTTAGCCTTTCTGTTTTACTTTTCCATTTGGGCAAATGTTTAGCAAATGTGAACAAAGGGTATCTGCAGCGCATTGAAATGGCCTCGAAGTCGCTCCAAATCTGGACTACATCTCGCGATTTACCACACCCGATGTAGCTTAATTAACTTCGCTGTAATCGGCGTGTTCATTCAACTAGGTCCCTCCCCCAATACTGGTAAATCACGACTACCATTATTAAATGGTTTATTTATAATAATTGCAGAAGATGGTGAGAGGTTTGCACTTGTGCAATCGGGGAGAGGTGGGATTTGGCGGCCCTGATTGTTAGCTGAGGAAAATGAGCTCGGGTAATGAGTGCACAGCAGACTATGGTTACCAGGATTGAACGAAAACGCTGCAGATGCTTCATGAACTGCGTGCAAATGGGCTGCACTTTCCATATGGAGAGAGGATCAGAACATTTTTCAAATCAAAAATAAATATTTTAGTTAACAGAATCGATAGAACTTAAGTAATCATTAATAGTTTTCTAGTCAAATACGTGGACAATTGGATCCCCTGAAGAGCAGAAACATCGACCTGACTTTCAAAGGTCGGATCTTTAGCCAAATTAACCATTTTTGAGTGTTGACATATGATTTACCTTACTCAGGAATATTAATGAACCATCAAGCAAAATAATTGCGACAAACGGACAAATATACGCTGTTTAAAACCTAGCCCCCTACGTATAGGTGAGTTTCTCGCAGAACACTACATCATCTCGAAAAATTACTCATAATCACGGAGGGATTGTGCGTGCACTCCTACAGGGCATTTGCATACACTCAAGTGGCAAGGCAATACTCACAATAAGTTATCACTACTTCATCTTATCACGTCACTTGTACTTTAAACATGTCCTAGATGAATTCAGGTGTTACAAATGGAATAGTGTGGCGTCACAAGAATATCACCAAAATACGAGAACGCGAGAGTCGCGGCTGATGATATCATTTTTGAAGTGTGGTGATACTCAGAAAATTCAAATGGGGACAAGGAACACTAAATTCAGTGTGCTGCATAACGTGGGCGGGTTTTAGGCCACTCAGCGATTGATCTGCTGGCCACAAACTTCAACTAAGGGCCTTAATATTACAATCACCAACTCTTTTGGCTATTGTTTATTACAAGTTTTCTTCCCGTAGTTTCAATATTTTCCGTACCCATTTTGAACATTTGCTTTTACTAGTCGTGCAATCTGTCAGGAAGGAATCCAAGGTCTTCTCTACCGCTTCAGCATTTTGGAGACAATGAAATGGATGGAAAGAAACGGAGGAAGAGAGGCGCTTTTGTTTCGGCACTGAAGTTACTCTACACAAAAGAGAACAAACGTTGCTCGGTGTTCATAGGATCCAATCAAACAATGAAGTTTCACGCCGAATTGCTTTCTGGGTTTTTTTAGTTAGTTGCCTTCTGTTACTTTTTGCTGATTCCTCATATCTGCCAATTGCAGTTTTGCAGTTCACCTTTTCATAATGCATTGTTTGAATGGTTACTCTTTCGTTGATTATTCTTTTTATTTAATATAAAGTTGTCACGAAATTAATATCGTTTTGAAAATGAAAGAGCTTCTGGAACCTTTCATTAATGATGGCAGGAAGCGATATTATTTACTTTTCGTAGCAATCGCCACCAATTATCGTGTATGCCCAAGGATGCGATAATTGGCCTAGGTTTGGGAGGTCTCCCTCATCTTACACCTCTTGCACCTCCAAATTATTTAAATCACTGCATAAATTATCTCAATGGAAGGAGGTATGATGCTAGAATGGGTTTCTCTCAAATGGGCTATCGTTTTAACTTGGTTTCTTCCTTAGTACTCCGCCAAATTACTTCTTGTTTGTTCTGGTCGTTGTCGTCGTTTCTCTCCAGGGACAAGATTTAACCTTTAGTCTTTGTTAGGATGATATCGTTCGAAAGATTTTAAAACTAGTGTTAATAAAATGAAGTTAGAGGCAATGCAACTATGTATAAGTTACATATATTTAATTAGAGCACAAAAGATCGGGTGGGTGCGCAACTCTCCGAAACAAATCGTTACGCAATTAGGCAATCCCATTGTGGGTAAGGTGCGCATAAAAGAACCTCCTATGAGTGTTTCTGAGAACAGAAGGCGCGAGAACTCGGGGGCAGGTGATTAGGTGCTCGTCAGGTGGTATTGAAGGCGTTGAGGTGGGAGTCTCGCACTTTTTCTTGATTAAGTCTTTGCGAGTATCTGTAGACGACGACTGTTACAATTTTTTTAATTGAACTCCGACTCATCTACTTGCCTCCTTTCCCCATGGCCCTCCCTCTCACTGCAGAGACGATATTCGCCTTTCAAATTTCGGTGCGGGCGAGACTGAGGCACAGCCATTCTAATTAATCGCATCTTTTTTAAGAGGTCATGACCCCGATGGGCCGTGCAAAAGCCACTTTTCAAGACCAGAAGTTTCCGAAGGCGTTCAGCGTAATGGCACTTTAATGGCAATTGATGTTGCACCTGCCGTGCACCTGAGTAAGCTGCAGGAAATGGCATTTAGAACATAAGACGGTTCATGAAAGAAACTCCATAATTATCTGCGCTTATTAAGTCTTCCTCAGAGATACGAAAACATCATCATTATTTGTATGACTAAAAACCATTAAGATTCTTGCGCGTTCAAATGGCTACCGAAAGTAATTTAAAGGAAATTTAAGCCCGAAGCAGATTTGTAATGCGTCAGTTCAGTATCATTTGCCTCGGGATTATATTTTAATTTCCATTATTGATAATTTCGGTGGGTACTGAATTACACTTCAGAACGATTTAATTATAATAAAAGAAGATTAGCGTATGCCTGATATATATATATATATATATATATATATATATATATATATATATATATATATATATATATTGTATATATGTATATATATGTATATATGTATATATATGTTTATATGTATATATATATATATATATATGTTTATATGTATATATATATATATATATATATATATATATATATATATATATATATATATATATATATATATATATATATATATATATATATGTATATATATGTGTATATATACTACCGAGCATACAATAAGAGAACGATTTTCCTTTATTAAAATATTTCAAAAATATGATGAGTAAGTAAATGAATATTGATCTGTTTTCATGGCAATTGTTGGTATTGGTATGACGTTGTATAGTGTTATGTAGCGCTCACATTGAAAGACAGAATGAGACAATCGAAGATGCCTAAAAACTGAGTACTTTGGAGTTTCATAAAGTCTTTTATAATGGGGCAGCTTTAACTAAAATAACATTCCATGAAATGAGAATCCGAAAATAATCACTGTGTAACACGATTTTTATCTTTGGGTAACAACTGTTATTTTCTATTTGCTTGCGTCTAGAATACACGAAAAAACACTGTTATTTATTTCAGACTTTGCTTTTGTGTCCAGGATAATGATATTTATATGAAATTTACCTATTGCCTCTGAAAGGAAGTAGTGAATTTGAACTTTCATTTGAATAAAGTAGAAATAAAACACCATGATACAAAAATAGCATTTATTTATTCTAGAATTACATACGTGAGACAATTAAAATATTAGAAATGAGTAGTTTTCCGTGATTTACGCTTATACTGTAAATTACTTTCACGAATCAGCCCACAAATATTAGACTCCCATCAGATTTTAATTATACGATCCTTGATATCGGTTTTCAAAGTCCAGTAGATCCTGGCGAAAGCGCTCGCAATGCTCCTCAGAGTACGCTCCGAGTACGCTCAAGAATACGGACTTTCAGGGACATCCTGCAACCCATTTTGCTGTAGTTTCTCACCAAGTTCTCAACAAGTTCTACATAGTTTTTGGCTTTTGTGATTACCTAGGAAGCCCAAAAGCAATGCGATAAAGCTCTCCCATGCTGTTTTTTTCGTCCTAGTCAGCTTCTCGGGAAACTCCTTGCACTCTATAATCTTATTTATTTGTGGACCAACGAAGACCCCGGCTTCCACCCTTACCGCAGATAGCTTAGGAAAGAAATCTTGGAGATACTTGAAAGCTGCAGACTCCTTATCTAGAGCTCTGGCGAATTGTTTCAAAGGCCCAAGTGCAGAGGAGGAAACAGTACTTTTCGGGGGTCCAACAAAGCCTCTCATTTGATGTTGTTTCTCCCCTCGCAAACCCGGTCCGTTGTAGCCAATCCCTCTTATGGTAGTGTGCCACAGTGTCCCTGCTGTCCCAAAGGCAAAAATAACAAGGTATCTTGGTAAAACCGCCTCGGAGACCCATCAAGAAGGCCACCATTTTGAAGTCTCAGATAATCTCCCATCCATATTGAGCTGGACTGAGTGAGCAAGGGGAAGAGATGGATACATGTTCCCGTTATGAAGCAGCACTGCTTTGAGGCTCCTGGACGAGCTGTCAATGAAGATTTGCCACTCGTTGGGGATACAGGTGATTCCGATTGTCTCAAGCAGACCGGTCACATTGTGACAAAAGCAAAGCTCATCTTGAAGTGTAAAAAGGCTTGAAAAACACTGGTCACGCTTTCTCTGACCTGATATTTTGCACATTGTCATCTAACAAATCCCACTGCTTGAGTCTCTAAGTTAAAAGCTCGGCATTGGACTTTGTGAGACCAAGATCTCTGACAAGGTCGTTGAGATCTTTTGGGTTGGGGTAGTATGGGTTTCTCTTTTCAGTTGCACCTCTGTAATCTGGATCAATGACTTCACCCTCTTCTGAACTGCTTTTCCTTTCTAAAAACTGCTACTCTTTTGGGGAGGAGTTTGTAAGGAGAGCTCAGAACTATGTGGCACTGGCGCAGTAGATGACTGAAGGTCTGGATACATGACAACAAGTGCATTTTTGACTGTTCGACGTTTGGAAGGGTTCACCATGCAGAAGAAACAATTGATTGAGTGGTCAGTTGGTTCCTTCCAAATTTGTGGGATTGCAAAATTCATAGATCTCTTTTTCCTCTGTACCATCCTGTAAAAAAAAACAAATCAAAACATAAGTATATATATACTTTTCACTTAGTGTTATTATAAATGTTAAAAAAAATTAAAAATCCAGCATCCAAATAAAAAAAACACATTATATTTATATACTTATATTTATATACTTCCGGAGTTCTTTTGCAGAACTAGCTGGTGAAATGAGGTGCGCAAGGTTTGTCTTGATCTCCGACTGGCATGCCGAAATATGCCTTGTAGGCCTCACACATTTTAGCAGATCTCTCTACAGAGTACTTTTTCACTCTTGTCTTAATAAATTCGCCGCAAACATAGCAAAATGCGTCTGTCTGATGTTTACAACCTCTTGACGAGGGACGATGTTTGGGATGTGACGGCTAGAGTTAAACTGATCTGTTGAGTAGACATTCTTTGTATTTATAGTCATCTACTTGCCAGAATGTTCTAGAAATTTTTCATACATATAAAAAAAATTCTCAAAAGTTCTATTTTTCACCAAATTAGTGCTGAATCTATGTGGAACGTAAGAGAGCTGCCATTAATATCCAGGTTGCAAAAACAAAATATAAGGGAAATAATAGCTATTACTACTGTAATACTGTTTCTATAACTTTTTAAATACATTATATCATGTTGATACCATAACTGAAAAAAAACATAACGCTTGAAGCCTTTTATATATTTTTACTATCTGCATCAAAAATAATGTTATTTCCCAAAAATAGGCTAATTTAAAAATTCAATGTCCTAGCCACAAAAGCAAAGTTTGTGGATTAAAATTAAGCTTTTTTATTTAATAAAGTCCCAAACAATTGGGAAATAACACTTTTAATCCAAGAACAAGAAAAAAGTGGAATTTCGTTACACAGTGTAATAAGTGCTCTATAAAGAGCACTGTTTCCCAATTTGTAAGTACTTCTCCTATGTATTTTAATCTAAATTAAACAGCTTAGTTATATTTTTCTAAATCATTGTCATTCAATCACTTGTTTATTTTTACCACTAACTAAATAATTTTTATTCCCATGATATGAAATTTTTTTAAATGAATTAAAGAAAAGAAAAGAGAAACGAAAGAGTAGAATATAGTAAATTTCGGCGATTAAATATAAAATTCATATAAAAATTCCTATTTATGATACCACAAACACTTCTTCCACAAATCGGAGTAATTTGGTTTCAACATTATTGATCGGTTGAACTAGAATACTGGCTTTTTTTCAAATCTCATTAAGGGCATCGGATACTTCAGGAATAACATCCTTATGCTTCTTGTATTTATTGTCTTTTATACATAGTAAATATATCTTCCAACCTGTTGTTTTGTTGGCAGCACTTAATGAGAAAGTTCTGGAATTGGGGACCCAAAGACACTTTGAAGTGTTAATGATCTAGTTCTTTTACTCAACTTAGCCCTGAGAATGAATAATAGAAAGACCGTAAATATAAAAGAGAAATGATGAGTTAATCTATAACATACCTTCAAAACAGTGAAGCCATATCTCTCCATAGGAAATACTCTGTAAATATCTCGTAAATTCGTCATACATCGATTAATTTACGGTGCCCTCCGACTAGTTTACAAACAAGGAATTCCTAAATCTAAAATTGCCTAAGCCTTAGATACATAAGGGAAAAAGATGCAAATTTTCTTCCTGTACGAAAATTACCCATTTCTAGCTTCATAGACGAGAACTATAATAACTGAATACAACATGCCTCATCTTACGGAAAAGATCATTTTTAAGCAAAATTTGGCGCCCCAAAAAGGGTTGGTACGATTATTTCAATTTTTTTCGTCTTTACCTGCAAATTTTAGATGGTCTGCTCTCTCTCTCTCTCTCTCTCTCTCTCTCTCTCTCTCTCTCTCCTCTCTCTCTCTCTCTCTCTCTCTCTCTCCCTCTCTCTTTCTCTCTCTCTCTCTCTCTCTCTCTCTCTCTTAGGGAGAGGTGACGCACCTTTGTCGCGGGAAGAGAGCTTGTGTGTACCCTTGACTTTTCGAGGTATGTCGGTGGGAGTACCTCTCTTCTGCGTACCTCTGGTAGGGCTTTTCTTGTCGATTTGGTCGGAAACGAGGTTCTAGACTAGGTGCTTCCTTCCTTTTTTTCTATTCTATCCTTTTCATTTTTCCCTTTTTTTCTATCTCTTCCACTTATTATACAAAAAAGCCTACTCCTATCATGTCACTCTCTCCCTTTTTCCCCTCTATCTACATATAAGGACCTGGCAGCTACCTCATGCGTCAGAAAAGAGGCTTTTGAACCTCTATAAACAACGCCAATCGACGCTCACTGGTTGCGAGAGACTAGGACTAGAGGTGTCCTAGGCGTTGTGGTACGATGAATTGGATGAGAGTAATGCCCCGTTAACCCCTTCCCTGGCGCGTAATTATTGACCATTCCCAGTGGTCGTTGACGGGTGCCTCTGGTAGCATCGGTTCGAGGTGACGGCCATTTGTTCCCAGGTTGGTTGCCTGGCCAATAAAAAGCCTTGGGTCGAGTCTCTTGGTGTGGTGGGATATCCATTGAACGCTACTCCGAGATCCTGGCCGTCGTGAAGGGAACTAGTAGGAGTTTAGTACGGGGCGTGCTCCGCTGTTCACCTGGTGAAAAATCGATGGCCCCTTCGGGGACAATCAGTGCTGCTTGGTTGAGAGCCACGGCACGCCGAGGTTTGACGACTCGGTCGGACGAACAACAGCACATGGAGCGTGCCTTCCGAAAGATCTGAAACGTCTCCGATCGATAGGTGGGAGCGACTAACGCGGGGAGAACTCACCAACCCCCATCCTTTTTTACATACTGATTGGTGTTCAGAATGTCTGGCAAGAAAGGACCTAGTGCGCTAAAATATACGTGCTCCACATGCCGAAAAGACAAGTAGTGCGTGGATTTCCCGGAGGGCTGTTTCTTAAAATGACACTCAAGAAGAATTTTCACGGACTGCGTCTAAGGGCAGAAAAGCAGGAGTTTAAAGATCTGTTCAAATCTTCTGAATAAAAATCTCGACGACTGGAAGAAAAAGTGACGATCCTCGAATCTGAGCATGCGAGTCAAACCCGTCGGCTCGAAGCCAGGATTGCAGAGATGACAGCCAAGATAGAACAACAGGAAACTCCCAACGACGCGGGCGGCTCCTTTGTTGAGCCCTCAAACACCGCGTCGACAGAGACAGGCCACCCCTCCGACCTCCCAGAGCCAGTAGCTGCTGGAATTACTCAGGGCATCAAAAAGGATAAAAGGAAGACGAAGGAAGGAAAAAAAAAGAGACAGTAAAAACCGTAGATAAAACAGAAAAGAAAGTAGAAACGGAAGAAAAGACGAACAAGATACAGAACAAAAAGTGGGGAAGAAAGAGGAATCGAAAGAGCTTCTACTGAAAGGCAGCCTCTGTCCTCTGAACCCAAATGCTCGAGGGTTATCGTGATCGATGACTCACAAACGCGTGATCTACAACCCTTGCTAGCGGCTCGCCTTCGCACCAGTATGAAGGTAAACTGCCTTCCAGGAAGGGAGAACGGAGAAATAAGGATGGAGGCTGAGAAATCTCAGATCTTTGAGAGCTCAGTAGTTGCCCTGATGGCAAGTAGCAACGATCTCTACCTACGAGGAGGTAAAATAGGCGACAGTGGGAAGATTCTGACCACGGTTATGGGAGCAGTTGACGACTGTGGGCTGAAAACCCGCAGACGTGTCGTGGTCGGGATACTTCCAAGACGAGGTCCATCCCGCAATGCTCACGCGAGGAACGTCTCCATAAATCAACGCCTGGGAGATCTGTGTATAGCAGAAGGAGTCTGTTTTGTAGATTCCTACCGCTCCTTTTACGGGAGAAACGACCTGTACAAAAGGGACGGAGAGCGTCTTTCCTTTAAAGGGAAAGCTGTACTCGCAAACATGATCCCGGATGTTGTGGAGCGGACCTAAAGAAGTGTCAGGCCCGAAGTCAAGGAGGACGTGCGCCAGTACACCCGTCTTACTGCAGGAACGACCTTTTCTGAGGTCACAAAGAGAGGAGTCACCACGCCACAGAGAAACAAAGCGGGAAACTGAAGAGTGTAGGGAGTCCTACAGTCGAGGACTCCCTCAAAGTTCTTCTGCTCAATACAAGGTCTAGCAGGAACAAGTTTCTTGAACTTCGTGGCCTCGTAGTGACGGGAGACCCAGAGATGGTGGTCATTACAGAGTCGTGGATAAAAACTTCAAAACAAGATTTTGAAGGCGAATTCATGATTCCAGGTTACCGACTCTTCCTAAAAGATAGGCCTGACAGAGAGAGTGGCGGTGTGATGTTGTATGTCAAGGATACATTCACCACGACAAAATGTAATATCGTTTTCCACCACGAGCTCCTAGGTGTAGACCTAGAAATAGGTCCTGCCAAATACAGGACCCTGGTGCTTCATAGACTTCCTACCCAACTCGTTGAAAAGGACATGGATCTGTACCAGCTACTAAGAGAACTTGTTGGAGACAGAGTGTGTATCGTCATGGGGGATTTCAACACACAAGTTGACTGGGAAACCAGAGAATGCTGTGGCGAGAACGCGCTACTCATGGAATTCGCGGACAACAAGTTCCTGACTCAATGGGTGAGAGAGCCAACGAGAGGAAACAATATTCTTGATTTGGTTTTAACATCAGAGGAAGACATCGTTGAGGAGCTCTCTGTTGGCGAAGAGATCGATGGTAGTGACTACCGACTAGTTAGATTTGTAGTTAAAGTCCCCAAGGTACACTCCGCGACGCGAGAATCGAGGCAACTCGATTTGAGAAGGGCAGATTTCGCAGGTTTCCGTGCAGGACTGGCTGATGTGAGATGGGAAGGGTGCGATAATGTTCAGGACTTGTGGAACAGTTTCAAAAGTAAGTTCATGAATCTTCAATCACAATTTATCCCAATGAAAAGCTTACGTCAGTCTCCCATTCAACCAAGGTGGTTCAATCGAGAAACTGGTCAACTACTGAGGGAAAAGAGATCTGTGTACCACGTGTGCAAGCCTGGGCAACCAAACTGATTTCCTCTATCAGACATAAAAAGTTAAAAGGATAGATTAAAGGAATTAGATTTGTTCTCGTTGGAAACCAGTAGACTACGTGGTCAGCTCATCGAAGTTCTCAAAATACTTCGAGGGTTCGACAATGTTGACTACAGGGATATTTTCAGCCTTAATGAGAGCAGAACAAGAAATCATGGCTTTAAACTTGAGCTGAAACGTTACAACCTCGATCTTTGTGGGAAATATTGTACGTAGAGTATCTTCGGTAGCTGTAACGCACTTCCGGTGGAGGTTGTCAACAGCAATTGTGTTGACAAGTTCAAGTCAAGACTAGACAAAGTCTTGAAAAGTGGCCGTTTAGGGAGGACGTAAGGCAATTGAGCGGGGGTGTTCCCGCTCGACAGCTTGTCCAAAGGTACCCTCATTGAATGGACTGTAAGGTCTTCTAGGGTACTTACTTTCCTTGTAGCTCTCTCTCTCTCTCTTATATATATATATATATATATATATATATATATATATATATATATATATATATATATATATATATATATATATATATATATATATATATATATATATCCAACATACCACAAGAAAGAGAAAACGGAATAATTTATTCCTTCGGAAATAGTTATTTCCTGCTTGGAAAAATCATAGCTGGGGTAAGATTCAAACCAAGCACACTGAGGCAGCGAGCAACCGCTTTGATCTCAATTAACCCGAGCCTTTAACAACTCGGCTACATGGAAGATCAAAAAATCTTCTTAATAGACAAGGTTTTTAGGTACGCTTTGCAAGGTCGATCGGGACTGAGAAAGAGAGAGAAAAATTAATTGGGAATTCAAAGTACAAAGGAGAAACTGGGTTAAACATGCGCCGAATACACAATGTATATCTCCCATGAGTGTGAGAGAATGATGAAATAAATCCAACACACCGCAAGCAAGAGAAAACGGAATAATGTTTTTCTTTGGAAATAGTTATTTCCTACTTGCAAAAATCCGAGCTGGGGTGAGATTCAAACCAAGCACACTGAGGCAGCGAGAACCCGCTTTGATCGCAATTAAACAGAGCCTTTAACCACTTAGCAACGCGCAAGACCCAAAATCCTCCGCAAGGTCGATCGGGGCTGAGAAAGAGAGAGAAAAATTTTATTGAGAATTCAAAGAATAAAGGAGAAATTGGGTTACACACGCGCTGAAAAGACAATGTATATCTCTCAAGAGCGCGAGAGGATGAGGAAATAAATCTAACACACCGCAATAAAGAGAAAACGGAATAATTATTTTCTGCGGGAATAGTTATTTCCTACTTCGAAAAATCCGAGTTGGGTTCGGAATCGAACCAATCACAGTGAGGCAAAAAGTAACCGCTTTGAACTCAATTAAACCGAGCATTTAACCACTCGACTACGCGGAAGACCAAAACTCTTCCAAATACACATGCCATTAAGGCACGCTTCGCAAGTTCGATCGGGAGTGAGAGAGAGAGAGAGAAATTAATTGGAAATTCTAAGGAAAAGGAGAAAATGAGTTAAACAGGTGGCGAATACACTATGTATATCTCTCATGAGCACGAGAAATAATGAAATAAATCCAACCCACGGCAAGAAAGAGAAAACCGGATAATTCTTTTCTTCGGATATAGTATTTCCTACTTGGACAAATCTGAAATGTCGTCGGATTCGAACCAATAACACTGTGACAGCGAGAAACCGCTTTGATCTCAATTAAACCGAGCATTTAAACACTCAGCGGGCTACTCGGAGGACCAAAAAATCTTCCGAATAGATAAGCTTTTACGGCACGCTTCACAAGGTCATGAGCGCGAGATGATGATGAAATGAATCCAACACTCCGCAAGGAAGAGAAAACGGTATAATTATTTTCTTCGGAAATTAATATTTCCTATTTTGAAAAATCCGAGTTGGGGTCGGATTCGAACCAAGCAGACTGAGGAACTGAGCAACCGCTTTTATCTTAATTAAACGGAGCTTTTAACAACTCGGATACGCTTAAGAGCAAAAATTCTTCCGAATATGTAAGCTGTTAAGGCAGGCTTCGCAAGGTCGATCATGACTGAAAAGAGAGAGGAAAATTAATTGAAATTCAAAGGAGAAATTGGGTTATACATGCAGAGAATACACAATGTGTATCTCTCATGAGTGACAGAATTATGAAATAAATACGATACACCGAAAGAAAGAGAAAACGGACTAATTTTCTTTCCGGAAGATAGTTATTTAGTACTTGGAATAATCCGAGCTGGGGTGGGATTCGAACCGAGCACACTGAGGCAGCGGGCAACCCCTTTGATTTCAATTAAACCGAGACTTTAACCACTCGGCATTTCGAAAGACCATAAAATCTTCCGAATAGACAAGCTTTTAAGGCACGCTTCGCAAGGTCGATCGGTACTGAGAAAGAGAGAAATTAATTAATCATGGTTGCCTGGGCAAGAGCATCTCTAACGGTGCCAAACTTAATTTCGACCAAAAACAGCGCTTCCGCAGTAATCACAATATGGCGCAGGCGAGCGCCTTATCAAATGGCGGTGCGTCCCGCGAGTGTGTCCGATTCGGAGACGATAGAAAGCAACCTGAAGCCTTCGCGGCATTGGGGGTGGGTCCGTGGAGACAGTCGCGGCATAATGACATGCAATTTTAGGTTCCCCTCGACTGTATTCCAGCTTCTTTGCCAAGCAACCCGGAGAGCTGCCCATATTCCTGCCATATAATCGGTGTGAGGAAGAGCGAAACGCTAGTCTGGTCGCCTAGTCCTCGCGAACTCTTTGGCAACCTCACCAGCGCGCTCACTTCCCGCAATTCTTACATGTCCAGGAACCCAGCAGAAGATAATTTCGACATCTACTCGGCTCGCCAAAACCGTGACGTCACGGATATCGCGAACCAGGGAAAGCAGAGATTCCAATGCAACAAGAGCAATCAGGGCACTTTGTGAGTCGCTATAAATCACAATCTGGTCTCCGAACCGGGCACGTCACGTAATATCCCGTACCAAGCGGTGTATTGAAACCAGCTCATCCGGTAAGTCAGAGGCAGCGCCTGGCATAGCCCCGCTGACTTCAAAAAGAGGGGATACAGCGGTGGAAACCGACCCCCGTTTGGGACTTGGAGCCATCCGTAAACACTGGCACGGTTCCAGCGTGACACAAAGTGTGCTCCAACAAGGCCGAACGTAATACTCCAGGCGCTATAGAAGCTTTGGGAGCAGAGCCGTGGTGACAAATGGTCAAAGGTGGTACCCTCCAGGGTGGCATGCTGGGCACAACCACCGGCCCAAGAGCTACACCTAACTCTCGAACAAGTTTTCTGGCCCTAAACCCGAACGGCTTAGGGTATGACTAGCGTCTCTCAGCGGCATAGACACCGTCAAAATCAGCTGGGAATGCAGTGAGAGCTGTTGGCGACTGAGAGTCACCGAGATCGCGTGTACAGGCGAATAATGCAATGTGCACGTCACAGAGCGAGTGGCATCTCCCCAGCATCGACAAGTAGGTTCTTAATGGTGACATGCGGAAGACACCGCTCGCCAGGCAAAGGCCGGTGTGGTCCAGTCGGCGGACTTTCGCGACAGCACGACGCGCATTGAATGCTGGCGGAGCAGCATCCCGGCTAGAAAATGCTGAGAAAGCGCTCACGAAGGATTCCGTCACGGACGCGGGGTCCAAGATTGCGGCTCCATTCTCCTCGAGAGCTGGAGGGGGTTCCTGCGAGAACTTGTCCCGAATCCTTTTGACTCGCTTCCACCAGCCCTGCTACAGTGGTCTTCCCACTAATTGAAGACACGTATGCCCGCCAAGAAGAGCGGCGGGCGTACTTCGAAATATACCAAAACCTTGCTCTAGCCCTACGAAATTCACCAACAGTGAAATCGTTCGGGCAGCGCTTATAGCGTAGGTAGGCATAACGCTTCTGTCTCACAATCGGCTGACCACCAGAGGAGTGGTCGACGTGCAAAATGGCGAGACGTTCTAGGAATAGAGGTTGACGGAAAAAACTCAACGTCCTCATCTACCAACCTAAACTAATCGACTGAGATGGAGAAATCAGTCATTTCCTGATATGCGGACTACCGAGCCAGCGCCAAGCACCACCGGGGCGGGCTCTCGGGCTTTATGACACCCATCTCCAGCTCGTCGATCAGGTCGGCAAGGACTTGACCACTAAGATTAATCGAGTAGTGTCCCCAGAGGGGGTGTCTACCGTTCAGATCTCCGAGCAAGAGAGAACCTCGGCAACCGTGCCACGACGCAGTGGAAGTTCCCCTTGTAGAAGTCGGCTGACGGTGGAATGTACGCAGAAATAAAAGTATACCTCCTATCTAGATGCAGTTGAACAACTACTGCCTGAAAGGAGGTATCTAAAGCAGAGAAGAACGGATATATCATGCCAGGTATAAATCGCGCATCCTCCTGCCCGGCCACGATCCCGTGGTGGTAGGGCCGCAAAACCATTATACCCCGGGAGGGTAGGCAGGGAGCACGCGCCCAGCATGGTCTCCTGCAAAAAGATAGCTAACGAGGAACGGAAGTATACGAGCCTCCGCAGCTCCTCCAAGTTGGGCCGGAGTCCACGGCAATTCCATGAATGGATATACCATCCAGGCCTAGCTCTGAGGAGATTCAAGGGCCCTATTTGAAGAGAAGGCCATCACGGGAATGGCTGTGTCCTTCTAAGAGGCAGAACTCGGGGCGTTGTTGGCCGGACATTGTGCTAAAGGTGCTATCTCCTTCGAGGACTTATTGGAGAAGGTTGGGATCCTCATCCGAGTCCTTTCCCTCCTCCGCCTCTAAACCTTAGGTGAGCGGGGCGGCTTCGGAGGCAGGAGTCCCTCTTTTGGAGGATCCAAATACTCCCACTGGGTGTGGGCGAAGGAGCCGAAGCTCCTTTAGTGATGTCCTCCTTTGAGGGGGGGAAGCTTTAGGACTTATCGTGTGTGGCCTTGGAGCAACTTAAACAGACTTCGGGTAACACCGGCTTTGCGCGTCTACACGACGATTAACATGGCCAACGTAATGACAGTCGTAGCACCTCCACGGCAGTGGTACAAATGCCTCCATGCGATAGCGATACAACCGGCACCCACCGATTTAGGAAGCTTGTCACAGTCTAACGTGATGAAGTCTAACGTAGATCTCGAGGCCTTTCCTTGATTTTTCATCACAAGTTCGACCTTGACCGCCCCGTGGTCGGCCAGCTCTAAGGGGATGAAATCTATGGAGTTAGTCCACGAGTTCCTCACATAAACTACTCCTTTCACGAAGTTCATGGTAGAGTGCGGCGTCACACTCACAGGCTTTCCATCTAGTGCTCGAAGGGCACTAATCATGGCCGCCTCAGAGGGATTCGACGCATTCACCAAAAGGCTTCAGTCCGAGAAACGGGTTACTTTCGGCTTTCTACCAATCACACTAGCTAAAGCTCACCTCTTATTGATCATATTGCCCTTTGCCAACATGCTACCATCAGTGGAGCGAATAAGAAGGAAGCATTTGCAGCCAGCAGGCTTGAAAACGCGAGGTAGCCTCGAAATGAGGGGCTCCGACGTAATCGAGGCTCCGCTCGGCGCAGTTCTTCGTCTGGGCCTCCCCACCCGGGGAAGAAACAGGGCCGGATGTGCCGATCTTGGCTTGGTCACTTACTAAAACGGCAGCAGACTCGTCCTTCCCCGCTGCCCCAGTGGACTGAGAAGAGCACTTAGTCTTTTTTAGTCTTTTTCTTTTTAGAAGAGGAGGGCGGGAAATGAACCTGCTTCTCTCCTCCACCGGTAGGAGCCACTAGGCCAGATGGACCGACCTCAGCAAGATCTATCTCTGAAATGGATAAGGTTCTGCCCGTCGCAGGAGCCCCAGCCGGAAAAGAAGACCCCCTCTCTCCCTCTGAGGCCGCGGGGACCCGAACCGTCTTAGGAGAAGCTTGCAGAGGGGTGACTCGTATTCTGCGCTTGGCACCGAGCCCGGGTTCGACCCCATGGAAGATCCTATCGTCTGGGGATGAGTCACATCAGGGACAATGTCCATCTCAACGGGGGCCTCCATGTGCCCCGCCCCCCAAACCCCGAGACATCACATCTCCCATTCGAGGTATCTTTGGTCGTCTTGTCTTTGGCCAGCTAATCGGCATCCTTTGGGGAAGAGAGGGTGCACATACGGTGACCCCCTCTAAGCTCATTGTGTGCGCCCGCAAGTCTTTAGAAGGAATGGGCCGACAGGCCCTGACTTCTCTCGCCCCCTAAGGGAGTTGGCCATATCGCGCCGGTCAATTATGGGTCACCTGCCTGCCCTCTTGGCAATCCCCTTGGAAAGCAAATAGTGGATTGCCGCTAGAAGAGCAGAGGGGCGACTCCAGAGAAGGGAGTTTTGGGACTCCCCTGCACCTGTATTCAAAGGAGAGGAGTAAACCTCCTCTCTGGTACAAGAATTTTTGGAGGATCCCTTGTGTATGCACATTGGGGGGACCTCTATTTTTCCGTGGAGCTGCCTGATGGTGATTCTGATGATGGGCGAGGGGAAAGTAAAGAAATAGTATTATTTTTTTCAAATCATCAGTGGGCATGGTGACCCCTTTTATAGCACGAGATGCAAACGCACATCACCACACGAAGTAGCCCTCTCTGCGAGGGGTAAATATGGGGCCGGCAGAATTTAGAACCAGCTGCCGCCATTTGAGGTCATTTCTCCCGCCTAGTAACCTGGTAGCCCGTCGGCATGGCGGCTGCACCTTAGGCACGGGCTAAAAAATTATAGATAGTGAAAGGAGTAAGAAAGGGGGTGTGAGGAAGGTGAAGCAGGTTGTTAAAAACCCCTCATCCCAAACCGGAGCTCAGGGGTGCCGGGGCGTTGTCCCCTTCCCCCTCAACCCCAATCCGGGATGGTTGGCTGAGAGGAAGCTGGTCCGTGTCTACCTTGTGAAATTAGAGGCCGGCCAGAGAAAGTGGTGGGAGAGGTTGTATGGAAAATAAAGAAGCAGGGTAATAAGACAGGGTGTCAGGAAGAAGGAGAGGAGGCTACACTGGCTCCGGACGGGACACTGAGTCCCGTCAGCACGGTGACCAGGCAGGCAAATCGCCGCGCCCTTTACGGGGACTACAGCCGACAAACCAGGTCCTCAGAAAGAAGACAAAATATATGTGGGGAAAAATAACTTGACTTATCTTTTTGCAGACCAGATTTATCTCCTAATTGGAAATCTCACAGATCCGCAATTCCAAAGCACAAGCCAAGAGCTGAAAAAGAGAAGAGCCCATGTATACGTGAAAGTATGTAAAAAACAAAACCTGAGTCCAAAACCGACAATGACAAATACTTTTAAATACCTAAAAGAAAATATGTATAACCCTGATAACAGATGATGAGAGCCAAAAAACGATAGAAAAGTAACGGTTTGACTACTGGCTGCGACCCCTATTTAAAAGAATCGAATGCGACTCACGATTTTGGAAACACAAAGATGCGTAATCATTAAATGTAATTCACAGCAAACAAGAAAACAAGTAAACTAACCAAGGTAAACAAACCATAAATAAGCATAACATAGAGCAATACAAAGCTAGGTCAAAGGTATATGTAAATGTCATTAACGAAATAAATGATACTCGTAAGTATTTATATGCATAGGTCCAAGAGAATAGTCGGATCTCCAGACAACTATTAGTCAGAGGTACCGTAAGAATAGAATAGAACGAATCAATGAAGTGAGAAAGATGTATCGTAGTTCGGATCTCACGTTAAATTGTAGGTCCTCCATGCCTTAGGCATGGGACATATATTTATTTTTCTCCTTTACCTCTGCTTTTCGTTTGTTTTTCCTTCTCCTACTATTTACTGCTCTCAAGTTCGCTCATGCTCTCAGAAATAATAATCATTTCACCCTCTGCTCGAAATGAGCTGTAGGCCAAAAGGTAGGAGTCTTTCTCCAGGAGCGAGTCGGCCGCAGCTCTTTTCCTCCCCTCCCCCGCCACTAACAAGGGCCAGGGAGGGGGAGAGGGACTACAAAGCTGTACTCTCCTCCTTTAAAATAAATTAGGGCTATTCTCCTTTTTTTCATTCATGCTGTCAACATTTTTGAAGAAAAAACTCTTGTTCAAGTATGAAAGATTCGAAGAAGAGATATCATGAGCTCATCGTGTGTGCCTCATTATCGCCAGTATGTGCTCCGGCCTAAAAGTACTCCAAGACATATAAACATATGTTCATGTAGCTATGATGAGTTTAGTAGTGATATGATATTGTAATACTCCTTTTATTGGGACGGTAATCTACAACTATTTTCTATATTCAAGAATTCGTTGGTTTCATATTTTTACTGTGGATTCACCGGAACTTGCCCCATGCTTGTGATTAGGAAAAATAAGATCATCTTTATTTTACTCACAAAATATCCTGAAAAGGGCCCATTTTTTTCAACTTGCAGAAATACGCTCAAAAGTATTTCAAATAAAATAACTATAACAACTTGCAAAGAAATTTGTCTCGAAATTTTTTAACAAACTAATTATATTCTATCTCTATTTGATTTATAATCATTTTCCATAGAATCTCCAGATCATCTCCAAAGGTTTTCATATTACTTAAACAGAAACATCCTAAGATCAAGTTTACGGTAGAAACTGAAGTTGACGGTGCACTATCTTTTTTAGATATATAACTCACGAAAGAAAATAATCGACTGGTCAGCTCAGTTTACAGAAGACCAACGTCTCAGGACTTGGGAGGAAATATAATTCATTTGTTCCAGTTTCTCTTAAAAAGAACTTAATTCCAAATTAAAGTTATATGTGGTTTAACCATAGAAAGTATATAGGTTGGGATCTTTCTTTAGAAAGAAGTCCGAATTCCTGAACTTATGCGTTTGTCTTTCGTTTATCTTTACTTTTGTGTAGACTGTATGTCAGCTAAATATTAGGATCAGTGAGCACAGGGGTGCCGGTGTTCGAACGGTTCGCGCCCTTGGTAAGGTTTTTTACTCTATACTGGATCACGATTACAAAGCTAATCATCCGATAAAACCGGAAAACTATTAATTTTTAGCTAAATCTCAGCCTTATGAATTCTCCAGCTCGAAACTCTCGATCAATGTATATGTCAGAGAGAAAAGACGCGCGAGGTCGCCTCTTTGAATGAGAGAGAGAAAGGACACACCTGCGTGACCCTTTTTAATCCACGCTAACGAGGCGCAAAATCGCGAAGGCCATGATAGGCTGGAAGCTTGACTTCGCGGAAGCGTGAGATGTGCTTAAGAGCACGAACGGTCCCGCGGGGGATTATCCTGCGACGGCGTGAATCGGGCAAAGCCCACCTCGCCCGGCGAAGCGTCTGTGAGCTGGAACTCTCCCCCATCGGTCGCGGGGAAAAGCCCCTCCATCTTACCCCTATAAAACGTCCAAAGCCGGACTTGGACAGCAGTAAGTAACCGCCTTTGTCCCGAGTGTCCGCGAGTATCTCCCATCCTCCCGTCCCCATTAGTTCCGCGTAAACCCTTGTATAACCCGTCAAGCTCCGTGAATTCTCCTAGAACTCGCGAGAGTCAACCGCGTACTCGTTACTACCCGTTAACCGAACGCGATACGTCAAATTTTCGATTCGGCAGTCTTAACCCTAAGGCAAGATCTGAGTTCATCTCTCGTAATAGTTGTTTGTCAAAAGGCAATTATTGTGGACCCTAGGCCATCTCTAACAAGGCAAGACTACTCCCTCGGACGAAATCTTCGAGGTAACTGCAACGCGCAACTCCTCTGTACACTCGAGGTCATTTGAGCGTCCCATCTGTCATTGTCCGTTTGTGTGTGGGGTAGTCGACCCCGCCCAGGACCCTCTTTGAAGCCGAGACTCGTGTACGTCTCTTATGTTTACATATATACCTCAATTAAAACCCTTCAATTTTGTACATATATTATCTGCATTAGTAGTAAAGTATATTTTTGTTCTCCGTTTCTATTACCCCAGAACCTTCCCAAGATAGCTAAGCATTAGCCAACCTAAACTGTACTCTGAAACTTAATTGCACTCTGATTTGTATTTATAATTTTACCGACGCTCATAACGGACTAATCCGTTCATAGGCCTCTCTCCCTCGCACTGAGAATTTTGAAATGGATTTGGGTCTAACATCAACCTACGACAGTATATATTGACCAAATATATACTGGTCTGGTTGTTCCATATATATATATGCAGATTTTGTTAAAAGCATAGTATATTTCGCCTTTATTCATTTTCTTTGGAAACTTTCCATTTTTCTTATTATCTTTTTTAGTTCATTTGTAGTTGGTAAACAACTTCTACGTTCATCTCTTTTTGAATTGAAATGTGTATGGTAAAAACTAAACTTGGCGTTAATTGCTGAGCTTTCGATCTATGCTATATTCTTCAGATTGTCTTTCCTCCTTTATCGTTGAAGAATGGTAGAGTCAAAATGAAAAGAAAACGGATTTTAGGGGATATTTATTCCTCCTCGCTTAAACATTATGTCAAGGGAACAGGCCACTCCTGTGTAAGCGGAATTTTAAAACAACTTTAAAGTACGATTCCAGCCAATATTCTGGATGTTGATAGCTGGCCTTTTTTCGTTAATTAAGATGGCTTCTAATTTGTTCAGTCTACCTTTATTTCCCTCTTATCTTGTGATTGTTTTGTTATTAACCAATATGTCTTTGGTTAAGCTGATGTTATGCACCAATATGTCTTTGGTTAAGCTGATGTTATGCACAGTCTCCATATGATGGGGGGGAGGGCTCCATGTTGCAGATGCATTTTCAAACGCCTCGAAAGTGTCATGGTAGTTATACTAACATATTTTGAGTTGTTTTGAAGCTTACAGTCTTCATTCTGGCAGATAAACTTGTAAACTATGTTCGTAGACTTCAGGATCGAGGAGTTATGGCAGATGTTTTTTTATAATAAGATTGTTAACTATGTGTCGTTTTATAATATATAATCATCTGAATCTTGTCCGTTTGCTTCTTAACTATGATGTTACGGTTAGCAATCTCCTTGATGTTTTTTTCGTCTATTTTGTAGGCCAATGACATCTGATTTCTATAGTACAGTTTGATGTCATTTACTGCTTCCTGGTTACTTTCCGTTTCATCCATATCTTTGAACTGCCTTCTTAAGAATGATTCGAGTTGTTTTTCAATCATGCTGTTCGGAAAAACCGACCAACTTTTCAAGGTAAGCACTCTACTCATTAATTATTATCTGCCTATTCAAAATCTCATATCCTCACAACTTTCTTCTGCAGAGTTTTGACACTTTAATCTTCTACCATAGGTCGTCCGCCGTCACTGCACATCTTTCTCATTTTCACCTTGCAACCTTACCACGGCAAAAGTCACGTTGCGGTAAATTTAAACTCTTATCAACGCATCGACCTGAAGTTATATCTCACTCTTGCTGGCAAACTCTCGCTAGCAAACTCTCGCCTCTATTCTTTTAACCTCTTTTTTTGTGACAAGAAAATTCTCTGGATTCTTTATTCCATTTGTATTCCTTCTCTTACTAAACACTGAACAGTAGTACCAAGTCCAACACAATTAACGATAGCGTGTCCATTAACAATTCTAATTCCATATCCATTATAAGACATTCATTTACAGCATTTCAGTCCGTTCACATTAATTACAACTCATTAGTATTCCTTACAGCCATTTGCTTCGTTTGTCACATTGGGCGAGTTTTTATTTGCTGCAAAATTAAACTTTGGATTTACTTGGTAGTCATATTACTTTATTTTTCATCTCATTCATGTGTGGTTACATTTTAGTAAATAAATCATCAAAACGCCTGGATTTTTTTTACCTAAGCTAGAGAAATTTCATGTTCCCTAGGTATAAATTGAATTTAGAACTGAAGCATTACAAAAAATATCCGCTTATCATCAGCATAGAAATGGAAAGAGAGGCCGAGCTGGCAGAGAAGGTAATCATGAAAACTAAGAACCTAGCCCTTAAAAAGAAGACAAAATTACATAGAAGCAAGGGTTTACTTCTCTCCAGCCACATGCACAAATTATTATCTTGGAAGTAAGAGAAAAACCAACTATCGCAGAGTCTGTAAGGTCTGCCATGTACCGACAAAGAGGCCTAGCATTACTAGAATGGATAAGAGGTCATCAAATGATATGATACGAAGACCCTTAGGCACATAATTATTCCAATTCAATGCTGGGAGGATCATCAAAGTTGTTGGATAAGCCTCAAGTACTTTAAAAACGTACAAGTAAAATATGTACAAGTCATGCGACATGCCACATTCTTGTTTAAGCAGCCGTGAATGAAGAAATGGTGGCGCAAGTACAATCAAGGATTGTTTCAAGCTTAATTAGGGTCGATAACGATCTTTAATTACTACGAAAGAATCCACAAACAGGTTCTTTTCCACTTTTTACCATGGGACAAAAAAACGAAAGAACCTGGATTAGGGATGAGCGCGATAAATTTACATATTGTGTTTGAAAGATTAGTTGGCATGGAGATGTGTAAGATTGGCTCTTGTTGGCTTGGCAATCCAGTTTCAACCATTTCTCGTGTGCAATCGTCCGAAATATTTTAAAATCCGAAAAATTTGAGAAATTTATAGAAACAGAGTTTGAGCTATAAAAAAGAATACAACTTATTTTTTTGTAAATTTATTTGAAATTGCAGCTCAAACGAAATAAAAGAAACTATAGAAAAGTAAAGCACTTCCCTATTTTATCATTTTATCTGTATGTAGTGTAGCATTTAGTGTGAAGTACATATGTTCCTAAAAATATTAATGCTTCCCCATATTGTTTCGAATAAATTCCCATCTTTTAGCTTCCAAGACAAAAAAAGTATAAAGCTAATGTCTTTTTGTCGAATGCGGTAATTACAAAAGGCGCTAATTGCAAAGAGTCAAGACAAATTATAAGCTCATATTTAGGCACATGCGACTCAATGTCGGTCGGTCCGTCGGGAACTATTGTAACTATTCGGCCGTTCTGACGAAATTTGAAATCCTTATGAATAATATAATTGACAAGGTCCTCCCAAGTTTAGCCCTGGAACTACTTCGTTTTGGCAATAACATTATAACTATTCAGGCTATTTTAACGAAGTTTGAAATTCTTATGTTGTTTTACATTCTCTTTCGAATAATATAATTGGCAAGGTCCTCGCAAGGTTAGTCCTGGAACTACTTCGTTTTGGCAATAACATCATAAGTATTCTGCCGATTATATCGAAATTTGAAACTCTTATGTTGTTTCACATTCTATTTCGAATAATATAATTGACAAGGTCCTCCAAAGGTTAGCCCTAGAATTATTTTGTTTTGGCAATAACATCATAACTATTCGGCAGATTCTAACAAGATTTGAAACCCTCATGTGGTTTTGCATTCTCTTTCGAAGGATATAATTGACAAGATCCTCCCGGCTATTATTGAAAGTTTAGAAGGTCGTAAGGTCATAAATCAGAACCAGTGAGAGCACGCGACTTTGGTCAGCAGACCTTGTTTCCTTATTTAATAGTGCCCTCCATTAATTCTAGAAAGGTTGTGGAAAGATACTCAAGGAATCAGCGGGTTGCCATTTGTGCCGGATTAATAAAGTATGACCAAGGTGGATGTTTTTTAAAGATTAATTTAAAACATGAACTTATTTCTTACGAGTTTCTTTTTAATCGATAATTATTATCATTATTATTATTTACTTATAACTATGTAGTGGAAACCAACGAGGGTATCTCCCCACGAAGGGTTTAGAAGGAGATCTGTGAAGATTGAGTAAGTGAAGATGCGTGGAAAATATATAGCCGAAGATTTACCTACGAGTTTGGGGCTGGATGGCACACGTCATATCGCAGATAGCAGGTGTAGCATAGATCCTCAACCTGGACCTGACAGCCATTTTTCAGGGCATTTATGGTAGAGAAATTATTTAAAACAGCGAAAACCAACGAGGGAATCACTGCCAAAAACGTTTTAAGCGGAGATTTCTATAAAATTTGGTGAAGTTGGGTGAATGGAAAATGCGCCAGAGGTATGTAGCCTACTAGACATCATGGGAGTCATGGGTTGGGGAGGGCGCGCAACTCTCCTGAACCTCGCCTCGTTCCAATTTAGGGGTTATGAACCACTGGTGAAGGGCCCCATGAATTAAGAAGGACAACTAATGACACCACGACCAACCTCACCAGATTTGCCCGGCGGAGAGACCAATCCCACGGACCACATAAAAGTAGGACCCGTAGATGGTAGTCGACGCGATGTAGGGAAGAAGCTGTTGAACTGCCTTTCTCCACTCAACAATAGCTTCCATGTTCGCTCATCTCACTCATGTTTCTCGAGGTGTGTTTCCTTTTATGAGGTGAAATAAATTCTATGGGGCGAATTGGGGCAGAAAGGAGGATGAGAAAGACGAAAGAAGAGGGGTACTGAAAAAAATAATAAAGGTGGAGAAGAACCGCCAAGCAATTGGGATAAGGTCGCAAAGGCGCCCCTTTAGGAGTGCGTTCCTTCAGAAACCGTTCAATAGGACCCTCCTGCCGGGGTAGAGCGTTATAACAGCATGAGCACCCTCCTGTTTGGAATATTTCATATGCGTACCACTTCATATATCCACTAGACTTTCCTAGAGTCCAAAATCGACACTAGGTGCAGGGGTTTGGTACCATCATGCAATCTGCATAATTTCATTTCAATTAATGATTTTTTTATCGACGATAAAAACCTTCATTATTCTTTAACGAATATAAAAATAATTCTAAAACCATAATAGACCAACGAATTATAATAAAATAAATCATGTCAAAAATGACAAGGTGCAACTAACGTGGCGACAAAACGTTCCAGTGTCGTTCTTTCTGTTTGTGGGGATGAAAAATGAAGTGGTCCAGATACGCAAAATCTCCAGATTGGAAATGCGACAAAAATTGCCCAAGAACCCAACTCCCATAATAAGTGGATCTCTTTCTTGGCTAAATCGAGTACCTCATTTAAGGCAGTGGATTCGTGCTATGTATTGGTAGAGTGAGAAAATTAAAATAAAAACACCAAGTCGGCAAGTGGAGCTTTCGGTTAGGTTAGAATAAACATAACCTAATTCAAAGCTTTGTGAGATATTGTTCATTTGCCAAAACGCTAGGGGGAGTATGTTAAAATGGGTATGTTAGGTGGAGGGGTAAATTGCCCATCTAATCTAACTGATTATTTAATCATTAAAATGAATCTTGCATATCTTTAACGTTTTCTTTTTTTCTTGACATGGTAAAATTTGGTTCTTAACTATTTTTTCATGATCTAACAAAGATTAATTGCAATTTAGGTCTATATTATGCTGACAAATTATAATTATCATCCCTACGTTGATCTATTTCTTCCGGAAATAATAATAAAAAATAAAAGGGCCAGCGCAGTTAGATCAGGCAAGAATGAAAAATAATATACAATTATAAACTAATATTTAAGATAGCATATATTAATACCTTTAGGGTAGGATGTAAAAACCAGTATTTAAATACCGGTTATGAAAGTAAGGTAAAAAATACCCGGTACCGAAACACCAGTACGTGTTTTCGAAATTTGCATGAATTGCACTAAAAGGCTCGTTTTCTTTTCGTCTCTTCCTAGGGTTATTATTATCATTAATAATTTTATTATTAGCCTATTAATAATGTTAGGGGATAGAAAAATAATAGAATATTTTTAAATTATACAAAATATAAAAAAAAAATAGTTGAGAAGTTTCTTGAATTTGAAAAAACGGTACTTTGTGTATTATTAGCACATAGACCTGAGGTTCCCAACCGGGGACCACATAACAATAATATAGTAAATATATAATAATAGTATAAAAAGAATACATAATATAGATAAACGTCATAGAAAAATATACAAATGTGCAGTTTAAAATTATACTGAAAAAAAAAGCTATTATATTGAACAAAATTACTAAACTGTTCTATGTGATATAGTGTTGTAACGCGCGCCCCTCTCTTTAGTCAGTATCAGTGATGCCAACTTAGCCCAAAACGAACTAAATCTAGCCCGTTTTTTTATAAATTTGGCTCTCAAAATTTTCCATTTGGTCTTAGCGCGTTTTCTATCCCTTTCTTTTAAATGTTAGCACCTTTTTATCCCCTTTTAAGCTTTATCGATAAATTCATTTTTATTAGCCGCTGACCTATAATAAATATGAGAAAACCCATTATAATTAAGAATAAAATAAATATGAGAAAATACTTATTATAATGAAGAATAAAATTCATCCCGTTATGTATGGCCCGGCCTATACATTACAATTCAATCCAGCCACTTCTAATGATAGATCTCGACTCTTGACTCTTGAAATTGTCAGAATGGTAACCATCAAGTGGCAACAATGCAGTGCCCCAATAACCTATGCAGGCTATAACGCCAAAAAAGCAGTATTTTCATGAAGTTATTGCGGTCTGTTCAGGTATGATGTCTTGTGAGTGTTGAATATTGCTTCTACCGTGGGACACAGAAGATCTTTATACTATATAACTTATACACCCTTTTAAATGTGGGAAAAAAATATAGCCAAACGTTTCGAAGTGAATGGTTGTTATAAGGAAAATATAAAGATTGGCTGCAACCTGTTGCCGATGCAAATATTGAAGTGCATAATCAAAGCTCAAATATATGACATTGAAAGACACTTGAGCACTGCTAAACATATAGGTTCAAAGGCCATTTAATGCCCGCAGAAACAATATTCTTCAAATTGTTACAATAGAAAATGATTCACTTGCACTTTCTATTGCTTGTCATGGTGTTATATCTCTTTCTGATCGTCGAAGTAATTCGTGTAAAGCAATGTTTTCGGATAGTAAAAATTGAAAGGATCTAAAACTTCATCGAACAAAGTGCTCTGCTATCATCTCCACAGTTCTTGCTCCTCATTATAGAGAAGATTTGGTTAATGATGTTGGGGATGGAAGTTTCAGTTTAATTATAGATGAAAGCAATGATATCTCAACAAAAAAATTATTAGGTATAA
Source organism: Ceratothoa steindachneri (assembly GCA_963969495.1). Classification (NCBI taxonomy): domain Eukaryota; kingdom Metazoa; phylum Arthropoda; class Malacostraca; order Isopoda; family Cymothoidae; genus Ceratothoa; species Ceratothoa steindachneri. Next base: position 116,135,745 of record OZ018319.1, read on the forward strand.
TTATTAGATATTTCTCCAATCAAATCTTTCTTAGATTTGATTCAACTTCACGAATGCCTTCCTGAAAGTATTTTCAAGGCAATTAAGGCATCTCTTAACAAGAATGGTTTTAATATAAAAAATCTGGTTGGTATCGGTACAGATAACACTTATGTGATGACTCGATGGAACAGTGGCGTATACGCAAGACTGAAAAATGAAATTCCAAATTTAGTTCTTATAAAGTGCATGTGTCACTCCATACAGCTTGCAGTTTCTCACTCGGCAGCTGATGCACTTCCACGCAATTTGGAATTTCTTGTGAAAGAAGCTTACAATTGGTTTGCTCATTCCTCCATTCGGCAGAGTAAGTACAATGAAATTTATTCTACACTTAATAATGATAAGCAGCCTTTAAAATTAATCATGTGCAGCAAGATGAGATGGCTATCAATTGCCCAAAGCCATTACTCGTATCCATGATCAATGGCTTGACGTGAAAACTCATTTTCAAATCACTAGAATACATGAGCGATGCTACAACTCTGAACTTCTGCACTCTATGTTTTGTGATGATCGAAATTATGTGTATTCGTCATTCTTAAAGCTAGTGCTTGGTGAAGTTAGCAGAATAAATATACTCTTTGAAAGTAAAAAATGTGACTTAAATCAACTGATTAATTCATTACGTTCAAATGTAGTGATTCCTGGTACTAAAATAGATGAAAAATCTAATTTTGAAGAACATTTAATCCTAAATCCTTATTTGGGCTACAAGTTTGAAAATGATATAAATAGAATTGGTGAAGAAAGTGAAAGAAATATTATTCGTTCACGTTGTAAACGTTTTTTGATAGTGATTATCGACCAGTTGCGCTCGCGTCTCCTCGATAATTACAGCATTCTGCAAAGTATGTCAGAACTAAGCATTAAGTCATGCGTGAATCCAATAAAGAAAGATATTATTGCTTAGGCTAAACTTTTCATATCTGATTCTGCAATTTTGACCAGAATTGATTTTCAATGGAGACAATTACATACAGTTCCTTGGAAAATACTAACGGCTAATGAACTAAGCACTGTAAAATTCTGGGATGAAGTTTACAATTACAAAGATTCTGTTGAAAAAAATCCTTTTGAAGAGCATCAAAATTTGCTTTAATGATTCCTTCCCTCCCGCATTCTAACGCGATGTTGAACGGACTTTCACCCAAGTGGACGTAATCAAAACCAAACTGAGAAACAAAGCGAAAGTTTCCACACTGAATAGTATTTTAACAATCAAATATGGACTAAAAAGAAACGGGAAATGCTACCAATATGATCTTCCATTCAACGTTGTAAAAAAATGGAACTCCTCAAAGCTATTTGACTGAAGACGTTATAAAGAGTTTAACAGGGTTTCTGCTTTAGAGCTTGGCTTTGAAGATATTGATGATGCATTTAGTTATGAAAGGCTATTTATTAATAATGGTACTTAAAACAAATAGTAGTAAAATAAGTATTATATGTTATTATATAATTTAGCCCGGTTTTTAGCTATTTCATGTTTTCGTAAGTCACTTATAACATTTTAATCCACTGTAAACGTATTATATTGTCCATGAACACATTGAGCATATGTTAATAAGCATTTATTAGTAATATTTTTGTAACAATGTCGAAACGAAGGAAAATTAGGCCTACCATTCCTTTGACATGTCATTATATGCCAAGTATAATTTGAATACGAAACTATATATATTATTTCTCACTACTCTTATTTTTTTCACGCAGTAATGCCCACGAAAATTTCTTATAATAAATATTTGGGATTAATAATAATATTATTTTCTTCAAATTACTTTACCCTTGGATCACACAAAGAGAAAAACAAGACAATATTCTACTGAATATTTGTCATATGGTTTTATTGAATCGCCACAAAATACCACAAAACCGATGTATCATATGTTTGACCGTGCTATCCAATGATAGCATAAAGCCATCTAAGCTTCGTAACCGTTTGGAGATAAAATATTGTGAAAAGAAAAACAAAACGTTGGAGTACTTTCAAAAACTACGAAACAATTTTCAAGGAAGAAACAAGTTGGATGATATTTTTAGTAACCAAGCAAACAATAAAGATGCCGTTTATTAGCATCATAGGAAATTAGCAAAATAATTGCAAAAGCAGGAAAGTCATATAACATCATTGTTGTGACTTCAACAATGTTAAACAAAAATGCACGTGAAATTACCGATAAACTTCCTTTGAGCAATAATCAGTATCCAGGCGCATTGATGAAATTGCTGAAGATATAGAAAATCAACTCATTGCTCAATTAAGCGTGAAACAGTTTGCAATGCAACTCGATGAATCAACTTTGATGGGAAATGAAGCACTTTTATTAGCATATGTTAGATTTATAGGTGATAATCAACTCAGGCAGGAACTTTTTTTTTGCAAGAACCCTTGTAACAGATACCAAAAGTGAAACGATATTTAAAGAAGTCCAGTCATTTTCTACAAAATAAAATATTCCACAAGAAAATTTAATTGTTTGTTCTACAGATGGCGCCCCTTTCCTAGTCGGTAGGTACAGAGGGTTGATTGCTCATTTGAAAAATGCGTTCGCCAAAATCTGGTGGCGAAGAGATTAACTGGACGTCTTCAGGAAGCCTTAACTTTTGTAATAAAGGCCGTGAACCTTATTAAGGCTAATGCTCTTAAAGATCGTCTCTTTCGAAAATTTTGTGATGAAAATAAAGAAGGATTTGACCGCCTTGTACTGCATACAGAAGTGCGATATGTCTCTAAAGGCAATTGTCTTCGTCGTTTTGTTTGTTCTTTGGGACAGTATTGTAGCATTTCTAAGCGTAACGGAGATTGGAGAACACTTGGTTGCGATGAAAACAAACATATTTTACCTCTCGGTGAGTTTGGACAGTTTCCAGCCCTTGCTTCAGTTAGCAGTGATTTAAAAGATGATGATTGTATCGTGTATGTTTATCATTTAAAAATATTTATGAGGACATGCAAGTTCATTTCAAAGATTTACTAGAACTTAACATCCCAGTCTGGGTGCAAATTCCATTTGAGGTAAATGCTGTTGATGTTGAAATTGATTTACAATAGGAACTTATTGATTTGCAGTGTGATGGGGGAGCCTAAAGCTTATTTAAAAATGCTAAAAATGATGTATGGAAGAGAAGTGAATTTGCCTGTAAATATCCGCTATTATGAGAGAAAGCCAATATGTACCTCATTGCTTTCCCGTCAACTTGTGGAATCTGGCTTTAGTCGTGTAAGTCAGTTATTAACAAAAAATCGCAATCGACTTAACCCTGTGGAAAGAGGAGATCTTCTACTGGCTTTATTCAAACACTAGCATCAACCCATCACGGACAAGGATCTCATTAGTTTCGAATGATATCCTTGTGCCTGATCTCATATGTTATCTAATAATATCAGTGTTTTAACAATTGATCTCATTAGTTTCTCATTGATATCCTTGGAACTTGTAAGATTTTCAATAAATATATCATTTTAATAATTAAAATGTTATACAGTTCCATTTCTATGTTATCTCGAAATTTTAATTTTTTTACAATTTATTGCATAAAATTTGTAAAATGTTTATAAGGAAAGTTTTTGATGTAATTTTAAAAAAAAATCTGTTTAATAGGAGATTTGCTTACTTATTACTAGGAGAGGTACCTGTATTTATGGAAATTGTTCAAGATTTGAGGTTGGAATTTATGTTATGAATATAACGTAAATGTTTTATTGTTAGTTTTACCTAACCTACAAACAAATATTTTATTTCCAAAATTTACATATGCATATCTGGGGTCCACAGATGATAAGATATCTCTCAGGGGGCCACAAGCAAACTAAGGTTCGGAACCCCTAATTTAAGACGAGGAAAGTATCGTGAGGTCGTTGTCCATGTACCAAAAGCCAACAGGCCACCCTCTCTGAAACTGACTTCGAAACGTTTCGAATGACCCGAAGGGAGTGATGATAGAACTCTTGAGAACATCATTCGAATGAACAAGAATCTGTTATAGAAAATATATTAAAACCCTAAGGAGAAGATGTGAAATCGGATAGGTACGGTAAGGGTTACTTGTCTGGGACCGTACGAACGTAAATATCGGCACAATATGGAATGGAGAGGCACAAAGATATGTCGAGAGGTGGGCAATGCCAACTTCTCGTATATACTTAAACTACTTGCACAGTGCTAACTACAAAGTGAGTGAGTCAGAGACAGCAAAGGTGGACCAACAAAAGGAAAAGAAGAGATAGCAAGGCGGTTGACCGGGAATCTGCTCTCCTTTGTAGTTTAAATGAAGAAATATAGCTGAATAGGAGAATAAAGACAGGCTGAATAGGGGGAAGGTAGTGAGAAAAAAACCTACACGCTAATTTACATCATACAACAAAATGTTTAAAGCCTCGTGATTGTAGCACATACGACGATTTTGTGTTGGAAAGAAGTAACACTGGTCAACAATTTTTGAAAAGTTGTGTGCATCTTAAATCATATTAGTTAATTCTTATGTATTTTCATGCACTGAATCCAAATATCACCTTGGAAAATGTTTATTGGCTGTAGGTTTAAAGATACGTGGCATTTAATATTTGATTGTTTTATTATAACGTACACTATGTGTCATTTTGTTTTAAACCCTAATCCATATCCAGTCTCGGTCTTTTTGCTTAACGCTTATAGTGGACTGAAGAATCATCTCTTGACAATGTCCAGCAATAGTCTGCAAGCATTGTTGTGCCCCATTTACCCTGCTACCGTTTTTCCAAGGTTGAAATATCTTGGTTAAACCTTTCACTATGTTCGTCACTAACTGCCACACAGTTCGCTGGAAAAAAGTCTAAATGTGAGTCCAAAAAGTGGACTTTCGTAAGCCTTGATGAGATTTTTCACCAACTCTTCATAGTTTCATTTCCTTCTGTTTCCCAGGCAGCTTTCTCCTCCCCATGAAGGGCTGATTCAAAGTCACCATCTTTAATAAGCTTTCGAATCTGAGGACCAATGAAAAGTCCCTCTTTTATCTTAGCGTCGCTCATTGAGGAGAATTTTGATGTTAAATACTTGAATCCCTGACCAAATTTGTCCATAGCCTTTACAAAGTTTTTCATGAGCCCCACTTTTATGTGTATTGGTAGCATCAAAGTTTTGTTTGGTTCAGTGAGAAGTGGTAGTTGAACATTTTTTATCCCAGGCTCCAATGATTGACGAGGTGGCCAGTCTCTCCTGATATAGTTGGAACGTCTTGCATGGCTGTCCCATTCACACAGAAAGCAGCAATACTTGATGCATCGCCCTTCAAGCCCTTCACAAGAACAACAATCTTTAAGTCACCACAGAGAAGCCATTGATGTTCAGCATATTTTAGACATTTTATATTCTCATAAACTTCTTTCATATGTGGTGCACATCAGCTGCTAGAAGATTTCACTGTTGAAGACGAGAGCCTAGCAGCTCTGCCTTATTCTTGGGTAGTTTCAGATCCCTGCCAAGGTCATGGAGTTTCCCTTGTGTTATGAGATGTGGCCTAGAGGAGTGTGCTTCATCAAAATTTGGGTCACTCTGTAATCCAGACTGTGATACTTATCTGCTTCCTCCTCACCACTTTCCTCCTATGACTCGAAGGATACCGAAGTTGATGCGTGATAAACAGGTAGACCTTCTTCATGTGGAATTGGGCGAATAGCTGATTGAATGTTTGGATATTCAATGGATTCCTTTTTTCTTCTTTGACAAACCCTTTTGTACTGAAGGTACCATACAGAAATAACAATTATTGGTATGGTCTTTTGGCTCCCGCCACTTCATTGGCACAGCAAAATGCATTCATTTTCTCTGTCTGTTTAACCATTGCGAAGGTTAGAAGCACCAGTGTTACAGCATATGTGAGGAGCCAAGTTCTTATCCTAGTCAACAATCTAGCATCCAAAAATATAGGTGATATGCTTTTCTAACCATAGCAGTTTGTCGGTGCTTCTGTGATGCAAAGGTCACCCTACGACAAATATAGCAGAAGTTGTCTGCCTTATTCACACAACAACAAAAAATTAGAAGATAAACAGAAAGTTTATTCATAAATTTATCATTATAATACAGAGCATGACAGCTTAGCAGAAGTATTTATATCATTCAGTACCAAAATAAAATTAATATAAAATGCCTCACATGCATCTCAATAGCTAGCTCAATACATATTTATTATATGTTTAAAAAGTGTGACTAAGAAAATCACCTACCTTTCACCTTAAAATTTAAAACATGCACAGTACAACCACTTTCTAGAACTGCTGGAACAATACTGAAGGACAGTGAGACTGTGAGTTTAGCATGAAACCTGCTGTGACACGTAGGTATATCTTGAAAAGTAGAGCTAACAAACAATTTTAACCATGATATTCATTATCAGCGACCAGGGCTGAGAACTGAAATGAATATCGATTCCAATTTTGATTTGAGTTTGGAATATTTAAAAATATCAATTCGGATTTCGATTCGAGTCCTCTATATTTTTTCGATTTTTTAATATGGATTTGGATTCGAATTCGATTTGAGTTCGAGTTCAGCCTGCATTTCAAATGCTTAAATCTATTATTTCAAGAGTTCTATATGTTTTTTTCTCGTAAAATATAATTTATTACAAAGTAACTTAAAAAACTGTTTCCCCTCTTATTACACAATTTCCTTGAGTTAAGGTAAATTCGTTATTTACTGTGTTATTTCATGTTTACTATAGTTATCCATATGTACCAAATGCCCAAATTCACTAATACAAATAATTGAAATTAATGGATAAAATATTGGCAAAGTCCCAATGCACGGGAACCGTATGTAAGGATGAAAAAAACGCAGTCAAATGGAAGTTTTTAATGGAATACTACATTTTTTTCTCTATTGAAATATTATGCAATAAAAATACAGAACCCACGAAGCATTTTTAAAAATTGTACATTAAAACATTGTGCAAAAAAATGGTAAAACATATATTACAAATTTTCAATATTATATTGAAATATTATGGAATAAACATACAGAATACAAATAATATCTTAAGAACAATTTAAGCACTTTTAAAAACAAACTTGACAGCCATATGGTGAATATATTTGACATAATTTAAATTCACAATAGCATACATAATTTCAAGGAAAATTATGTATGGTTGAAATTAAATCCTAGTACATATCTCATTAGTTTATATTATTATAGCTATGTATTTAAGACAAGTATAGAATATTACATACGATATAAGTATGAATTAAACTATATTTATTGATACAACTAAAGGGTGTTCCAATAACTTGGACCGATATTAAATGTGAGTTAAGTTTAAACGTTCAATGATTTTTTCTTTTTTTCAGATTTAACAACTTCAGTCTTTGGCAATTTCAACTATGAAAAGATTAATAATCGAATAACGTGTTAAAGTTATCGAAACTTATTACGAAAATGGATGTTCAAACAGAAACGCAGTTCGGGCACTTCGCGATTTTGGGGGTCAGCATAATCGACCAACCGAGAGTGCAATTGGAAAAATTGCTCGTATATTCAAACAGACGAGGTCGGTGGCAGATATAAAAACGCCATTGCGTGCTCGTTTTCGCCGTTCAGCTGAAAACATTGCTGCAGTGCACGAGAATGTGGCCGAAGATCCAGACACCTCTATTCGTCATCGCGCGCAGGAATAGAACCTATCCACAACAACGCTACATCGAATTTTGACAAAAGATTTGTCTCTACACGCTTACAGAATTCAACTGACACAAAAACTGAAGACTGCTGACCACTTGAAGCGCCGTACATTCGTCAATTGTGTGCACGAGCAAAGACAAGCTGATGATGATTTTTCGCAAAAAATCATCTTTAGTGATGAAGCCCATTTTCATCTTGGTGGATTCGTTAATAAGCAGAATTGTCGCATTTGGGCTGATGAAAATCCCAGGAAGATTGTTGAAAAACCACTACATCCACAAAAATTCACTGTTTGGTGTGCATTTTTTGCTAGCGGAATCATTGGGTCGTATTTCTTCGAAAATGATGCCGGGAATTCTGTTATGGTGACAGACGAGCGATACCATGCCATGATAACCAACTTTGTATGGCCTGAATTTAATTCTATGGATGTCGAGGATTTGTGGTTTCAACAGAGCGGCGCTACATGCCACACAACCAATGCAACAATGGCTTTATTGAATGAGAAGTTCCCAGGTCGCATCCTCTCTCGAAACAGCGAGGTCAATTGGCCCCACGATCGTGTGACTTGACGCCTTTAGATTTCTTCCTTTGGGGTCATCTCAAAAGTAAGGTATATGCCAACAAGCCAACAACAATTCAACAGCTGAAGAATGAGATAATAAAGTATATTGGTGAGATCAAGGAGCAACTATGCAGAGACGTCATCAAAAATTTTGACCATCGAGTGGAGGTGTGCCGCCGAAGCTTGGCGGACATAATTGCCATGACTCAAATAACATGATCCAATAGTGAAATCAATAAATTTTCACCAATACAAGTAAAGTAAGACATATAAAAAGTAAATTGCAAATATATACTACACACACACACACACATATATATATATATATATATATATATATATATATATATATATATATATATATATATATATATATATATATATATATTTTTCATGGAAACATATAATATAGAATAGTTTACTGCATATTAAAATTTGAGCGAACCACCAAAATATTTTCTATATTTTGTGGTGATAAACTACTTCGTTGTAGACTTAAGATTAATCTAAAAGTGGAAAACAATCTTTCAACAGGCACTTGCGTCATCGAAACTGCATGAACGACTCGAGCTAGCTCATGAAGCTCTGCATATTTAAGCTTCATAGAATTCCACCATATAATAAGATTACTATTTGATGGGATTCTTTCATCGTTAGCAGAGTTTTTAAGAGCCGATATACATCATAATTTCTGAGTGTGGCATTTACTTTGCTTTTTTCGGCTGCTTTAAGTGCCTTCTCCAAATCGTTTTCGTTTGAGTTAGTTGTAGTAGTAGGATCCAAATCGTTCTGCTCTTCAGGTTCAAACTCACTCACCATTAAGCAATTGCAATTTCGTGTGCAATTGTCTTAGATGTTCGATGGCACTTTCTTCGTCTGATTGGGAAAGCAAAACATTCAACCTAGGATCTAGAAATAATGATGTTACGAATGGTTTGGTACTAAATAGTTCTTTTTCTCGAATCACCATTGCATCATGCAGGTTTCGAGAAATAGGGCATTGCATTTTGGAAACTTCATTTTACAATGGAACCAAACTTTATAAAAGTCACCTGGAGTTTAATTTTTTTCTTGCAATTGCACAGTCGCAATCTCTGCTGGCTCCAAAGCTAGTTTGATTTCTTTTAACGTCTCCCAAAATTCATGAAAGAGTTTCATATCACTTCCTATAATTTCCATAAATTCGTCAATGAATGGTTTCAATGTCAGTAAGCGTGCAATCATGTCAAAACTGGAGCACCAGCGGGTGACCACATCAATAAGGGGCATACGATATTGCTTTGATTTTAAAACAGTAAGTATAGCAGGCACTCGCAGTTTCTTGGCTAATTTTCGTGCATGGGATATTGTATTTAAACAAGAACCACTATTTAAAGTGTCTTTTATAGCAAGCTGAAAAGTTTGGGCAGTACATCTAACCGAAAAAACATTGTGAAACACAGTTTCATTATTTAGTTCACTCTCTATATTTAATTCGTTAAAACTATCTCCATAGGCATTATGATCACTTGCACTATTTTCACTGTCTTAATATGAAATATCTTGTATAGCTTTTACAATATTTCTTGCATTGTCAGTTGTAACTATATACTTGATTGGTATTCAGATGAAATTTTTGCCATATTTTTATTACCGTTTCTCTGATTTGTTCTCCAGTATGAAAGCAGGAAAATTCTGCCACTGATAAAGTTCTTATTTGAACAGAATCGCCAATACTAAATTAAGCATTAATACCAAGCACAGATCTGTCCAAGCTGGATGCAATGTCAATCTTCAATGATAATAGCCTTCCTTGGAGTTCCTTGCTATTTTTTTTTAACAATATCTGCTGCTTTTTCATCTAATAAAGTTGCAATTTTCTTCCTGTCCATTGTAACATTAAGTGCCTTTTTAATGGGGTCTATTATTTTACATAGTCAACTATCTTCAACAGTAGAAAATGGTCTTGCATTTACAGTGACCAACTCGATCATAGCGCTATTCAATATGTTGGCGTCCATCTTTATGCTTACTGTTGGGCAAAATATTTCGTCAATAGTCTTGCTTCGCTTGGAATGTTGACATCTTTGTGCTTCATCTTGTGTGAGAGATCGCTTGGCAATTTGAGTAGCACACTTATTCAATAAATTAAACTCATTCTGGTGATACCTTTCTAAATGTTTCTTTAAATTTGTAGCAGACGGACACTTTAAGGTCATTGTGCTACTGTTAACTCTGCAATTTGCTTTTGCTTCTTTTCCGCATCCACTAAGATGGAAATACGAGTAACACTTATCCGTTTTTTGACATCCCATTTTTGAGGGGTTTAAAAATGAGATGAAAAATTGTGTCACAAATAATTAAATGGGAGAAAAGCGTTTATAAAAATGTGACGTTTTAGGATGCTGTCTAGTTTGAAATTTATTTTCTCTAAATGCTTTTAACAATTTATGTACTTTATTATTCTATTGAATTCTAAAAGAAAGGAAGATTCTACCCGGCGTTGGCGAAAAAAAAGGGCGCTCTTATTTATGGTAGGTGAGAAGAAAGGTTCAGCTTTGGGTCATTCTGTGATTAGCGAAACAAGAGCTCGAGCCTATCATTTAGATGCGAAGATAAGGTCAGGTTGGATCATTAAGAAATCTCTTAGGGATTTCAAAACTTGGAACAGAAGAAAGGTTTAGCTTTGGGTCATTCTGTGATTAGTAAAACAAGAGTAGGACTAGGACGAAAGATTAAAATATACATTTACCTACTATTCACAAGTTAAACCCGTTATTTCTTGGAATTCCTAGATTATTTTATTAATGATACTCGACGTTTTCGCTTCAAACTTATATTTATAATCGATTCAAGTTCGAATTCGAGTTTTTTCATTCCTTTTCGGTTCGAGTTTAAATTTCATTCGACTTTTCAAAAATATTTCAGTTCGAATTATTTTTTTCGATTCGAGTTTGAAAATATATAGATTTCAAAGGTTTATCGATTCGAATTATATTCGATTTTCCAACACTGTCAGCGACCTAAAATTAGATGGAAATTATACTCTGGTCTCGGAAGCATTTTTGTTGTTGACCAGTGTAATCAGAGGAGTCAAGATGCCACTTAACTTACTTGTTCTTTTGATTAACAATTCAAATGTTCTTGCCACCCTTCCGATACCTCCGATGCCTCATAAACCTCATAGCCTGCAACAATTATTGCAGGTGAAGGACGAAACTGGAAGGATTTCCAATTCCAATCGATTCGGTTTCAAGTAGAGATCTGATACGGATGACCGTTTCTTCGTAAATTCTTCCTTCAACTCCATCCTTAGTTGTCAAGCGGATGTCTGTGAGTTTTAAAAACGTGCATAATTGTACTGAAAGTCTTATTAGAAGATGCTGTTGCCGACTCGCCTTACGTGATTATATTTTTTTCTCTTAAAATTGCAATCTATTTGTATTTTCGCTGCTTAACTTATCTAACAATTCATTACAAAAAAAGTGCACAAAAATGATATTAGAATACGTTCCTAGCAAAAATAACACCTATTCGGAGACTCTGTTCGAGTTTGGAAAGCTCAACATTGGTTTCAACGTTATTATCTTTGTCTGCGCGTTTTATTCAGAAATGTCTTTTGTGTTCCCCGAAATATAAAGCCTTGCCATAAGCAAATGACTTAATTTAAGAAATCAATATTTTAAAAATAAGGGTTCGTGTCAAACAAGCCTCAGTCCGCCATACAATCAGCCTCCTGAGAGGATCCCACCCGGATTCATCTCATCCATCGTCATCATTCATCTAAAAGACAATTCTCATTTCAATCCAGGCGGATGTTGAGCACGGGGAGGTCTCTATTCATCCCCAAGGAAAAATAAAAATCATTCATTCATTCATAATTTCTTGTAACCAATAATGTACTCTTATGATATAGCCCTGAGGCTCTTTGTTATTTCCATTCAACCCATTCCTAAAGCTCCAATTATTGCGAAATTTAACCCTTTGAACGCGATGTTCGATGCTGGTCGCATATATTTTTTTATGCAAAATAGTCGACTTTCCTTCGATTATTTTTTTTTTTAAATCTTTATATGCTATTTTTGACTATATCAATAACTGCCTGGCGTACGACGATTCCAGTTAAATCATACCATGAAAGGCAAGCTTCTAACTCTAAGTCATACCATGAAAGGCAAGCTTCTAACTCTAAGTATTACCGCTTACTTCAGCCGACATTTCTTGTGCATTCGGTGAAAGGTGTAAGTATTATTGTAATATATATGTGTATGTTTAGTTTCAAATATTTTGTCTTTAAGGTGTAAGTAACTGCAAATTTATTTAAATTTTCTTTGTTTAACGTCCGAATGGCATCAACTAGCAAGAAACATAAAGGAAACGTAGACGATGATTCAAATAATCTCTTCCGATTCTCAAACTGAGTTAAGCTTTGATTAAGACACTTTCGCTGATACATCATATTAAGAATTAGAACCGCCATCAACTGTAAGAGCAAATGTTTCAAATAGGTGGGAAAAACAGCCATGTTTCAGTCAATCCTTCCAAAAAGCTTACACCAATAAATGACTACTCACATACACAGTAAGTTACAAGCCTAAGTAATAGATCACTATATGAGTTTTTAAAAGCTATTTCCTAATGAAATTTATGAGCATGTAGCTGATCAAACTAACAGGTACGCTCGAACAAGGATCGGGAAAGCAAAATAATGAATAAAGACCCTTTAGTTATCTAGAAGTTAGTTTTTCATTTTAACTATATACGCACACGATATTCGACTACAGTTCAATTAGTTTTATTTTATATTTTAGTATGAAAACTAGGTTTTCTACTAATTTTATATTACAAACAACATTTTTTTCTACAAATATTAAAAAATAAAAAAAAATCGGAACACATTTAATTTTTATTGTCGTTTTTACAATTTTGGTGGAATATCCTTTGTTCGTACCCAGCCTTCAAAGGGTTAATCTAGAAATTTAATCAGAGAAATTAATTAGTTAACTTATTCGGCCACCATCAATCGTTACATTAACATTTTCGTTCGTTCAGTTTATTCAATTCTGTCATTATAATCTTGGTATCTACGTTAATCTCAAATCCTTACTTAAAATTGCCCTTTTGTTATATTCTTAAGTTTACATTGCGAGTAGTACAGTCTCGAATATTTTAATTTTCTTTATGTTCTTAAGCGTTATATTTCATGCCACGAATTCCTACGTTTAATGTTAAATAAAACTATTTATTTTTTATTCGTCAAAAATTTATTATTACTTCTTTGATCTTAATTTTATTTTATAAAGGGGTTTGCTTCTCTTCTTGGCATAACTGAACCCCTTTAGCTATAGTCCCTTCTGATAGTATTTTTTTCACTTTCCCACCTGGCGGCATCCAAAGAAACAATAGCCGCCGCTGAAAGTACAGATGCAAGTCTATGTTTTGGCTAATTTAAAAAAAACAACAACAATGATACGACAAGAAAAATATCGGTAACAAGACAAAAAATAAGAAAGACGACAGAATGTAAAGATCACAATAAAAAGTCATGGCACGCTTAGGTACCATTGGGGACCAGTGCCTCCCTAAGGAACTAAAACAAGTAACCAAAAATTTTTAAAAAATATATATAGGATGAGGAAAGATCACGTCCTCCGAAACACTTATGACACCGGAACCTGGCATGCAAAGGCCAGTCGCAGATAAAAAAAACCATTAAGGAGCCCGCTAGTTACGATAACAGGACAGGTACCGAACAGGAAGCTCACTCAGATTAGGAAATGAAACATGTTATGTACAGTTTTTGGTACTAGCAGTCTTCGCAGAAATGTTCAAGAGAACGTTCTATTCACTGGTGCTGCATCCCGCGAGTGTCTCCGATTTGGAGCGTCACGGATAGGCGAACAAAGAGGAGAACTAGAACAAGGGAAAGATAGTATAGAAGCCAACTCATTTGTGAGACGCTATGGATTGCAAAATGGTCTCCGTGCCAGGCAGGCCACATATTATCTCGTACGAGCAATATATTACAAACACCTCAGCGATGAATACAGACGCAGTACTCATAAGAGCCCAGCCGGCTTCAAACCACAGGGAGATAATATAGAAGCCAACTTGCCCCTCGACTTGGATTCATATGTAAACTAATACGGCTCCAGTGAGGCAAGATGCATGTAGTATGCAATGGGAACGCAATACTTCCGGTGCTGTAGAAGCCCTGAGAGCAGAAACGTGATTAAAAACATTCAAAGGTTGTATCCTCCAGGGTAGCGTCTTGAAAAGAATAATCGCCCCAATCATCCGAACACTTAGATCAAATTCTCGTAGGATTAAGACATGATTGATTACCCTCTTAAGCATATGCACTGTCGAGATTTTCTACGGACGAAATGAGAGCCATACATGACAGGAAGAGACGCTAAGTCGGCGCAAACAAGCGGATGACATATCCTCTGCCTCGAAAAGTATTTTGCTAAGAACGAAAAATAAGGAGGGCATCTCACGCAACAGGTTTGCAGAAGAGATATGTACAAAAAGTAATGAAGAAAGTGAAATGTGTAAACTATTTATAGCCCTAGAACGAACTGCCTTTGAACATTGAGGCCGAAAGAGGATGCAATCCTCCAGATGTCAGTTGTAGTCAGCCTACTCGCCACATTTTACAGAAGGATAGTCGGAAATAGACGCAAACATCAGAAAGCCTGCCTCAAATACCCTACACAAGTTCAATCAAATTCTTTGCGCCTAAGCCTATCGAGGCTTCCAGACCTGCAGACCTTATTTACTGTCAGAGGACTGCAAAACACAAAATCGTATTCTCGAAATTTGAGATAAAGATTTCATTTATCCCCGTGCACACACAAATAAATATCCAGGGGAGTAAGCTCTGCCCAAAGCGTGTTATTGATTAACAGCGGGCCAGGTCCACTGGTTTTGATACATTATATACAGCTCTGGGTAGAGCCTAGAGGTAGTTGAGTCGAGAAAAGAGTCAGGATGACTCTTGATGAGTAAAAAATAGTTAGCTAGCCAGTAAGATAGTTAGAAATTGGCTTAAACATTTGTAGGCCTGCCTCAAATACCAGTCACAAGTTCAATCAAATTCTTTATGCATAAGCCTACCGAGTCCCCTGCCCGATAAAGAGTCCATGAATCTGCCTTCCGAGAGTACTTTTCCTAAGAATAATCCAACTTGTCCTTTTACCCAGCCTACATCACTAAAACCAAGCGAGAGGATAATCCCCCCCACAATTGTAGTCAGCCCGTTAACCAAATACCCCAATATCCCTACGTCGAAGTTAAGGAACATTGGGAAAGATTAGTACTTGGATGGGAAACGGCCCGGTCTACCTCCACCGGTAAACTGGTAACCAATAACTTATAGGCCAACTACCAGCCTATAACCGGCTACCTTTGCATTGCCATAAACAGCCATAACTAGTTACCGTTGCACGTGTTATACATCTACAAAGAAGACACACAAAAAATGAGAATTTTCGAAGAAAATAAACAGATGTCTTTCGACAGATGCACTCCTTCTCTGACGCAAGCCGTATCAGACTAACCAAAGACAATACCACACACCACCAGGCTCAAGGAAGTGGGCAAAGGGGCATTTACTGATTTAGAGGGCATTTAAAACAATGCGTACACTAGAGTGGGTAGCTCCAGAGCATACCAGTCGTCAGACGCCAACTTAGGGTTGCCAAATTTGCTAAATAAAAATACCAGCCACACTGTTCAAATTTATTCAAATGATTTATAATTTACATATACATTCGGTAAACAAAAACATATACTAAAAAAAATGTTGGCGCCATTACCATCCAGATAAAGTTAAAAATATAATCAGATTATCTATATATACAGGAGAGATGTTACAAATATTTCCATTTCTTATCCAATTAAAATATAAGCATTTTAATTATCTTTAATTACATTTCACTGATGAATTTTCTCTCTATAACAGGTCCTGCTTTTTTGACCTTTACCACTAAAATTATTTACAATGACAGTCAATGCTCCATTTAGATTGTAATGTCGCTTCTTATGCAGTCACATCCAACTTTTTTCCGTCCTTTTGTCCATTGAACGTTCATTAACGAGAAAATGCACTTAATATTAGATGATGAACCGGTATGGCGAACACGTACCGGCATAAAATTAACAATTTGAGAATTGCTCTTCCCATTTAATTTGTTGAAGCACAGAATGCATCTTCTACGTCATAACTTGTGTGTGTGGTGGTGGTGAGGAAGTACTTCGAGATTTTCTGGCCTCTCTTGATCAACGAGTTTTAGAAAATCGCTTCCACTGAAAAAAATCGTCGTTTTTTACTCCCCTTATAAGCTTTAAGAATGGTGTTTTCACTTTTTCACACACTGGACGAGAATTAATTGATTTCAATAAAGGCATTGAATTCTTCGAGAGATGAAATCGATCCCCTCAGGGGTAATGTTGTCAATGTAAGGCAAGCCTTGAAACTTAATGGGATAAACTTTTCATTAATTATTTCTTTGACCAGTCAACGAATTTCTTTAAACAATAAGTAATGTCAGTAAAAGTGGCAACTTTGAGTTCAATTCTCTTAAGCTTGTTGCTATAGAAATATTGAAAAGTGTGAACAATAAATAGGCTTCGCTCGGTGAAAATGTCGACAACAAAACTGTGAATCTTTGTTTCTTATACCTGTATGATTTACATAAGTGCTTCAAATAACTGAGAATTCCCTTTAGTGTATTTATTAAAAATAACCAACGGGTTGTACGAGGCTCAGTCAATAAGTTTTGCGAATCGGTAGGGCAAAACAGAGGAAAAGGGATGGCTGTTTCTGGGGGTGTTAGGACAATTTATGACAATTCAGGACCTGCAGCCGCACGCTCCTGCCTCGTCTATTTAAGAAGCAGTTGCTGATCGCAGATCGTCTGTCACAAATTTTAAAAACAATGGAGAAGGTCGAGCACCGTGCAGTGATCAAATATTTGACCAAGGGAGGCAAGAATGCAAAGGAGATCCATGAACGCATGGTTGCAGTGTACACCGACACCGCCCCTTCCTATGCAACCATTGCTCGCTGGAATAGGGAGTTCCGCCATGGTCGTGAGCCCCTTAAAGATGACCCCCGTTCAGGACGCCCGTCAGACGTGACCAACGAGGACAATGTGGACCGTGTGGAGAGGATCATCCTCGAAAATCGACTGGTGAAGATAAAAAAAATCGAGCGAGCACTTGGAATATCACATGGAAGTGTTATCAACATTATCTACGACAATTTGGCCATGACCAGACCAAGGTCTCTGCCAGTTGGGTCACTAGAAACCTCATGCCCCAAGATCGACTTCAACGTCGTCAAAGTTCGGAGGAGCTGCTGCTCCTTTACAACCAAGACCCGGCGGGATTCGAGTCACGCAAAGTGACAGGTGATGAAACGTGTGTCCATCACTGGGATCCCGAGACCAAGCTCGAAAGCATGGCCTGGAAGCACAGGGGCTCTCCGACCCCCATCAAGTTCTGGACCCAACCCTCAGCCAGGAAGATCATGGCCACCATCTTCTGGGATTCTGAGGGAGTGTTTATGGTGGACTATGCGCCTTGTGGAAGGACCATCACAAGCCAATATTACGCCGAGGAACTGGCTGGGTTGAAGAAGTGCATCAGTCAGAAGCGGCGCAGGAAGTTGACACGCAGTGTCCTGCTCCTCCACGACAATTGCCCTGTCCACAAGGCCAGAGTTACACAAGCTGTTTTGCGCGAGTGTGGATTCGAGGAGCTCAACCATCCACCCTACAGTCCAGATGTGGCCCCTAGCGACTACTTTTTATTCCACCAGCTCAAGACTGCACTGCGTGGACGCCGGTTTGGGGATGATGAAGATGTCCAGCTCGCCGTCCAGGAGTGGAGTGAACAGCAGTCGGGAGATTTCTGGTTGTCGGGAATTCGAAGCCTCAGGATCAAGTTGCGCAAGTGCATTGAAGTCTAGGGTAGTTATATTGAAAAATAATAAACCACTTTTCTACATATCTCGTTTCTTTATATCCGAATTGCAAAACTTATTGACCGCCCCTCGTGTGTATGTAAAATGTGAGTGAAATGAAGAAGCCTGAATGCCAATCTGTAAATCTATTGGTGATTTCCGTCCGTGTATAATAAAGTGTAGTGTTACATTGCAAGGTGAAATATGATTGATAATGAAGACTCATAGATGAGTGTCAAATAAATTCTAGGAAGGCATTAAATGGGTACGCAGATAATTGTGTGCATGCAAGTAATATACAAATTTAACATTTGATCATGTTCTTGTAGAGGGCTATAGGCAAAACGAACTTTACACACGGATATGCGCTTGCACACTTACTCACTCATACACATATACACTTACACGCCTCTCACGATATCTGTTCGAACCTTTTCACCAAGTTTTTGGAAAACGCCTCAGCTTTACAACCAAACATCAAATCAGGTGTAATCATTGACACCGAGCTGAAGACAGGAAAAATGCGGACCTTTATTTTCTATCAAAGATCTGCGAAACACGAAATCATTCTCGAAATTTGAGATAAAGATTTTATCCCTGTGCGCACACAAATAAAAACTCAATCGAGTAAGCTCCACCCAAACTGTGTCATTGACCAAATGCGAGGCACATCAACTGTTTTTGAGACATTATATACAGTTCTGGGTAGACCCCAGAGGACAGTGAGGTGGTCAGACAAGGACAGTTGAAATAAACTAAAAACTTGGTAGGCGTGACTCAAATACCCGACACAAGTTTAATCAAATTATTTGCGCCTAGGCCCACCGAGATATCCGCCGAATGAAGAGTCCTTGAATCCGCCTTCCGAGATTCCTTTTCCTGCGGATAATCTAACCGGTCCTCTTACCCAGCCTACTTCACTAAAATCATGCGAGAGGATAACCACCTCTCAAATTTAAAGTCAGCCCAAGGTCAGCGCCCGGTAACAGAATACCCCAATAGCGCTACGTTGAAGATAAGCAACATTGGGCAAGGTTAGTACTTGGAAGGGAAACCGCCAAGTTGACCTCTACCAGTGAACATTTAGCCAACCATTTCCTGGCCCAAATACCTCCTATAACCGGTGACCCTTTTTGATCGAACGAGATGAGGCATCGGAAAATGGACTCACATAACGAGCAACTAGCGGAGCTTAGAGAAACAGGAATCGTCAATGCGATCACCATCAAGCCTCCCGTTTTTTAGGAAACAGTAGTATCGCGATGGTTAACGATATTGGAAAACCAATTTCACATCTCAAGAATAACTCGGAAAGAAACGAAATTCTTTCTTTGTTGGATTTTTCGAGATGACCAAACCTGGATTATTCAAGGAGCTCATAGCATCCTCTCTACTTACTGGTCGACCATCGGTTAATCTGGAAGAATTAAGGAAAACGGCTCTGCAAGTCGGAGTTAGGGAAGATCCAGTAAGGCACAAGTCCATTCAGTTCCGGCCTCCAAACATCGCACCTATCATGGCCACTAAGAAGAATTTAATCCTCGCCAAACTAGGAAAACTCGCGAATGAATGAATGCCGTTTTACCAAGCACAATGTTTCAGTGTACATAGTGGTTTCAAAAACGAAAGTGGGGCTAACTCGTTTCCTAATATAGGGGCGTTAAATGTAAATGATAGGAGTGTTATCAGGCAACCATACACAATATTCAAACAGTACGCGTTCAGTGCCTATGGGTGCATACCCTGAAGGCAGTTGTAAATATAGTGTTGATGTTGCGAGAAATATTTCAGTGGGATTATGACCTTTTCGTGGTAATCAAAGTCTTGTAGTATGTCGGTCACATTTATATTTCGATGCAAGTGCCAAATTTTGTAAACCATGATGTAGGTGGGTAAAGTGGAGTGAAGACGTTCAAATGCAACCATCCTCCAGGCCATCGTCGCCGGCCCCCTCGGAAAACTAAAATGGCATGGTGTTGCTTACTCTGGCTGCAAAATTAAATAATAAGAAATTTGAATTCTTAATCAATACTGGGGCAAGTGTGTCTATAATTCCAGTCAGTTTGGTACGGTAGTGTAAAATGCGAGAGTCCAGTAGGAATAACGCAACTACCAATGGAGGTAAAATAAAGATTCACGGTAAAGTACAGGTGGAAATAGTTATTCCTAGTTTGCATCACTCATTTAGATGGACATTCGTTGGGGCAGATACCACATCGTCATTAGTGGGAGTCAGTTTTCTGGGGCATTTAATCTTTTGGTGAATTGTTCGTGCGGCATCCTAAATGATAATCAGACGAGGCTTGTTTCCAAAGTAAAACAGTCCATGGAACCTGTAATATCGCTAATCATTAATGATTTGCCGCACATGCCGCCCCGTTGTAGGACAGTGTTAAAAAAGTACGAGTCCGTGTACAACCCCATAGTAGTCGATGCCGGCTCTCTGCCTCTAACTCTGTAGTACAAACAATCGAAACCGACTGTAGGAGAATAGCATAAGGCAACAATGTTTCTCCCATCTCCCATCCGGCCGGACCGGTTATCAAACCTTCCCCTTCTGGCCTGATATCTTATGGTCTCCCGCCGGAAGAACCCGCCGGCAATTATAGCTAACCACCGCGTTCCTTCCTCGACTGGTTATCGA
The DNA here is from genome assembly GCA_963969495.1 of Ceratothoa steindachneri. Lineage (NCBI taxonomy): Eukaryota > Metazoa > Arthropoda > Malacostraca > Isopoda > Cymothoidae > Ceratothoa > Ceratothoa steindachneri. Next base: position 116,156,606 of record OZ018319.1, read on the forward strand.
GAGATGGGACACATCTTGGCTTCCGGTGGTTCCCGGAAGTTTGCAAAGGACGAAATGCAAGAGATAATCAAGACTCTCTCACCCGAAGAAAAGCGCTTAATATTAAATCTACTTTCGGGTCCATGTGAACCTCTCCCGAGTTTCGAATATAAAAGATGAATTCTTTTAACTCTCTGTAGTAGAGCTTGCACAGCGTCTGGCAGGGCAGGAATTGCCATCTATCTCGGTGTAGTGGTAAATCGTCGAAGCAACAAGTCTTCAGAGAGGAGGTCGGTCCCAGTTAGTGAGGCTCCTTACCCCGTTGGTCTGCAAGTCAGTGCGGACCCAGGCTCGTACTCACATTTCAAGAGTCGAAGCTACAAACGGCATCACTCTGGTTCCATAAGCGAGAAAACTACATCTCGGCTTTTCTCCGTGACCCTACGCGTCGATAGGTCACTTCGCCCCCATCAAAGAGGCACCCAAGATTCCTCGGAGTTCACGAGCGTGGAGCCCTCTTTAACAAGAGGCTCACGTCACCGCCTTCTTCCAGCAGAATCGTAACGAAATTGTGGGATCAGGTCGGTCCCTGGAGAACCTACCTCATCGTCTCCACACATTATCTCAATACCTCCACCCACCAGCGCCACCCGAACATCAGGTTCTAAGGTAGCCCTTCCCTTTCACATTCCCCAACTTCACCGCGAAGCTTACCAATATTACAAGTGTATAAGGATTTACATAGTGAATAGTTATTTACAAGCCAAGTGAGATATCCGAGATTCACTTATTGATTTCTCTCAAAGCACATTACTTGTATGTGTATATATATATATATATATATATATATATATATATATATATAATATTTTCTTGATTAGTGTTCATTAAAACTTGATTTTCATATTGTTGTGTATCTAACTTCCTTTGGGTCACTTGCTGGCAAAGTTCATTCCAATCCCTCCGTAGCCAACCTCTGAAGCACTCTTTAGTCAATAAACAGATTCAGGCCACGGGCCGAACGAAGTATAAGGAGTAGAACAACGACTCCTCCGCATTCGAGATAATAGTATATATATATATATATATATATATATATATATATATATATATATATATATATATATATATATATATATATATATATATATATATATATATATATATATATATATATATATATATATATATATATATATATATATATATATGATGAAAATGAATGCAATATCGCAAGAAAAGATGAGGAATTAAACCACATTCTCCGAAGACAATTTAATTCAGAACAGTTTCGGTGTATCTCACACCCTTTTTCAACTGACACTGGGCAGAAAATATAAGAGAAATGCATATAAGCATAACACAAGATCCCCTCTTTTTTCCCCCAATCCCCTACTTGTGGCTAATCTGGGGGGGGAGGGGGTAGGCCTAAACATATTGAAGGGCTGGCATTTTACTCTTTTGTTTATTTGCGATCTTATTGCAGGATTAAAAGAAAATTGACCCTCAGATAGATTTAAATTTGGAACTGACGATATCAAGCTCGATTCTACGATTCTTCTCTTAACATAGTTAGCTGATTTAAATAACATTTTACTTCCATTGAAATCGATCGTATGATTCTTGTCTTTAACATGGCAAAATATTCCACTACTTTCGCTGCCCACTCTAATATCTCTTTTGTGTTCGTACAATCTCGTGTCTAGATTTCTCCCCGTTTCCCCTATATAAACTTTATGGCAATCGTTGCATGGTACTGCATATACTCCTATGTTATGATGTTCTTGGGGTTTCCTGGCCATCATCAATTGCAATTATTGAAGTCGTTAGTGCGGGAAGGCTTATTACCATAGAATGTTTTCGTAGCTGCAAAATGGGCAGACGATATGAACCAATCGGGGTAATACAAATTAGAAAAAATGGTCCTGATAATGACAATTTCTTCATCTAAATAGGAAGGATGACATATTTTGTATGCTCTAAGGAAAAAGTTAGAAATTACCGATTTTTTAACAGTATCATCGTGAAACGAAAAATAATGTATACAGGCATTCGAGTGGGTTGGTTTCCTATACACGTCAAGTTTTAATTCATGGTGATCTTTATTAATGAGGACATCTAAAAAGGGTAATCTATTATCATATTCCCATTCATATTTAAATTGGATGGAGACATGCAAATTATTCAAATTATTAAAAAAGGTATCAAAATCATGGCCATTAGGCCATACAGAAAATACATCGTCAATGTACCTTAACCATATAAAGTTAGGGGGAGAAATTGTGGGAAGGAGTTCAGTCTCAAAATATTCCATGAAGAGACATGCCAATATCGGAGATAAACTATTTCCCATGCTAAGGCCAAATATTTGTCTATAAAACTCATTATTTACTCGAAACACATTGTCAGAGAGACATAATTCAACTAAATCGATAAATTTACTCGTAGAAATGGGAAGATCCAAATTAAGTCTAGGCATAATTTCCCGCAGAAGGCCCATGGTTTGGTCAACCAGAACTTTAGGTCAGGTGGAGCCGTGGATGGCGGCAGAAGTGCACCACCTTAGTCTTGGCCAAGGAAAACCGAAACCTGTGCGCTTCGGCATAGCGAGAGACGCGGTTCAATGCCCGTTGGAGTCGACGCTATAGAGTTGGCATCTGGGCCGCACCAAAAGATATCGAAAGGTCGTTCACGTAGAGCGTAGCGAGAACATCTTCCAGCAGTACCGAGGTGATTCCGTTGATGCTCAGGGCAAAGAGCGTGACAATGATAAGACTTCCCTGCGGGACACACTCTTCCTGCTCCATTTTGCTAGAGAGGGCTCCCCCTACCTGTATGCGGAATCTACGATATTGAAAAAATTCAGATATAAAGATTGAGAAGCGTCCCTCCGCCACCATCGTGTGAAGAGTCTCCATTACACCCTATCGCTATGCGGTACCATAGGCCTTCTCCGGATCAAGAAACATCGTGGTGTAATGTTGCCTACGGAGGAATACCTCGCAGACAGAATTTTCGAGTTGCACCAGAGTATCCAATGTGCGGTGGAACTTGCGGAAGCTGCACTGTGCAAAAGACAGATGGCTTTCGCTCTCCCGAAAAAAAAGACTTATCTAAAATTTACTAATTTCTTACATCAACTCGCACACGCAGTATTTTAAAGAGATCGGTCTGAAACCGGCCGGGGTAGAGTGATCTCTCCCCGGTTGCGAAAAATGAGCACAGAACCGATTCGCCAAGAGTCTGGGAAGATACCTTCAACCCAGAGCCTGTTGAACAAATCTAAAAGAAAGGCCATGCCTCGCTCACGTAGAAGAGGAATCATGGCCTACTGAACATCGCCCAACCAGGGGCGGTATCTGCTCACGAAGAGTGAGCGGAACAAAACTCACTCAATGTAAACCTGTTGTTTAAGGGTTTTTCGCCTTTGTAGGTAAAGTCCAGTCGGTTGCCATCCGCGACATCACGACGCGCATTGAATGCTAGCGGAGAAGCATCCCGGCTAGTAAATGCGGAGAAATCAGACGCGAAGGACTCTGCCACGGACGCGGGGTTCGAGATTCCGGTCCCTATCTCCTAGAGAACGGGAGGGGGGAAGGCTGCGCGACCTTGGCCTGAATCCTTTTGCCCCGCTTCTTCACTTCTGCTAGATGGGTAATCCCGTCAAGTGAAGACACGTATGCCCGTCAGGAAGAGCGGTGGGCTTGCTTCAAAACATACCGCAACCTAGCCCGCGCTCTACAAATTTCACGGACAGTGAAGTCATTAGGGCGGCGCATCTAGCGCATGTAGGCATAACGCTTCTGTTTGAGGTACGCCTCTCACTCGGCTGACCACCACGGAAACGGTCGGCGTGTAAAACGGCCAGACGTCCTAGGAATAGTAGTTTGGCCCACTGCGATGAGATTGCCGGAGAAGAACTCAACGGCATCATCTACCAACCTAAACCCCTCGACTAAGACATATAAATCAGGCCTTTCTTGTAATGCAGACCACCGCGCTCGCGCCAAGTACCACCGGGACGGGCTCTTAGTCAGCAGCGTCTAGAAAATGATATTTGAATGGGAAAGTGATCATTACCATGGAGGTCACCCATTACCTTCCACCCGGATAGCACGCATCCGGAAAGCACAGGACATGAAAATGAAGCGGTTCGCGGGAAGTGATGAGTAAATTCATCCACATTTAGGACAACTATCGCCCCCTGATCGATCTGGTCGGCAAGGGCTCGACCCCTGGGATTAATCGAGTAGTCCTCCCAGAGGCAGTGTATACCGTTCAGATCTCCGATCAAGAGAAAGGGTCTCGGCAACCATGCCACGATGAGGCGGAAGTTCCCCACATCGAAGTCGGCTGACAGTGGAATGTATGCGGAAATAACAGAATACCTCCTATCCAGGTGCAGCTGCACAGCTACTGACTGGAAGGGGGTGTCTAAAGGAAAGAGAAGAACGGAGACATCACGCCTGGTGTAAATGGAACATCCTCCTGCCCTCCCCTATCCCGTGGTGGTGTGGTCGCAAAACCATTATACCCCGGAAGGGCGGGCAGGGGGCACGCCCCCAGCAGGGTCTCCTGCTAAAAGATACCTAAGGCAAAACGGGAGGAAACGAGTCACCGCAGCTCATCCTAGTTGGCTCCAAGTCCGCGGTAATTCTATTGAAGCAATATGCCCACCAGGCTTAGCTCGGAGGAGATGCATGTGGACCCGTCTGTCCCCGGGGCGGCAGAGAGAGAGAGAGAGAGAGAGAGAGAGAGAGAGAGAGAGTGCAAGAGGTTGGGTGAAACGAACCGATGGGTCCTACCATCCCTTGTCCCCTAAGGGGGTTTGCCCTATTGAGCCACTCCCACCCAGAGTGATCAATATTTGGCCGGCTGCCTGCTCTCTTGGCCGCCGGAAACAAGAGGGCGTCGCCCAATGGCACAGCGCCTCCTGAGAAGGGGATGATGGGAAATCTACCGCACCCGTAGGTCTTGGAGAGGAGTAAGCCTCCTCTCCTGGCAAAGAAGTTTGGGTGCGCCCCTGATAAAGCACAGGGAGGGGGGGCTCCAATTCGTTAGGGGAGCTAACCCAGAGTGGCTCCGACGATAGTAATGTGGGAGTAAAGGAGGAGGGGATAAAATTTTTATTAATGTTCATGGGAACCCTATTGTTACCACGGGATGCAAACGCTAATCCCGCCGCGCAATAGTCCTCGCTGCGAGGGGTGAATATGATGCCACCCATTTTACGGCTCGATAACGGCTTTCAGTAACCAAACATAAATAGAACTTAACACACTTTAGTAATTGAATTGGAACTAGCGTGGATGAACGAAGTATGAAACACAATATCGCTTAATTTGGAACGAAACACAACGGACCACCCGAGTCGCTAATAGCTAAGATTACCTTCAGTTCATGGTGCATAATAGCTTGTAGTGTCTGTGCTCGTAACACCAAGTAATAAAAGTAGCTTTTGATGACGATTGTCAGGCATTAGAAATATATAGGGCTCACAGTGTGAGGTAAAGAAGAAGTGACTTAAGAATTACATATTTTTATGTCTTTGAAAATTAAAAAATCTTTTAAATGAATTTGAAAATGTGTTTTTCTTATGCATTTTTATGTGTAGTTTTTATATCTAAAACTCGTTTTCGCTGGAAATACATCTTTACCTATTATGGAACTTCAGACGATTATGGGTAGAGTTTGCATTTCCGCGAAAACGAGTGTCAGATCTGAAAAGTACACATATAAATACATAAGAAAAAAACATTTTTAAAATCATTTGCAAATATGTGTTAAAACGAATCTTTAACAAAGTAAGGAGGCAGGGTAAGAAAACAGGGTGTCAGCGCCGGACGCGGCGCTGAGTTCAGTCACCATGGCCCCCCAAAAAGCAAACCGCCGTGCCCCTTACAGGACAATTAATAGTTTAAGGAAAATAACCTGAGCTAACAAAACCTAGCCTTCAATTTTCAAATTACCATTTTGTGAAACTATACAAACCTTTTGTGCCTACTTAAATATGGAAGGGAACATCGCCCACCCATACTCGCCGATATTTTTAATTAACTCGAAATAACTTGAATAACTTAACCTAAAAAAAAACAACCAACCAAGTCATAACCTTATAAGGATCCATTTCTCAAAAAAATATATATATATTTTTGAAATCAGTGTGAAAAACTGCTTTATTGGCAAAATTCTTTAAAAAAATTTGGACACCGTTCAACAAACCTCAAAGCTCCCCGATTTTAACAAAAATACTTTTCCACTCTGACGTCTTCACAATTAAGGAAGAAAACATATTGAATTCAAAATTTTATTATATTAATAGTAACATCGACCGCTCAATATGGATGGATTCACAAAAATGTGTTTGACACAATAGGAGTAATTTAATTTGTTTTTGAGTGATTGAGGTTTTCTTAATACTAACCATCCTTTTAATTTTGCAAAAAATTGTGCCTACATAATTTTTCATTACACTTCACTAAAATTAGGATTAAGCGCCTTACGCCATATTCTTTTTTTGTCTGCACCAAATTCCATTTTTGGTGCTTTCTAAATGAATAAGAGAGTCCACCCATTAACTTTTTGTTCTCTTCAGTTTGAAAGAAAAATAAATTTCATCAGTATCTTTTATAGATAATATATTTTACATTTATTAAACTCAGGGCCGGCTCGAGCCTCTATGCAGCCCATAGCAGAATTTCATTTGTGCCCCTCCCACCACCAAAACCACACAAGATTCTTGATCATCTCATAGGCTACACTACACTGTCAGTGTAACACATCCACTATCATCTGCATTATTTGTAGATGGTTTACATGGCTTTACAGCCGATTTGTTCACTTATCTGACTTATGACAGACATTAAACGTCAACCACTCAAATGACGTTGCATCTGGTTGCATAGTGGCAGCAGGATTAACCAATTATTGTACCAACTCTGCAAATGATATAAAAATCGATTTTTCTGTAATACCATTTCATAAATATTACTACTCATTGTTTTTCTTTTATTAAAATTTTTTGTATTTTAACGTCTTGACATTTTAAGCGCTCGTGGGGTCTCCTGGTGGCGTGGGGTCCTAAGCGACCGCTTAGTTCGCTTATGCCTCGGGGCGGCCCTGATTAAACTTACAGATAGTTCGTGTGATTAAAAAGAAAAGAATATATGAATAGAGCAAAGAGGAGAAGGATTGATTTTTATTTAGTTTGTGTCCACCTCATACCTTAATATCCTTACTTTTCCCAAAACTTTAATATTTGTGGATGGAAACAAACATAGCTGGGCACGACTTTAATTTTTTTTCAGGTGCGACTTTGCCGCCGGATCTGGTGCGACTACAACCTTGTAACTCTATTTTTGCTCCCCCCCCCCTAGTGTGACTTGCGACTTTGCGACTGCGACTTTTTTTTCCAATGCGACTCCGCTAAATTACAAAGTAAATTTCATCGCGATAATAGAAACATGCTTTTATAAGGCAGAAAAACACATATATAAAACAGCCGCGGCAATTTCTTTTTAAAAAGTCGTCTTTGTTCTTGTTCAAAGTCGCGGCAAAAGTCGCGGAAAATTTGCGGTGCGACTTTGCTTAGTCCGACTTTTTCCAAACGTTTGCGACTTTCGACTTTGCGACTTCAAAATTCATAGTGCGGCAAAGTCGCAACTCGTTGACGCAACGCTCAGCTCTGAAAACAAAACAATAAAGTTGTAGCGCTCAATTACAAGGTGAAGTAGAGCCAAGAAGGAACCTCACAAATTGAGCACCCCTTTGGTTCTATGAAATCTTGAAATGAGCACACAAACCAAACACTAAAATAATATGCTATTTGTTAATAATCAATTAATGTGAAGCAACTCGTATATTTGTAAATAATGTTATTCCTCTAGTCAATAATTAATATATCAATGTAAAGCAAAGAGTATATTTGTAAATAATGCAAAAAAACACGAAGCAATGAAATCACTGTACTCCCACGTTAAACGCACAAACATTCACACATTAGAAAACAGGTGCGAGCCGACTGTTTTGTCCGCGCGCAATAATGAAGACAATTGAAACAACTGTACATACAAATAATGGGTTTGATAGAAATCAGATTTTCAAATTCGAAAACGCGCCTACACTAAATACACACATTGGAGAAACGGAGCTACGCCCCTAATATTTCATGTGATAGAACGGGTTGAGGCCGCGTTAATTTCAACCACTATCACATGTTATTTAAAACCACGATGCTCCCCACGTGCATCTTCGCTTTGAAGCTGGGCGCATTATCGCAGCCACCTGAGTCAATCTTTAAACAAGGAGGTTTATCATCCCCCCCCCCCCCCGTTCGCCCCATCTGCCGATCACGTCAGATTGAGTTAGGTTTATGGGCAGATAAGGCTTGTTCTCAGGCTCGGCTGTGCATTCCCTCGAAGCTCCCACTCCATTGTCCCCCACGCCAAGGAAGTGTCTCGACTATTTAGATGGAAACTTTACCACTAAGATCAGATTGGAGATCCAGATTTTCGTCGCGAAACATCATTACGACCCTCTCTCACCTTGTGCACCAAGGGATCTTGACCTCGAGATTCACCATCACTTGTCCAGAAGAAGGACAATATCCCTTGAACGCCAAGGTTCGAGCCTCCGTGACGCCGAGTCCAAAAGGGCTTCCCATGTTGTTCAGAAAGAGAACAACTTTAGAACAGCCATTGTTCGTTCGAGCCCGTTGACAAGAAACGGTTCTCACCCCTGCCCCCTCCCCTGTTGTTCAGAAGAGAACAACGTAGAACAGCCATTGTTCGTTTGAGCCCGTTCGCCAAGAAACGGTTCTCACCTTTCCCCTGTTTTTCAGAAAGAGAACAACGTTAGAACAGTCATTGTTCGTTCGAGCCCGTTGACAAAAAAAATGTTCCCCCCCCCCATCCTTGTTGTTTAGAAGAGAACAACGTAGAACAGCCATTGTTCTTTTGAGCTCGTTCGCCAAAAAATGGTTCTCACCCTTCTCCCTTGTTGTTCAGAAGAGAACAACATTAGAACAGCCATTGTTCTTGAGCCCGTAGACAAGAGACGGTTCTAACCCCCCCCCCTGTTGTTCAGAAGAGAACAACGTAGAACAGCTATTGTTCTTTCTTCAAGCCGTTCATCGAGAAACGGTTCTCATTCCCAAGACGCCACGTCAGGATCATTTTATTCCCCTCCCCCCGGTCCCCCCTTCGGCTGGAACTCGCCAGCGGACCGAAAACTCCTTCACGTCACCTTCCTCTGCACAACAAGTATAAATTACGTAAGCCGAACGTTACCTTTGAGTATTTAACCCGTGGGCAATTCTATCCTGTGCTTTAAATGGTTTAGCGAACCATCACATCCCTTTAACTCTATATTTGTTTTACCTTTTTCAATCTATCATAATCCTCGGATTAGCTCGATTCCCCACGACCCTTTCCATTCTCTGTTTATGTCAATATTTTCCGTTTTGTGTGTTGTTAATAGTTATTATTAATAAAACTCTATTTTATTAATGATAGCAATATTATTATCCTTGAGCTCAGTTCCACTTCTTAAGCATATCGAAGATACATAATATCGGCCAGCCAGACATCGACGCACTCTAAAGATAATTAAAGAAGTTCCCTCAACGAATAGTTATATATGGTTTATCGTCGAGAGTCCATTCTACGACATATATATATATATATATATATATATATATATATATATATATATATATATATATATATATATATATATATATACTATTCAGATTTGGTATCAGGTGTGTAAGGTTTAACGCTATATCTTTGCAAACACTGGTCTCAGTCGAGTAAAGCATAGTGTATTCGTTACAATAATAGAGTATAGTAGTTCCCTTTTGTTTTAACGATTGCTATCCCCTTTTTTTTAAACTTAAGAAGCTGGAGTAGCTCAAGGAACTCTTATAATAATTTGAGTGTGTTATTTGGGGGGTGATTTTAGTCAGTGGTTATTTAGATCGAGAAACCAAGTACGAATAGGTCAGTGCCCATATTTAGGTAGGCTAATTCGCTAGAAGGCATAATTCTTGTTGCAAGGAATTTTAGTTGGTTGACTATTGCGCCCCCAAGTGCAAAGATGACTCAGTTCGAAATCTTTAAAGCGCAAGGAGAATCCTTGGGATTCTCCGGAAAAGAACTAATTGAGTACGTTCAAGAGGAGCAAAGAACCGAAAGAGAAAAGTTAAGAGAAAGAGAAGAAAGAGAAAGAGAAATCCAACGAGAAGAAAGAGAAAGAGAAATCCAACGAGAAGAAAGAGAAAGAGAAATCCAACGAGAAGAAAGAGAAAGAGAGGAACGGATAAGACAAGCTGAGCTTCACCATCAGATTAAATTAGCTCGTGTGGAAGCAGAAATACAGTCCGCCAGTTCACGTTCAGAATCCCCCGCCCCTTCCAATCTCTCACTAAAGCTCCCCAATTTCGAGTATGGAGAGGATTTCGGAGCATTTTTAGCCCACTTCGAAAAGATCCTCGAAATCAATATCATGGATCTGGAGGCTGAAGGTGTAGTCAGATTACTTCCCTTTTTAAATTGTAAATTGCGCGAAATTTTCATATCTCTACCATCTGAGTGTATAATTAACTACAGCACCTTAAAAGCTGAGTTATTGGCCGCTCATAATATGACTCTCAATTTCTACCGCCAAAAAATTTGAGGAGGTCGTATTAAACCCAGACAGACGTTCCGTCAATTCGGATACATTCTTCAGAGGAATTTTAAATTTTGGTTAGAATCCTCAAAGGTTGATCCGAACTACGAGTCCTTAACAGACTTCGTGTTGCGGGATCAATTTTTGTTGTCTCTCCCAACGGAGATCCGCGCGTTCGTCAAGGATCGTCGGTGCCAGACCTTTAAAGAATGTACCGAAGAAGCGGATGTCTATGCCGCCAGCCATAATTTATACCCAAAGGAGAATCGAACTTCTCACCAATTCCCCTACAAGGAAAGAAGGAAGCATTCGCGCCCCTTCACCGAAAAGCCGTCCAAGTTTCCGAGCCCCGTAAAACCCCAAAACTTCTTTCCCCAAAACCAACAATGGGACTCCAAACCTCCCGTTAAGATTTCTCCTCCATCTCTCTTCCCGAAGCGACCAATCATATGCTTCACCTGTGGTGTAGAAAACCACATGAGCTGGAATTGCCCCCAAAATTCTAGGCTTAAAAGCGGACCAGCCCACCAAGTTCACCAGATTAATGCCACCCTGGCTCCCCCGGTGGTGCAAACCCAAGCAGAAACTTCTTCCCCTCCGTCAGGCCACCAGGTAAATTTTATTTTTGATAAAAGTTCATCGGAACTTTGAAATTTGAGGAGGGCAGCGTGAACGGCTGCCGAGTATCGACTCTCGTCAGGGACACAGGATGTACGTGTTTCATCGTGTCCGACGAAATCCTCCCCCCAGTGGACCCTAACCACGAAAAATTTGCTGTGGTACATGACTACCTTGGGCGGGCGAACAGATTCCCCGTCGTTAGATGTTACCTGCAGTGTCAATATTATGATGGCTGGGCTGAAGTCATTTCAGCACCCATACATTTCTGTTCCATGCTTATAGGACAGAGCCCCGAGGTAAGTTCCAACCCTGTGTCTCAGGCCGCCCTTTCCTCGAGGCCGAGCGAAGAAAGAAGCCCAGGAGCCTGTCCCCATCAGAACCCCGATACCGTCCGATTTCTCGGAGACCCTTAACCAGGACTTTAGGACGGCAAAAAAGGAGTGTGAATTACTAACACCCTTAGGCGATAAGGCCCAAGACAAGGACACGGAGACTGTCCGTGGACCCAAAGAAAAAAAGTACCCCCAACGCGCCCATGGAGATACCTTCATAGCACTGGACGAAACATCGGCGCTTGAAGAAGATTACCCCGCGGAGTCCCTTAATGTAATCCAGACAGTGTGCATCCAACCTGATGCCGATTACCCTCCTCCTTCCCTACCAGGCGAGTCTTTAGAACCCTCTGACCTGGATATTGACGCGCAGCTGACACCACATCAAAAGAGTCAGCTACAAGAACTAATTGAATGGAGTCACCATTTAACCACCCTATTAGCTCTTTTTGAGCGACTGCGCGAAAATGGCATCACCATTGGCCCCAGCAAATGCCATTTTGCCCACGAAACCATAAAATATTTGGGTTTCAAAAGAGGATAAGATTAAGGCAATCGCCGACATGCCCCTCCTGATTACAAAGAAGCAATTAAGATCGTTCCTAGGATCAGCTTCGTACTATCGGCGATTCGTTCCGAATTTCGATGCAATTTCGGTGCCTCTCAGCTCCATTTTAAAAAAGAATTCACCCGATCGTCTACGTTGGAATGATGTCGCTATTTTCCATTTTAATCAGCTCATTTCTGCCCTGATTTTAAAGTTGCCCAACCCGGAAAAATCCTTTGGGATTAAGACCGACGCGTCCAACGAGGGCATTGGAGGTGTACTCCTTCAATACGAGGATGACGGAACGAGTCATCCAGTTGCATATGCTAGTCGTCAATTATTACCACGCGAAAAGAGATATGCTACTATAGAGAAGGAAGCTCTATCAATTATCTGGGTTATAGACAAATTCAAAAGGTACTTGATAGGAAAAGAATTTCAGATAGGAACCGACCACCGTCCGTTAGCCTATATTAGGAATGTGCGACACTCCAACGGCTGAATCATGCGCTGGAGTTTACTCTTGCAAGAGTATCAATTTAAAATAAATTATATAAAAGGTTCTGATAACCAGGTCGCTGACGCACTCAGTAGGAATGCGTTACCGAATAGCATAGAGTAATTGTATTCATAGAATTAGTATCTCCATGTAGGTATATACCGTCTTGTACGACTTAAATTAGATTCTCTTGCAATATAATTAGTTAATGTATATGTCTGAATTTTGTAACGCTGAATGTCTATTTTTTTTTGTATGTATATATATTTGTACCCATTAACTTACGTATAAATTATTTTGTCCTGTATGTACTAATTTTATATCATTTCATTGTTCTATGCCCTTTTTTTTCAAGTTGTATTAAAGGTTATTTTCCCCTGTAATCAAAAGATCAAAATAATCATATGTATTAAGGTAATACTAGTTAGGTGCAGGAAGGTACGGTTGGTACAAGAAAACGAGTTCCCCACAACGGAGCTCTATCGTTGTCCCTTCTCTCTTTTTTTTCGAAGTGACAACTTCCCCCGGAATGGAGGGGTGTGATAGAACGGGTTGAGACCGCGTTAATTTCAACCACTATCACATGTTATTTAAAACCACGATGCTCCCCACGTGCATCTTCGCTTTGAAGCTGGGCGCCTTATCGCAGCCACCTGAGTCAATGTTTAAACAAGGAGGTTTATCATCCCCCCATCCGTTCGCCCCATCTGCCGATCACGTCAGATTGAGTTAGACTTATGGGCAGATAAGGCTTGTTCCCAGGCTCGGCTGTGCATTCCCTCGAAGCTCCCACTCCATTGTCCCTCACGCCAAGGGAGTGTCTCGACTATTTAGATGGAAACTTTACCACTAAGATCAGATTGGAGATCCAGATTTTCGTCGCGAAACATCATTACGACCCTCTCTCACCTTGTGCGCCAAGGGATCTCGACCTCGAGATTCACCATCAGTTGTCCAGAAGAAGGACAATATCCCTTGAGTGCCAAGGTTCGAGCCTCGGTGACGCCGAGTCCACAAAGGCTTCCCATGTTGTTCAGAAAGAGAACAACTTTAGAACAGCCATTGTTCGTTCGAGCCCGTTGACAAGAAACGGTTCTCACCCCCTCCCTGTTGTTCAGAAGAGAACAACGTAGAACAGCCATTGTTCGTTTGATCCCGTTCGCCAAGAAACGGTTCTCACCCTTCCCCTGTTGTTCAGAAAGAGAACAACGTTAGAACAGTCATTGTTCGTTCGAACCCGTTGACAAGAAACGGTTCTCACCCCCCCCCCCCCCTTGTTGTTTAGAAGAGACTAACGTAGAACAGCCATTGTTCTTTTGACCCGTTCGCGAAGAAACGGATCTCACCCTTCCCTCTTGTTGTTCAGAAGACAACAACATTAGAACAGCCATTGTTCTTGAGCCCGTAGACAAGAGACAGTTCTAACCCTCCCTGTTGTTCAGAAGAGAACAACGTAGAACAGCCATTGTTCTTCAAGCCGTTCATCGAGAAACGGTTCTCATTCCCAAGACGCCACGTCAGGATCATTTTATTCCCCCCCCCCCGGTCCCCCCTTCGGCTGGAACTCGCCAGTGGACCGAAAATTCCTTCACGTCACCTTCCTCTGCACAACAAGTATAAATTACGTAAGCCGAACGTTACCTTTGAGTATTTAACCCTTTTGCAATTCTATCCTGTGATTTAAATGGTTTAGCAAACCATCACCTCCCTTTAACTTTATATTTGCTTTACCTTTTTAAATCTTTTAATCCTCGGATTAGCTCGAGTCCCCACGACCCTTTCCATTTTCTGTTTATGTCAATATTTTCCGTTTTGTGTGTTGTTAATAGTTATTATTAATAAAACTCTATTTTATTAATGATAGCAATATTATTATCCTTGAGCTCAGTTCCACTTCTTAAGCATATCGAAGATACATAATATTGGCCCGCCAGACATCACGCACTCTAAAGATAATTAAAGAAGTTCCCTCAACGAATAGTTATATATGGTATATCGTCGAGACTCCATTCTACGACATTTCAGTAGAATAAAAAGGCTTGTAATAAACACACCGAGAAGACAAATAACGCCAGGGGAAAAAAGTTTTTGAAAATTCCTGGCCGGGATTCGAACCCGGGTCTGCTGATTGACGGGCAGATGCTCTACCCCTAAGCTCCTAGGCACAGTAACTATGCTTCGCCCAAAGCGTTACCCGTTTAAACCCAGTATCTCCCTAAGCTAGGAACCTCCAAGGAATTTTCATACCACATCCTCTTACCCGCTCACAATTTAAAAGCTCATTCTCTATGTCATATACAAAGAAAGAGCAAATACAAATTCTGTGGGTGATAACAACAACCACCGCAGGGCTTTCGCCATATTTTTATTTGCTGAATTTCAAAATAAATTCGAAGACAAAAAGAAAGATGCAGAAACCTTGTATAGCTGACTATATATACATATAGTACAAGAGTAAGAGAAAATTGGATGCGAATGAGCAATGAGACAAGAAACCGGAAAAAAGTTCAAACACTTTTTTCTCCTGGCGTTATTTCTGTCTTCTCGGTAAAGGATCGCCTTCATTGTGACGCCCTCTGCTCTTTTTGATTCTAGGTTCTTCAAATGTCCCTTTCTCTTGCCTCTAAAAAACTCAGGTTTCTTGTCTCCATGCTCATTCGCGTCCAATTCTCTCTTTCTCTTGTACTATATGTATATATAGTCAGCTAAACAAGGTTTCCGAATCTTTCTTTTTCTCTTCAAATTTATTTGAAATGCAGGAAATAAAAATATGGCGAACGCCCTGTTGGGGTTGTCGTTATCACCCGCAGAACTTGTTTTTGCTCTTTCTTTGTGTATATATATATATATATATATATATATATATATATATATATATATATATATAATAGTGAAAACGCTGTATAGAAGACAAAAGTTTAATTTACGAGACTAGTTTCGGTATGTAGTTTATCATACCTTCTTCAGTCGTATACTGAGAATGCGATTGTTACAAAAAGTCTATAAATAGCGTACAGATCAGAAATTTTTTTTAAAAAAAAACACAAAAAAACGCAAAACAGAGGAAAAGGGTTATTAATCACGGGGTGTAAGTCTAAGATCATTGACTAAGCTGTTTACGATGAGGTTACGAGAATGGGGGCTGCATTTCAATTGCCCATCTGACAAATTAAGATTGGGAATTTCTCCTATTAATATAGATTCTACTATTTTTCTTTTACAGAAATCTTTACAATTATATATGATTTGTGTTCATGAATTTATGAACATAAAGGTGATGTCAGACATACCGAAACTAGTGTCGTAAATTAAACTTTTGGCTCATATATATATATATATATATATATATATATATATATATATATATATATATATATATATATATATATATATATATATCTTATTGCCTTCGCCGATGCGGTGATTGACGAACTACTATGTATGGTGCGCTTCCATGCTTCTCTGTCGCTGGCTCGTTTCCAAAGCGTGTTCGTGCCGATGTCAAAATTGTCGAAGAATTTTTTCCTCTAACCTCCTTTGGCCCGGTTTCCAGGGACTTTCCCATTGAGGCAAAGGTCATCGAGTGCCCTCTTTCTGATTGAGTATCCAAGGAATTGTTTTTTGATGGTCCATGATAATGTTAAGGAGTTCCCTCTCCACACTGAACCGAGTCAAATACTTCTCGTTCCTGACCCTGTCTTCATATGAGATCCTCAACATCCTTCGGCAGAACCAAAACTCTGCTGCCTCGGTGTTACATCAAGCCTCGACCCTGAATGTCCACGACTCGCTACCATAAAGAAGAGTTGACCAGACATAGGCTTTTAAAACGCTAATCTTGACTCCGATTGACAGCTTTCTATCTACAAAATTGTTCTTAGCCGTGCAAATGCATCTTTGGCTAGTCCGATTCTTGTTCTGATCTCTTTCCTGCATCGGGCGTCAGATGTTACCTAGGCTCCGAGGTAATTAAAGAGTTGACCTGTTCTATTGGTGTGTTTCTATGCCGCATCACTGGAAACCACAGCAGCATCGAAAGGCTCTTGGGTATCTTCACTCGATGCAGTAAGGAGAACAGTGTCGTCGGCATATCGTAAGTTGTTAGGTGAGTTACCACGAGGGCCCAGTCCGGGGTGACCCAGCGGGCCTCCACAATCTGGGGGATACCCTGATTGGGTTGAAAGCCTAATATAGGCTCCTCAAAGCCAAACACTCTCCGTGCATCGGCGGGGTTTGGTTCCCACGGGGTGGAACTCCTGGGAAGGGGCGGGACCTCCCGAGTACCTATAGAGTCCAATGCCTGACGCCTGAGGGTATCTAGTTCCTCGGCAGAGTGGCGCCCAACGTGTGGCGCGATGGGGGATCAGCAAGGTTCCACTCAGTTGGCACCCAAGCGACCGCAGGCCTGTGGGAAATAAAAAGAAAATGGAACATGACCAGTGTAACAGAATTTATGAAAGGAAGTAATGATGACAAAATAGCCCCTTTACTGAGCAGGGTTACACTGTCCATGGAGTCTGAATACAACATATAATGGGGGCGACAAACATATAAAATAAAAAGCGCCGCAAATTCGGCTTTGACGGCGTGAATCGGGTAAGATAATACAAGGGATGCCTGCCTTTGGTCAAAATGCCAACCCAGTTGTGAAGGAGTGGCCCACCCGACTCGTGCTCCGACCCAAGGGACCCAGCCTGAGGGAAGGAGGATTGCCAGAAGGGCGACCCTGGAGCTGCGCACATAGGCCAGCAGTGCCCCAAAACGAGGAAGGCCTATTGCCATGCCGACAAAGTTGAGTAGGCCTCCCAACCTGGCCCAAAAGGGGGAGGATGGGTCAACACGTGGGGCCCAATCAAGAGCGTCGGTGGTCTTTCGGTGCATCTTCGGGGTGAGGCGGGTGAAGCTGGCACGCAGGTCAATATCAACGCCTAGGTAGACTAAGCGTCGGGTTGGGGTGAGCACGGACTTTGCCTCATTAATCTTAATGAAGGAGTCGCGAACAAGCTGGATGAATCTCAAAAGGGTGGCGGGACAACCTAGGCCTAGGATGTCATCAATATAAGTGTATACTGTGACACCCGCTTGCCTCGCAAACTCAGCAAAGATGGGAGCCATGCATGACTGCATGATGTAGGGAGATCCCGCGAACCCCATGGGCAAACGCTTAAATCTAAAGCGATCCTTCCCACAGAGCACGCCGAACCAAGGCCGTGCATTAGGGTGCAATTTGATGTGATAAAACCCGTGTCGGAGATCGAGTTTTATAGCCCACGTGGCCTCTCCTGCATCACGCAGTACCTTTCCAAGGAAGGAGAGCTGGAAAGGGGATGGGGGGGTCATATAAACCGGATACGCCCAAAGGGGACATATCGTAAATGAGCCGGTCTTCGGTCTCATTTTTGGGGACCAGGAACACCTGATAGGCGCACCTGATCTGCTCCGAGCGTTCAGTAACGCCAGCGCGCAGAAGGGTCTGCAGCACCGGGAGCATCAGCTTACTGCTGGGGGCAAAGTGACGGTAGCGACCAAGGAACACCCGGACCCCTTTTCCTCCCGAAGCTTTCGCCACACTGGAGGGAAGGGGCACGTGGTGACATACGTTGCCAGGGAGAAAGTCACAATATGACGCTGGAGGGGATCATTACGGGCCCGCGCTAGGGGGTCGAAGATACTTCCAGCCTCACCTTCACCTTTGTCGTTTTCCTCGTCGTTGTCGCCGTCGCCCTGGTCCTGACCAGACTCAACCCTCGCTGCCGGGGGCGCATCCTGAATCGGAGCCTCCACATCCGGCGAAGCAGGGGGGGGGCGTCCGGCACCGGGCCCGGGACGTTCTTGATGAAGTCGTTGACTTCGCGCAGCTGTGGGTCAGCGTCGATGAGTTCCTGGGTGTTATCCTCAACAGGAACAACCATGTTAATGGCGTCGACGGCGGCCGCCAAACCAGGGTCGGCCGCAAGGAGGCGCTCCTGAGAGCTTAACGCAAAGTCCTCCAACTCCCTCATTTCCTCATGGAGTAACTCGGCCCCCAACTCAGGGAGATTATCTATGTTGAAGCCTAGTTCTTCTCCGCCATCACCGGACCCTATGGTGAGGGGAAGGTCTGCCCCAACCCCAGGAGAAACCGAAACCCAGGGCAAGGGGGGAGGGGGGGGGAGGGAAGGGCTAGGGGTGAATTCGAAGATATCCCGCACAGCCCACACCTCATCCTCCCATGAGTCCACGGGGGATCTATTTCCTGTCATCCTTCGCCTTACTACGGGCACGTGGACGACGGCGTGGACGGGCAGCCGGGGCGGCCGGCTGAGGGCGGGCAGGGGCGGGACGCGCCCACGACTCCCTAAGGACCGTACGGTTGTAAATCACGGGGTCGATGGGGATACCAGGCCCTTGGGTCACTTGGAGGCGGTGGTCCTCCAAAGCGTAGCCCCAACCAACGTACGACGCTAGGTAATACAACCTAAGCCGGGTGTAAAGCCGGGCGGACTCCTCCTCCAGGAGGCGATCCCTTAGGCGGTATATAATGAAAAGGAGTTGGAGCTCCTCTAAATCCCGGGTACGGAAGATAGGGGGGTTGGAGGGGGTTGTTACCCTGGCCCTAAGGTGAGTTACCACGAGGGCCCAGTCCGGGGTGACCCGGCGGGCCTCCACAATCTGGAGGATACCCTGATTGGGTTGAAAGCCTAATATAGGCTCCTCAAAGCCAAGCACTCTCCGTGCATCGGCGGGGTTTGGTTCCCACGGGGTGGAACTCCTGGGAAGGGGCGGGACCTCCCGAGTACCTATAGAGTCCAATGCCTGACGCCTGAAGGTATCTAGTTCCTCGGCAGAGCTAGCTAATTCCTCTAAAGTCGAAGAGGCTGTAGCGCTGGGTGGTAGGGCCCGTGGGGAGGGGTCTCGTGCGGTCGAGGACGTGCCAGTTCTTGAAGAACGGGTAGTCGCACCCTTAGAAGGTGTTTGTTTCGTTGGGGTCTTTTTAGGGGGCATTTGAAGACGTGTTGTCTTATTAATAGGAGTCCCGTAGTATTATATATGTAATAAAGAACTTCCAGCTGGACCCTAGGCCTAACAAAAGGAATTCATGGACTTACCCAAAGTTTCCAAAAAGGTTAAATTAAATGAATTAAATTGTCAGTGAAGCTGACCAAAAAGGAAATAAATCATGCCTTTATTACTGAACACATAAACAATTAATGTTAAGCAACTATGAACTTAGGATAAAAACCGAAGTTGCCCACATTATATGTTGTATTCGGACTCCATGGCCAGTGTAACCCTGCTCAGTAAAGGGGCTATTTTGTCATCATTACTTCCTTTCATAAATTCTGTTACACTGGTCATGTTCCATTTTCTTTTTATTTCCCACAGGCCTGCGGTCGCTTGGGGGTCCGACTGAGTCGAACCTTGCTGATCCCCCGTCGCGTGGATTAAGCGCTAGTTAGCGTATACGTTTTTCCCGTGACGTCATTCATGACGTCACGATAAATCCATGACGTTTACTGCTGGCGAAGACGTCACGTGCGCGGGGTATTTAAGCAAGTGCTTTCGTCTCAACCGTCACTCGTGCTCCGCTTGCCTTTGGTTAAATATCACATAACCTTTTGTAAATGTTTTCTTAGAAGCAACTTCGGTTTTTATCCTAAGTTCATAGTTGCTTAACAAATTGTTTAATGTGTTCAGTAATAAAGGCGCAGTGACGCAAAACAAGATAATATTGTTTTCTGCGCCGTCTCTTTCAAAAAGAAACCGAAACTTCGAAATCGCATTGGCATCTAGCAATATCACAGGGTTAAGCGCAAGCGGAAAATAGAGAAAACAAGCTAACAGAATTCTTGAACACGAAAGATGCAATGCCCATAGGTACTGTTATTTGGTTTGGCGTGATTTTGAAAGACGATTGAAATTTTTTGGAAACTTGTATTGAATCTGAAGCAGCAAGATGGCACAATCTTTTGAGGCAGATCATAGACATTGCTCTTTATCTGGGTGGAGAGAGGTATATCATTTAGAGGATCTTCGCAAATAACTGGAGATGAAAGAAATTGAAACTGTTTCCTCGACGGGATCCTGTTCTGAAAGAACATGTGCTATATAAAGGTAAAGGAATTGCAGCAGAAAGGAGGGAGACTACAGGTACACTATCTCTCGGCAAAGACTCAAAACGAATTTGTTTCTCTTTGGGTAGAAATTGTTGCCATGCAAATTTTATTTGAAAGAAACTGCTCGAAATACTTTTCAATTATGCACATGTATTAAGAAAAGGAAGGCAAGCAAATAGATGGAGGTTCCCATGGTAAAACACAAAGATACACACGCGAGGAAATAGCTACGAGACAAAAGGTCTCGATACAAGATAACGAAGGCAGCTGGGCAAACTTAGGGTGGTATCTGATCTGACCAGGCAGATTTTGCGTGAACCTGTGATAAAGCCACGATCAGGCGGCAAATGCAATACACACGCGCCCATTCTGAACACCAACACACCCTTTGACTCCGCACAGCAGTCTTAACAAAATACACACCAGCATACTTCTCACACCGTAAGATCCACCCAGGTGCAGATCCAAAGGGAAAATTACACATACAGTGTGCCTGGCTTGCATTGCTTTTTGAGTCGGCACCTCGTGTCTTGAGATACGGCGAACACACAGCGTGTGCGCGCATGCGCTTGACTCGCTGACCAGACGGATCGCGCATCTTGACTCATACGCCTGGCCCTTTCGCTCTTTGTAAGCTGGCCACAACTGAAAATGAGCTCGCTGGCATCTTTTACTTTCGGAACTAATTCCAGCAAGAAAAAATGAAGAAGAAAAAAACTCCAAAAAAGTAAGGAAGAAAGAGGAATCGAAAGAGCCCATACTGAAAGGGAAGCCTCTGTCCTCTGAACCCAAATGTGCGAGGGTCATCGTGATCGGTGACTCCCAAGCGCGGGATCTACAACCCTTGCTAGCGGCCCGCCTTCGCACCAGTGGGAAGGTAAGCTGCCTTCCAGGAAAGGGGAACGTAGAAATAAGAGTGGAGGATGAGAAATCCCAGATCTCTGAGAACTCAGTAGTTGCCCTCATGGCAAGTGGCAACGATCTCTACCTACGAGGAGGTAAAGTAGGCGCCAGCAGGAAGATCCTGACCACGGTTATGGGAGGAATTGACGACTGTGGGCTAAAAACCCGACGACGTGTCGTGGTCGGGATACTCCCAAGATGAGGTCCATCCCGCAATGCTCACGCGAGGAACGTCTCCATAAACCAACGCCTGGGAGATCTTTGTACGGCAGAAGTAATCTTTTTTGTATACCCCTACCGCACCTTTTACGGGAGAAATCACCTGTACAAAAGGCACGGAGTGCATCTTTCCTTTAAAGGGAAAGCTGCACTTGCGAACATGATCCAGGATGTTGTGGAGCAGACACAAAGAAGTATCAGACCCCGAGTAAAGGAGGACGTACGCCAGTACACCCGTATTACTCCAGGAACGACCTTTTCTGAAGTCACAAAGAGGGGAGTAACCCCGTCACAGAGAAAGAAAGCGGGAAACGGAAGAGCGTAGGGAGTCCTACAGTCGGAGACTCACTCAAAGTTCTTCTGTTTAATGCGAGGTCTATCAGAAACAAGTTTCTAGAACTTCGTGGCCTTGTAGCAACAGAAGAAACTGAGATGGTGGCCATAACGGAGTCGGGGATAAAAACCTCAAGCCGAAACTTTGAAGGTGAATTCACGATTCCCGGTTACCAGCTCTTTCTGAAAGATAGGCCAGACAGAGAGGGTGGCGGTGTGATGTTGTATGTCAAGGATACTCTCAACTCGACGGATTGCAACATCGTATCCGACCATGAACTACTAGGTGTTGACCTAGAGATAGGTCCTGCCAAATACAGGACCCTGGTGCTTTATAAAACTCCTGCCCAACTCGTTGAAAAGGACAGATATCTGTACCAGCTACTAGGAGAACTTGTCGAAGACAGAGTGTGTATCGTCATGGGGGATTTAAACACACAAGTTGACTGGGAAACCAGAGAACCCTGTGGCGAGAACGCACTACTCCTGGAGTTCGCCAACAACGAGTTCCTCCCTCAATGTGTGAGAGAGCCAACGAGAGGAGACAATATCCTCGACTTGGTTTTCAGATCTGAGGATTACATCGTTGAGGACCTCTCTGTTGGCGAAGAGCTCGGTGGCTGTGACCACCGACTAATTAGATTTGTAGTCAAAGTCCCGAAGGCAGGGCCTGCAACTACTAAATCGAGGAAACTCGATTTGAAAAGAGCAGACTTTGCAGGTCTTCGTGCTGGACTGACTGACGCGAGGCTAGAAGTGTGTGATGTTGTTGAAGACTCGTGGAACAGTTTCAAAACCACATTCATGAGTCTTCAATCGCGTTTCATCCCTCTGAAATGTCCCCGTCGGTCTTCTGTTCAACCAAAGTGGTCTAATCGAGAAATCGGCCAACTGCTTAGGGAGAAGATAACTGTGTACCGGCAATCGAAGCTCTCGGGTGACTTTGACGAATACCGGAGGCTAGCCAGGAGAGTAAAGTCCAGGATAAGGGCAGCTAAGCGGTCTAAGGAACTCCGAGTGGCAAGACTCTGTAAAGAGAATCTCAAGGAGTTTTTTGGATATGTGAACAGCCGTAAACCAATCCGTCGAACGATTGGCCCTTTGAGAAATAAGGAGGGGACATTAAAGCACTTAGATGCACAAAATGCTAACCTCCTCAACGACTACTTCTCTTCAGTGATTACTGAAGAGTGTGGTTCCATCCCCCAGCCAATGGATTTCTACTCAGGGATAAAGCTGGAGGATATGGACTTCACCGAAAGGGAAATAAAAAAGAAGATCAGTGACCTAATGACGAATAAGTCACCTGGCCCGGATAGGTTTCTACCTAAATTGTTGAAAGAAGTGCGCGATTAAGTGTCACGACACCTGAGCGCAATCCTTAACATGTTAATTCGGACCGAATGCGTTCCTAGAGACTGGCGTGAAGCGGAGGTGACTCCTATCTTCAAGAAAAGAGACCGTAGCCAACCGTCAAACTACCGACTTATTAGTCTAACTTCGATAGTCGGTAAACTCATGGAAAGCATGATGGTGGACAAAATGACGTCCTATTTAGAGTCAAACCTGCTACTGAGGAGTTCCCAGCGCGGCTTCCAAAGGCAACGGTCATGCCTGACGAACCTTGGGGAATTCTTCCACTTAGTTTTCAGTGAGCACGATCGGGACAAGGCGGTGGATGTGGTGTACTTAGATTTTTAGAAAGCCTTTGATAAGGTACCACACCGCCGCCTTCTCCAGAAAGTGCGAGTGCGAGCGCTGGGCAGAGACGGAAAAGTAGCCGGCTGGATCGAGAACTGGCTAAGTGGCAGATGGCAATGGGTGGTGGTGAATGGACAGGCTTCTGAGTGGGTGCCCGTTACTAGCGGGGTGCCTCAAGGTTCTGTCCTTGGACCACTACTATTCATCATCTACGTCAACGACATGGACGGTGACATGGTTGCCAAGATTTCCAAATTTGCCGACGATACCAAGCTTGGTATGAACGTTGCAAAGGATGGAAATACTGCTCGCCTGCAGGAAGATCTTCGGAAGATTGGGGAGTGGTCGGACACGTGGCAAATGCCTATCAACGTGGGAAATGCAAAGTAATACATATCGGCCACAGAAACCCCAAATCTAAGTACATCCTTAAGGGCACTGCTCTTGAATCGAGTGACACTGAGAAGGACTTGGGTGTAACTATCACCAGTGACCTCAAGTTCTCGAAACAGTGCATCGAGGCAGAGAAGAAAGCTTAAAGGATGTTAGGCTACATAAAGCGCCAGTTTGGGTACCGCAACAAGGAGATAGTACTTTGTCTGTACAACTCCCTCGTTCGGCCGCACCTGGAGTATGCCGTACAATTTTGGAGTCCTTCGTTTCGAAAGGATATCGCAAGGTTGGAACGCGTACAAGCCAGGGCAACCAAGTTGATTCCCTTTATCCGACATAAAAGTTATGGGATAGACTAAGGGAATTACATAGATCTGTTCTCGCTGGAAACCCGTAGACTGCGTGGTCAGCTCATCGAAGTTTTCAAAATACTTCGAGGGTTCGACAATGTTGACTACCGGGATATTTTCACACTGAGTGAGAACAGAACGCGCAATCACGGCTTCAAACTTGAACTGAAGCGTTAAGTGGAACGCACTTCCAGTGGAAGTTGTCAACAGTGAATCTGTTGACCAGTTCAAGTCAAGACTAGACAAAGTCTTGAAAAGTGGCCGTTTAAAGGCGCAAAACAATTGAGCAGGCATGTGCCCGCTCGATTGCTAGTACAAAAGTAGGCTCTTTGAATGGACCGTAAGGTCTTCTAAGGTACTCTCTTTCCTTGTTACGTCTTGTTACTCTCAGCTACACCAGCATCATCTCCGCGTCATCCTCTCTCTGAAACACAGCAGTGCAAAGAAAGTGACTTTTTTTATTATATATTGATACAAACATGGGGTTATGTAAGCGGCTGGACTTTTCAATGTGATGCATTGAAGATCACCTAGTTCTTCAAGACCAAATTGGCCAAGACGAGTGGTGATTGGGAGCATAATGTCAATGATCTGGAGCAACAGCCAAGTACTTTGACAGCCTGTAGATCCGACAGCGAAGCCGAATCTCACCATGAGGAGCAGGAGGGTAAGGAACTCACTTCTCTTTTTTCGTTGCTGAACGAGGGTGGATACTGCCTTGCATGTGTGCTGTTCGGTGGAAATACGGGCGGAGTCACGGAACTGCTCAGCAGTCCCAATAAACACGGATATCATGCGACAGCTATGGCGAAAATGGAGGGGTTTGTCGACACTTTGCGAAACCCGATGAGAGCTGTCGACACCATGCTACAGGCAAAGAAGAAGGAGAAAATCGAGACAAACCGGGGCATGTTAGTTCCGATCATCGAGAGCATATTGTTCTGCGGACGAAATATGCTGCCTCTCCGTGGACATCGAGATAACGGTCTATTGGACCTCTCTATTCCGAGCAAAACGGGAGAAGGAAGCTTTAGAGCGCTTTGGCGTTATTGAGCTCAGAGAGGAGATGCCGACGTCGTCCGCCTCCTCGCCAGCTTGGCCAGCTGAGCCAACTCCACCTTCATTATAAAAACTATTCAGGATGAGCTGATCGATATCACAGGTGAGTGACATTGCAACTTACGAGGGGTGGTCAATAAGTTTTGCAATTCCGATATAAGGAAACGAGATATGAGGGAATGTGTTTTATTATTTTTCAATATAACTGCCCTCAACTTCAATACACTTGCGACGCTTGTCCCTGGGGCTTTGAATTCCCGACAACCAGAAATCTCCCGACTGCTGTTCAATCCATTCCTGGACGGCGAACTGGACATCTTCATCGTCCCCAAACCAGCGTCCACGCAGTGCAACCTTGAGCTGGCAGAATAAAAAGTAGTCGTTAGGGGCCACATCTGGACTGTATGGGGGAATGGTTGAGCTCCTCGAATCCGCACTCGCGCAGGGCAGCTTGTGCAACTCTGGCCTTGTGGACTTTGACGACGTTGAAGTCGATCATGGGGCGTGAGGTTTCTAGGGACCCAACGGGCAGAGACTTTGGTCATGGCCAAATTGTTGTGGATAATGTTGATAACACTTCCATGTGATATTCCAAGTTCTCGCTCGATTTCTTTTACCTTCAACAGTTGATTTTCGAAGATCATCCTCTCCACACGGGCCACATTGTCCTCTTTGGTCACGTCTGACGGGCGTCCTGGACAGGGGTAATCTTCAAAGGACTCACGACCATGGCGGAACTCCCTATTCCAGCGAGCAATGGTTTCATAAGAAGAGGTGGTGTCGGTGTACACTGTAACCATGCGTTCATGGATCTCTTTTGCATTTTTGCCTTCCTTGGTAAAAAAATTGATCACTGCGCGGTGCTCAACCTTCTCCATTGTTGAAAAATTTGTGACTGACGATCTGCGTTCAGCTACTGCTTCTTAAATAAACGAGGCAGGAGTGTGCGGCTGTAGGTCCTGACTTGTCATAACACCCCCACGAATTGTCATCCCCCTTCCTCTGTTTTGTCCTACCGATTCGCAAAACTTATTGACCTCCCCTCTTATGTCCCCAAAATAGGTCTCTCATTACAAAAGTAGAATTCATGCTATTTTGACATTATGAGCAGGTGTCACCATAATCATATTTCACTTTACAGGTCTATTTGTGCTGGAAGAGGTCTTAACCGAAGTGTCAAGGGTATTCGCAGTGCTAATGAACGAGATCACGGACGTCTAAGGGAAGGAGCAAGCGACCACTATCCTTCGACACGTCGAAGAGAACATCAAGAGGGACTTTCTCACTTTCGTCCATGCTGAGAACCTCACCAGTGAATGGCTGGCCCAACTGCTTAATCGCACCGTACATGGCCTTGGTTTGAACATGTCAAATTGCCGGGGCCTCGGCTTTAACGGAACGAGTGTCATGATGGCAAAGTTCTGAAGGTTTTGCCGCCATCATCATGGAGCAATACCCCCTCGCCAAACCTATCCACTGCTTTAATCACGGACTGAACCTGGTGCTGACCAAGGGACTGTGATTTGAAAGAAGTGAAGCTTAACCTCCAGACACTCAACGAAGTCCATAACTTCATTTACTCCAGCAACATGCAGACGCTCCGGTTCTCCAAAATCGTGAAGCTTTGCTCAGTTAAGCGGGAGAAGTTGGTGCCCTTGTGTCCCAAGAGATGGGTTGAGCGGTATGATGCAGTCCTCGTGTTCATCGAGTTTCTGCCTTACATCGCAGTCTTCATGGAAGAAGATATGAAGCTGTATGCCAATGCTGACATCTTACTCGCCGCGATTAGGGACCTTCGCTTTCTCATTGAGCTGGATGTGGCGGAGTTAGTTTTGGCCCACACTCGAGCCGAGCAGGACCGTGCAGAAGAAGGACGGTGACTTGGCATTTGCGTATTCACTAATTCATGAGATCGACAGAGCTGGGCGTTGCGTCTACGAGTTGCGACTTTACGACTTTGACGCACTATGAATTTCTAAGTCACAAAGTCAAAAGTCGCAAACGTTTTGAAAAAGTCGGACTAAGCAAAGTCACACCGCAAATTTCCCGCGACTTTGAACAGGAACAAAGACGACATTTTGAAAGAAATTGCCACCTCCCCAGCTCTGCAGCTGTGGAGAGGCTATTCAGCACGGCTTAGGACGTCCTCAGGGCCAAGAGGTTCTCCCTGGATGAGGTAAACTTTGAGGAGCTTGTGTTCTTCAAAGGGAACATGGACCTCCTGTAGGAGAAGATGGGCCAGGAGGACATGGAGGAGGAGGAAGATGACCTGTAGATATTAGTTTAGGCTGTGTTTTAACTAAAATATATAAAAAAATAATAAATTGTTTTTCTGCCTTATAAAAGCAGGTTTCTGTTATCGCGCTAAAGTTTACTTTGTAATTTAGCGGAGTCGCACCTGGGAAAAAAGTCGCAAGTCGCACTGGAAAGACCAAAAATAGAGTCGCAGTCGCACCAGATCCGGCGGCAAAGTCGCACCTGAAAAAATTAAAGTTGCGCCCAGCTATGGAGATCGAGACTGTTTTCACAAAGTTCAGAAAGAATTTCGAGGAGCACTTCCACACTGTATTTACAAGAGCCAAGGACCTCATGAGTGAAGTGGACTCAGCTCACGATGACGTCCCTGTTCTCCGAGTCTGTGCGCGACAAACCTAGCGCGTGAATAGCCCGGCCAGGACTGCTGAAAAGTACTATCGACGCTCGGTCTATATTCCGTTCGTTGACCAAGTGATCGCCGAGCTGAAGAGAAGATTTGAGAGAAATACCGTGCCAGTTACTCTCCGGTTGAAGGAGATTCTCAAGGGTTCAAAAGCAGACATGGATGCCGTCCTTAATGCCGCTAAGCACTATGAGAGCGATGTTGAGTCATTGGTGCTCGTGCAGGTGGAGGCACAGCGGTGGACAAATTCCGCTCCGGTCTTTGGGACTGTCAAGAATGCGAAGGAATACGCCGAAACCCGTATGTTCCCGAACATTGCGAAGCTCCTGACCATCTTCATGACTCTGCAGATCTCAAATGCAGAGGCCGAACGCTCATTCTCAACCTTGAAACGGCTAAATACGTACATGAGGAGCACCATTGGCCAGGATCACCTCAATGGCCTCGCACTATTCGCCGTCCACAATGACATTTAAGTTTCGAATGAACAAGTGATTGACAAGTTTGCGGAGGAAAAACACCGTCTCCTCTTCGCTTAGGAAAATGAAGGTGGACATTGTGTATGGGCCTACGATTTTGAGAGAGCCTACTCCTGGAAAATAAAAATACTTTTTCTATTATGTGCGCTGTTACTTAAGTGGGCGAAATTACTTGCAAGTAGCCTACACCATTCCTCATTTAGGCCTATAAATAATCAGCACTGATTATTTGTACTTCATACATGTATTACTCGTAAAAATATGTACCATAATAAGAAGCTTTAACAAATTTTCACTCATAAAAATTCTGGCATCGCCCTCCATCCCCATTTGCTTTTTCTGACTCCGCTCCACGTTCAGATTAGGAGAAATGAAGTCATGCCCCCCCTAATTGGAGTGGAGGGAGTATAAAATGACGGGTTGAAACATTCTCAACAATTATTCATTCATCATTACTCTCATTCAGAATTGTTTATTATTAGCGTCACGAGTCCATCCCTCGTCCTTAAGTTAAGCCGTCCTACAACAAAGCTGCGTAAGACTCGACTATCTCGCTGACCCCAATTAAGGTAGACCTAGGCCAAGAATAAAGCCCACAAAACACCATTTTCCTTTCGAGTCCTTCCTATAGCCCCGTGATAACCAAGTTACATTCGAACCCAGCCTATAAACGGATTCCCCGTAAGAACTTTAAGACTCAAAGCAAACTCGACTATGCGACATCAAACGCCTTCGTCCGACACGCCCTTTATGGGCAGCCCGGCCTCACAAATAAAAACCCTCGATAAAGTGGTGACTCTACCAACTCCCTGAGGTACTTACAAACTTGTTGCCCTCGCCTAGAGTTATAAGACCAAAATTAAAACCTACAAAACCGCCATTTTCCTCTGATTTCCTACCTCTGCCAAGCAATAAGCCGATTACCGTTTACACAGCCTACAAGTAAATAACCAGCGGAGATATGGAGTCAAATTGAATTCCACGGCGTAATCCACAGCCGCCGATATCATCAAGTCAAATATTACCATTCATTCCACCCACCTTAAACAGGAGGCCTACCAATAAACTTGACGTGAACTTACCCATAAATAAGTGTGTTGTAGGTCAAAGTCAGATCCTTGACCTTCGCTCGCCCTGTTCGAGGCAGAGAGAGCGAGATAAATTTGGGGGCGAATTTAAAGCCCCAGGGTGCGTGGATATTAATAAATTTAGTAAGAGTGCGTTTGGCCAAATTAATATAACTTCTTAGAGGTTCTGGACATAGAAACTGGTGAAACAATAATAAGTTTTACTATTATACAGACAATTTACAAATTGTAGAATGGATACGCAAAGTTACAATTGCAAGGTCAGATGAATTCGGAAATGTTAAAGGGACATTCGTGAGGCGGCTGGGCTCGCCAACAAAGGAACAAACAATTCAAAGAACGCGGAAAACTAGATTCACGATTGAGTCACTCGCGGAGCCTACTTTTAGCGGTATGCTTTGGGAAGTTGTCGGGGAGAGAGAGATTGCAAAATGGGAATATTACGCCGGTCGGGAACGGAGCCGATACCAGAATAATAGTCAGTTATCGCTAGACTAACGTTAATTTATAGAGAATTCTTGCCTTCGGACTTGAGGGGTGCAGGAACCGAATCGATAGTTTACGCGTCGCGTTCAAGGGGCTGGCTGATACTAGTTTCTTGAGGCCTGCATCTGATATTTTATACGGGCTCGCCGGAAGTGACTTGCTGAGGGCCCGAAAGGGGGTTCCACTTTGTCAGATGCGGCGCCAAAAGAAGTGAGCCTTAGCTTGGTTCACACAATCTCGTGGAGCTTCCGCCGCTACACTCGGCTCGCTCGATCCGTCCATCCTTCTTGTTATCG
This sequence comes from Ceratothoa steindachneri, assembly GCA_963969495.1. Taxonomy (NCBI): domain Eukaryota; kingdom Metazoa; phylum Arthropoda; class Malacostraca; order Isopoda; family Cymothoidae; genus Ceratothoa; species Ceratothoa steindachneri. Next base: position 116,187,314 of record OZ018319.1, read on the forward strand.
CCGGAAGTGGGTTGGCTTCCTCAGGGTGCTGTTCGGCGATTTCCGTCAGGGTGGCGCTTTTCTCTCTCTCTCTCTCTCTCTCTCTCTCTCTCTCTCTCTCTCTCTCTCTCTCTCTCTCTCTCTCTCTCTGACAAAGTGATACCCCCCATCACTTATAAATTGATGACCCCTACGACCGGACAAAAGGGAACCAAAAACGGGCAGAACAAGGAGGATCGGAAGTCGCAAACGCCATCACGATCAAGCCCTTCCCCCACCCATCTTTAATGAGACAGCATTATCAAGTTGATTCAAATTAGTATAGGCCCAATTTCATATCTCAAGGATAAGTAAGGAGGACACAAAGTTTTTTCACGTCCTGGCAGCAACACCTCCCGAAACTGGCGACCAACTTACACTTATAGTCTTATCTACACAGAACTACCAGCTTCTACAGGCCGAAGTAATTGGACTGTTCGAGAGGATCAAACATGACTATTCGAAAAGCTCATAATCTCCTCTACGCTCACTGGTCGACCTTCAATCAATCTGGAGAAACTACGAAGAACAGCTCTACAGGAAGGAATTGGGGGAGAACTCGTGAGGCACAAATTTATTCAGTCCCTGCCGTCAGACATAGCGCCCATCATCGCCCCCCAGAAAGAATTAACCCTTGCCCAGCTAGGAAAACTTGCAGACGAACTAATGCCATTTTCAGGACACAGTGTCTTGGCGTAAATAATAGTGAAACAATTGAAAGTGGTGCAACATCTTTTCCCAATATAAGAGCTCTCAGTGTAAATGATAACTGTAATAATCAAATGAATAATGTGCAATATACGAAAGGTGCGCGCTCAGTGCCAATGGGTGTGTACCCTGATGACAATCGTTCGAACTTTGTTGGTTTAAGATTGTGGAAGCCTAGTTTCACATTTCAAAAGTAATGTGAAACCGTCGACTGGCTTCTGGCTGCAATCCTATCTACTCAAAATTACCAGCTCTTAATGACTGAGGTGATTAAGCTCTTCTAGAGGACTAAACCCGAGCTCTTCGAGAAGTTCATTGCCTCCTCCACACTTACCGGTCGACCTTCTACCAATTTGGAAGAACTAAGGAAACCTGCTCTACGGGTAAGGGTTAGGAAGGAACTCGTGAGGCAAAGGTTTATCCAATCCCTGGCAGCCAACATCACACCCATAATTGCTACCCAGAAGGAACTAAACCTGGCCCAGTTAGGAAAACTTGCGGATGAACTAATGCCATTCTATAGAACACAGTGTCTTAATGTTAATAATAACAGTGAATCCATAGAACGTAGTGCCATTTCTTTATCCGATGTGTATATTCCTAATTTTAATAATAGAAGTGATAATTATGTAAATAATGTGAATTCTACCGGAAGTATGCGATCAGTGGCCGTAGGTGCGTACCCTAATGAAAACCGTTCTAATTTTGTACAACATAAAAATGATCACGGCACCTATGATATACCGATATGATTGCGACTCCTTCGCACGAACCAAAGACCTGTGGTATGCCGTTCACATTTGTTTTTTGGTGAAAGTGCGAAATTCTGCAAACAATGGTGCAGGTGGCCAAAAAGAGGGAAACACGTTCAAATGCAACCTTCTCACAGGCCATCTTCGCCGGCCCCATCGGAAAACTAGCAAGGCATGCCATTGAAAGCGCGACCGCTGGTATGCCGTCTGTCTTCACCGTAGCCGCTAAAGTAAATAAATTAAAGTGCAAGTTTCTAATTATATAGTTATCCCTAGTCTTCGCCGATCATTCAGGTAGTCGATGGGGTCACGGATACCACATCGCCGTTATTGGGAATTGACTTTATGAGTCACTTTAATCTCTTGGTTGATTGCGCGCGCGGCATTCTTATTGACAATCAAACTAAGCTTATATCAGAAGAGAAACAATCCGGGGCACCTGCGGTAGTTCTAATTATTAATGACCTACAGCACCTACTGCCGGGCTGCAAGGTCGTGTTAGAAAGGTATGAGGTTTTTTACAGCCCCGTGCCCAGTAATCCCTCCCCGCCCTCACCTAACTCAGTGACGCACACAATTGAGACCGGCAGTGCACCACCGACATTCGCGCGGCCGAGACCTCTTTCGATGGAGAAACTGCAAGTTGCCAAAGCAACGCTTGAAACACTACTGAAGGAGGGAGTCATATGACCGTCAAAATCACTATGGGCCTCGCCGATTAACATGGTCACAAAGAAGTCTCCGGGTGAATACAGAGTGGTCAGCGACTTCCGCGCGCTTAATGCGGTCACAGCTCGACAGATTTCCATTGCCAAGAATTCAAAGTGTTGCAAACCACCTTCATGACAAAACTATTTTTTCAAGGTTGGATCTGATTCGTGCTTACCATCAAATCCCTATGAATCCGGCGGACATAAAGAAGACTGCGATGATAACGCCGTTTGGTTTATGGGATTACGTGAAGCTACCCTTTGACCTCCAAAATGCAAGCTACACGTTCCAATGACACATAGATAACCTGTTTCGGGGATTAGGGTTCGTTTATATATATATATATATATATATATATATATATATATATATATATATATATATATATATATATACATAGACGACATCCTGATATTTTTGGACAATCTAAACGAGTATTTGGAGCATTTATATCAAGTTTTCAAAAACCTGGTCGAGCACGTTCTGAGGATATCCCTGAAAAAATGCGAAATGCCAAACGAGGAAATTGATTTTTAGGGCATCACATTTCGGCGGAAGGAACTTTCTCACCGGCTAAGAAAATGAAAGAAATTGGGGACATGCCTTTACCGAAGGAATACAAGGAACTATGACGATACTTGAACATGTTTGATTACTACCGAAGGATGATTCCTAATCTTGCCACGATTACAGCCCTGTTGACCGAGCTTGCACGCTTGCAACCTAACACTCGTATGCTGGAATAGAACGATGTTGCAGGAAAAGCATTAAAAAGTACTAAATCGGCTTTAATTAATGATTAACTCCTTCAAGTTCTGTCACTTGCTGTCAATGATTCACCATACCAGCTGGTGATAAAGAGCTCTCAATACGCAGCAGTTGCTGCCCTCCACCAAATGATAAACGGATTGCCGTGACCAGTGGCATTCTTCTCGAGCAAGTTAAGCCGGACACAGCAAGTATACTCTACTTACGACAGAGAGTTCCTAGCGGCGAATCTTGCTGTGATCAACTTCAGGCACATGATTGAAGGTCGCCATGTTGCCTTCTGCACAGACCATTAGCCACTTGTATCGGCATTTTCGTCGCCATTGAATTCCAAAACGGACAGGCAGCAGCGCCATTAGACGACTTTTAGGGGTGCGAAGATGTATAAGAGAAAAATTTCCTTCCAAAAGCGAGAATATAAATAGCCCGTTAAATTACCAAGTCACCACGGACTTCGCCGTAGCGTAATGGTAGAGTGCTAGCCTCTGGATTCAAAAGACCCAAGATCGAACCCCAAAGTCCACAATTTTACAAAAGAAAATTCTCGAAGAAAACGGAGACCACGAAAAACGCTTTAAGGACAACTCAATAAAAACGACTCAAGAGAAAACCGCTGTCAAGGAAAACGGAAAGAAAACGACTATCAAGGGCTAACTCGTCTCAAGAAATCATCACGTCATCATGAAGCAGAAGAAGTCATCACGTCATCAGAATTGGAAGGAATCATCAGATCGTCGTTAAAAGAAATATACATCAAGAAAAAGAAGATTAACCCAGCCAAATTAAAGAAGAAGGAATCTCAGCCTACAAGAATACTAAGAGTCAGATACATGGAGTCAATGTTTGAAGGGGCATCTTCATCTCAAGAAGTAATAAATAGATATGGAATATAAAGAGAAAAAAGCTCAAGTTAAAGAATGACATTGTTAAATAAGAAAAGTCATAATAAATGCCCCCCCCCCTCCCCCCATAGACTATTTTGGAGTACATCAGCGATATAACCTACGTGTGTGGTCAGGACAACGTAGTTGCTGACTGCCTAACGAGAAACGTCAATTCGGTCCAAATTGACTCATGTGAGCTCTGAGCTTTGGCGACAGCACAGGATAATGACGAGGAAACGAAAGAATTTCGCTCACGATTAAAAATTTTCCCTTTTCCCGGAGAAGCTCAACTATGGTGTGAAGTAACATCAAGATACCCACGAACGTTCGTCCCTATAGCGTGCACAAATTGTCACAACCTGGGATCAAGGCATTACTCAGTTTAATTAAGTATCAATACTTCTGGCCTAATATGGACAGGGACATTCGTTCCTGGACAAGGGAGTGCCTCTCATGTCAGTCCTCCAAGATCGATCGCCACAAAAAAAATCTCCAATCCTGCTCATTCGAAACGGTGCATATTGATATCGTTGGACCACTTCCCACCGTGTACACTGCCTGGACAATCCTACCCGTCGCACAATCGGTATCTACTATCTGCATTGATCGAGCTACAAGATGGATCGAAGTGTTATCGATTCCGGATGTAAATGCTGCAACGGTCGCGTTGGCTTTCCTAGACGGATGAATTTCCAGATTTGGAGTCGCGTTATACGTAGGAACCGACAGAGAAGCCCAAGTTGAGTCCGAGCTATTTAAGGAATTATGAGCATTCGTTGGTTTTCATCGTCTCCGCACCACGGCGTACCGCCCATCCAAGAACGGGATGACGGAAAGGGCATATAGAGCTTTGAAGTACTCCATAATGGCTCGTCAGCAATGCTAGCTGATGGCCCTTCCGTTTAGCCTCTTTGGCCTTCGCTCCTTGCCTAATTACTCGTGACTTTCGCCTTTCACAGCAGTCACAGGGACTACTATACTGTGCCCGAAACCCTTGGTTTCATTCCGTTGTCGAAAACCAATTCGAAATTTATTAAAGAATTAGCCACAACCATGGCACAAGTCGACTTCACACAGCGATATCTAGGACACCTGTACTTGGTGGCCAAGCCTTTTGTACCAAAAGATCTTCGTGAGACAACTTATGTGTGAATCCGAATAGATTGTATTCGCAAATCACTGGAAGCACCATATGTTGGCCCTTTCCCAGTGGTCGAGCGCGACGACATAGTTCACAAAGTGGAGTTTCCTGATGGCAAGGGGGACACTCTTTCAGTGGACAGATTAAATCCTGCGAGGCTTCCTTCTTCGCATAGTGATAATGTGCTGAGTAATCAGCGACGCCCGAGGACTCAGGCGAGAGCCACCAGGATGACCTGTTGTACTTCACCTCATGGAGAGCATGAAACAGAGGACAATGACGTCGAAGGAAGTCGACGAGAAACCTCTACAGGCACCGAAAAAAAACAACGACAAGCCGAACATCTTCACTCGCTCTTGGAAACGAGTTACGTTTGCCAGAGTGCCATCATTCATCTATTTTTTAATCCGGTTAAGGTCATTGCATTGCCCCGGTTTATCACAATAAAAGCGGAAGAGGCAAAAATGTCCGCACGCGTCGATATTTTGTAACTTTCCAGCGAAACAAAGTGAATATATTTCATGTATCATAATTGCAAAATTTGTGTAATCATAGGGGCTAGTTAAAAGGCCCGATGGTTAGGTAAATATATAACATGTTTTCAGAGGTATGCACTAAATATATTTAAAATATTTAAATACTAAATATTAAATGCATGAGAAAATGTATTTAGATACTAAATACTAAATACATTTTTAAAATGTATTTAGTATTTAAATATTAAATACATTAAATGTATTTAGATACATTTTTAAATACATTTCAAATACATGATATATAATAAAAATCAATAAGCACCATTGGTATCACAACAAAAAAACTAAAAGGAAATTGTATATTATAATTACTAATGTAGGATTTCATGACAATTGGACTTAGGTACTACAAAAAAATATTAAGTTGCATAGAATGAAATTTCAGTTAGCTATTTATATCAGCGGGTACATTTAAGTAATATCAGTTGCTGGAATGTTTCGTCAGATAAAGAACTCCGTTTTGGAGATAAGGTCAATCCTCCTAAAGTGAAGAGCCGTTCCACAGGAGCTGACGACGGAAGGGTGGTGTTGTATTTAATAAATAACTGTTTTATGTTGGGATATCTATCTAAACTTTGAAGTGTTTTATTTGAATCCTGAAGGTAGCGGAACAATTCTAAATCTGCGGTTGATCGTGTTTGAGTGGGTTTTGTGAATCAAAAATAATCGTCACTGTCCGATACACCAGTGGATGATTCAGCTTCGGGTCCCTCTGCTAAATTTTCAATCACTTGAATCATAATATTTTTAACAGAGTCTTGGTGGCTTGAACTGTCCCATGAAATACTAATATCCATCCAGAGGAGTTTGAAGAATGGATGTCTTGTTGATGCAATAATGACATTTGTAACATTGGCCGTTATTTGCTAAGGTCAAATAAGATTGGTATCGTTGTGGTGGAGCGAATGTGAGTGTGTGTGTGAAGGGCCATTCTCCCACCCCTTTCCCAATACCCTCTCCATCCCTCTGTAAAAATGTGTGTGTGAATGGGAATGGGTTTTTTGTATTTTTTATATATAATATATATTCCAGATTTCATTTTTGTATTAAATGTTTTTTTTCTCTTCCTCAGCAAATTGATGATTATTATATTGCAAGATAATCCTACAATTTGTAAAGAGTGGCGGAGACTAGAGTTGAGGTACGCCAGTCAAAGTTATTGTACGTCCCATTTGAAAGGAGGAGGGCTTTTTTTATATATAGCCTCAATACGCGACCGGATCGCAACAATAATTATATCGAGCTCGGAGGCGACAGCCTTGTTAGACCTCTGCAAATTGTGAACACTTGAGTGGCATCCAGCAGGACTCCCCCCCCCCCCTCCCCGAGGGTACCATGTGAGGCCTTTTCTTTTTGTTTGGAACAGGTGTGCTTGCTAGGCCTCTTTTGTATCGTTCGTTTAGTTGTCTGTATATAGTATTTTATAAGGATTGTATTTGATTTTTTGATTTTTTTCAATTATCTCTTGTTTGTTTGGTGATAGGATTTTTTTAGTTGTGACATCTCTAATTTATTTACCCCCCTATCTCTTATAAATATTTACTCCATATTTTTTTGTGAATAGAGGACCGTATATTCCATCGTTTCATTTCTCCCTCTATTTCTCACGTCCGAATTAGTATAGGAGGCGGGTTGGATCGATTGGGCGTTTAGGGTAGATTTTCGGCCCGCTACATTTAGCGGCCGAATAGGGACGTGAGATCTCGAAACCGGAAGCATTATTAGGATTGAATTGCAGTCCACACCCAATTATAGTGACAAGTAGTTTGGTTGTTTTTGCGTTTTTTCTATCATTTTTACTAATGTGGGAAAATAGCTTCTGCTGAGCGAGATTGCACAAAGAAATGATACGATTGAGGCTGGAATTGAGGAAAAATGAGGAAGAGTGCGAAATATTAAGGCGTGATTGAGGGATTGAAGGGTGATATGATGAGTATGGATGAGAAGACAGACAGGGTGAGGAAAGAAATGGACGAGAGACAGAAGCAGGTCGACCAACAAATGAAGGACCTCTATGACATTATGAAGGGCTCAGGACCAGCCCCAGGACCCTCGACCCTAACCCCTGTTCCAATCTAAGGGGATAAGGCTAATGGGATCAATGGGAGTGTGTGCGAGTCTAGAGAGGACAGGATGATTGTGAGTGATAGGAAAGACGGAGAATAGAAAAGAGTGGAACGCAAGAGATGAAGGAAGGCGGGGTCAAAGGGGAAGATTCGGAGGGTAAGAGGGAAGAGTGTGGACTCACTGTACTCGGATGAAGGAGAGAGTGATGATGTGATCGGTGAGAACGAGAGCAGCTCAAGGGAGAGTGAAGTGAATGCGGGGAAGGGTATTTTGATAAGGGAAGTGTCAAATGTGGATGGGTTTAGGTTGCATGGTGGGAAGGGTGTGGAGGAATTCTTCGGGGAATTTGAGCGGTATTGCAAGCTTGAGTACCTGGAGAATAAGGGATACTGGATGAATGTTTTAGGGGAGTGTCTGGATTGAAAAGTACTAGAGTTTTTTCGTGTGAGCACGAGTGTGGGGGAACCGATGTATGAGGTGGTGTAGGAGAGACTGATTGGGCAGGTGAAACGAATGAAAGAGAGTGTGAAGTATATAAGGGTAAATGAATTTGAGAAGGCTCAAATGGGGAAGAGTGAGAGTGTGGACATGTATGCACATAGGCTTGAGAGTAGGGCGAGGAAGAGGTATGGTGATGATGATGTGAATGAATGAAAACAATTGTTGAGAAAGTTCCTTGATACGATCCCGCGAAAGATAAGTGAATGGTTAAATCGGAAGAGAAAGGAAAGGATGAGACTGGCAGGTGAATGGTTGGTGTGTGAGGATGAGTTGGAACTGTTGGAAGACGGGCGATTTGATGAGGATGGAAGGTACAATGTGAATGTTAGGGGTAATCAGCCCAGAAGCTTTCCTCCAACCAGGCAGTTTGTCAGCTATCAGGATGCCTTGAGGGCTGCGCCAGCTGGGGTGATGTCGAGCTTCCTGGGCGGCAGGCTGGTTGGGCGAATGGAGGATGGACAAATGAAAAGGGACAGACGAGTGGTAAACGCGTAAATGGAAATGTGAGGGAGCAACCGAAGTATGTCCCAGCAAATAAGAGACAACAAGGAGTAACAACAAGGAAAGAAGGTACCCTAGGAGACCTTACGGTCCATTCAAGGAGGGTACCTTTAAACTAGCAATCGAGCGGGCACATAGCTGCTCAATTGTTTTGCGTCCCTAAACGGCCACTTTTCAAGACCTTGTCTAGTCTTGACTTGAACTGGTCAACAGATTCACTGTTGACAACTTCCACTGGAAGTGCGTTCCACATACCGCAGATACTGTAAGTGAAAAAATTTCCACACAGATTGTGGTTGTAACGCTTAAGTTCAAGTTTGAAGTCGTGATTGCGCGTTCTGTTCTCACTCAGTGTGAAACTATCCCAGTAGTCAACATTGTCGAACCCTCGAAGTATTTTGAAGACTTCGATGAGCTGACCACGCAGTCTACGGGTTTCCAGCGAGAACAGATCTAATTCCCTTAGTCTATCCTCATAACTTTTATGTCGGATAGAGGGAATCAGCTTGGTTGCCCTGGCTTGTACGCGTTCCAATCTCGCGATGTCCTTTCGCAATGAAGGACTCCAAAATTGTATGGCATACTTCAGGTGCGGTCGGAAAAGTGAGTTGTACAGGCACAGTACAATCTCCTGGTTCCGATAACCAAACTGGCGCTTAATGTAGCCTAGCATCCTTTGAGCCTTTTTCTCCGCCTCAATGCACTGTTTCGAGAACTTGAGGTCACTAGTGATTGTTACACCCAAGTCCTTCTCAGTGTCACTCGATTCAAGAGCAGTGCCCCCTAAGGATATACTGAGATTGGGGGTTTCTGTGGCCGATATGCATCACTTTGCATTTGCCCACGTTAAAAGGCATTTGCCACGTGTCCGACCACTCCCCAATCTTCCGACATCTTCCTGCAGGCGGGCAGTATTTCCATCCTTTGCAACGTTCATACCAAGCTTGGTAGCGTCGGCAAATTTGGAAATCTTAGGCAACCATGTCACCGTCCATGTCGTTGACGTAGATGATGAATAGTAGTGGTCCCAGGACAGAACCTTGAGGCACCCCGCTAGTAACGGGCACCCACTCAGAAGCCTGTCCATTCACCACCACCCGTTGCCGTCTGCCACTTAGCCAATTCTCGATCCAGCCGGCTACTTTTCCGTCTATGCCAAGCGCTCGCACTTTCCGGAGAAGGCGGCGGTGTGGTACCTTATCAAAGACTTTCTGAAAGTCTAGGTAGACCACATCCACTGCCTTGTCCCGATCGTGCTCACTGAAAACGAAGTGGAAGAATTCCACAAGGTTCGTCAGGCATGACCGTTGCCTTCGGAAGCCGTGCTGGGAACTCCTCAGTAGCAGGTTTGACTCTAAATACGACGTCACTTTGTCTACCATGATGCTTTCCATGAGTTTACCGACTATCGAAGTCAGACTGATAGGTCGGTAGTTCGACGGTTGGTTACGGTCTCCTTTCTCGAAGATAGGAGTCACCTCCGCCTCACACCAGTCTGTAGGAACGCATTTGGTCCGGATGACATGTTAAAGATAGCGCACAGATGTCGTGATACTTCATCGCACACCTTCTTCATCACTTTAGGTAGGAACCCGTCGTGTCTAGGAGACTTATTCGTCTTTAGGTCTGCGATCTTTTTCTTTATTTCTCCTTCGGTGAAGTCCATTGCCTCCAGCTTTTACCCCGAGTAGGAATCCGTCGGCTGGGGAATGGGACCACATTCTTCAGTAAACACTGAAGAGAAGTAGTCGTTGAGGAGGTTAGCATTTTGTGCATCTGACTTTTTTAATGTCCCCTCCTCATTCCTCAAAGGGCCAATCGTTTGACGGATTGGTTTACGGATGTTCACATATCCAAAAACTCCTTGGGATTCTCTTTACAGTCTCGCTACTCGGAGTTCCTCAGACCGCTTAGCCGCCCTTATGCTGGACTTCACTCTCCTGGCTAGCCTCCAGTATTCGTCAAAGTCGCCCGAGATCTTCGATTGCCGGTACACAGTTTTCTTCTCCCTAAGCAGTTGCACGATTTCTCGATTAAACCACTTTGGTTGAACAGAGGACCGACGGGGGCATTTCAGAGGGATAAAACGCGATTGAAGACTCATGAATGTGGTTTTGAAACTGTTCCAAGAGTCTTCAACAGCCTCGCACTCTTCTAGCCTCGCGTCAGTCCGTCCCGCGCGTAGACTTGCAAAGTCTGCTCTTTTTAAATCAAGTTTCCTTGATTTACTAGTTGCAGGCTCTGCCTTGGGGACTTTGACTACAAATTTAATTACTCGGTGGTGACTGCCACCGAGCTCTTCGCCAACAGAGAGGTCCTCAACGATGTCATCCTCAGAGGTGAAAACCAAGTCGAGGATATTGTCTCCTCGCGTTGGCTCTCTCACCCACTGAGTGAGGAACTCGTTGTTCGTGAACTCCAGGAGTAGTGCGTTCTCGCCACAGGGTTCTCTGGTTTCCCAGTCAACTTGTGTGTTGAAATCCCCCATGACGATACACACTCTGTCTTCGACAAGTTCTCCTAATAGCTGGTACAGATCTCTGTCCTTTTCAACGAGTTGGGCAGGAGGTCTATAAAGCACCAGGGTCCTGTATTTGGCAGGACCTATCTCTAGGTCAACACCTAGTAGTTCATGGTCGGATACGATGTTGCAATCCGTCGAGTTGAGAGTATCCTTGACATACAACATCACACCGCCACCCTCTCTGTCTGGCCTATCTTTCTGGAAGAGCTGGTAACCGGGAATCGTGAATTCACCTTCTAAATCTCGGCTTGAGGTTTTAATCCACGTCTCCGTTATGGCCACCATCTCAGGTTCGCCTGTTGCTACGAGGCCATGGAGCTCAAGAAACTTATTTCTGATTTACCTCGCGTTAAACAGAAGAACTTTTAGGGAGTCCCCCAGTGTAGGACTCCCTACGCTCTTTCGTTTCCCGGCTTCTTTTGTGTGGCAGTACCCCTCTTTGCCAGATCTAAGAACGTCGTTCCAGTAGTGACACGGGCATACTGTCTTATGTCCGCCTTCACTCTGGGTCGGACGCTCCTCTGCGTCCGCTCTACGACATCCTGGATTAAATTACAGAGTACAGCCTTTCCCTTGAATGAAACGTGCACTCCGCCCCTTTGGTAAAGGTCGTTTCTACCTTAAAAGGTGCGGTAAGGGTCTAGAAAGAAGACCCCTTCCGCCGTACAGAGGTCGGACAGGCGCTGGTTCAGGGTCACGTTCCTAGAGTGAGCTGTCCGGCTAGGACGTGTGAGTGTGAGAAAGATCTTGGAATGTCGCAGGTGTGGAAGGAAGGGGCATATGTTGGCGGAATGTAGGTGGATGTCTGGTGCGTGTTTTGGGTGTGGTAATAAGGGGCATATGATAAAGGATTGCCAGGAAATTGTGACAGAGTGTTTTGAATGTAAAGAAAGAGGCCATTTGAAGAGAGACTGTTCGAAGTTGAATGGTGGAGTGACTGTTGTGGGAAGTATTAAGTATGCTTGTGGTAATTGCGGAAATGCTGGTCATTATGCGAGAATTTGTGCGATGGAATACATTCGAGTTAAAGTATTGGATTAGTCTGAGAGCGCAAGTCGTAAATAGAAAGTCTAAAGCGGAAAACTGAATTGTAAGAGAGTACCTGGTTAAGTATCCTCTGGGTGCATGAGTGCCAGTAATGTGTTAGTAAGTCTGTCGAGTGTGAAATTGCTGTATGGTGGGGAGTATAAGTGTCTGAGTGTTAAGGTTAAATTGAACGGAATTGATTGTTTGATTTTGATAGCTTCTAGGTGCAAGACTAGCTTGGTATATGACAAGCTGAGGGATAAAGCCCTCCTGTATGAGTGTTAAGGTAGTTGGGTAGGGATTTGTAGTATAAGAGTGCCTGTGATTGGAATGATAAGGTCAGCTGTTCGAACTCATGGTACGTTGATGAATGAATGGGAATTATCTGTAATTGATAAGGTGAGTAGTGAGTATAGTGTGATTTTGGGCTATGATTTTATGAAAATGAATCGTATGGTTGTGCATCCTGCGAGTGATAAGATATAGAGAAAGATTGGTAAAAATGGGATGTATAAGTTGTATGTAGGAAAAGATGGTAGTATTTTGAGTAGTGTGTTTACCGGTATTGAGGGGAATCTATGGAGAGTGTAAGGCTTGTGAAGGGTAAAAGGGTGTCTGTTAGAGTAAGTTGGAGTAAGGATATGAGTTTGAATGTGGGTGTGAACACTGTGATATTGGATGGAAAGGATGCGTGTTATAAGGTAAGGCGTGTTACTTGTGTGTTTGATGGCTTGATGAGAATAAATGATCCTTTTGTATGTGTGCCGGCTGACCCCAGAGTGGAAGGGCAGGTGAGGGGTATCCAAGTCAGAGATGTAATAGGTCACCTCTCTACTGTCAATGAGGTAGGTATGGATGATAGCACGGATATCAGGGTGAATGTTGCGAATGAAAAGACATGTGAATGGATGTATAATGAGGTGAATGAGGTGAAAGGCATGGTGAAATTGGATGGATGTTTGACTGAGTCGGAGATGTACCGGGTCACCTCTCTACCGTCAGTGAGGTAGGTATGGATGATAGCACGGATGTCCGGGTAAATGTTGCCAATGAAAAGACGTGTGAATGGACGTATAATGAAGTGGAAAGGATGGTAGAACTGGATGAATGTTTGACTGAGTATGAAAGGGAGGATAGTATCGAATGCTGTTTGAACGAAAGGAAGTCCTCAGTAAGAGCGATCTGGATTTCTGGGTTGCAAAGCTTCCAGAATTCAAGATTGTCCTGAAGGAGGACACCCCAATCTATCAGTGGCTGAGACATTTCCCGCGTCCGGTTGCTGATGAGATTGAGGAGAAGTGTGTGAAATTAGAACAATTGTGGGTGATTGAAGAAAGTGAGAGTGCATGAAATAGTCCGATTGTTCCTGTGCGTAAACCAGATGGAAAATTGCGCCTGTGTGTGGATTATCGAAAAGTGAACGAAAGGACTGTGAAAGAAAGGTTTCCGATGTGTGGGAGGGTATTTGAGTGTGTGTATAGTATGTATGGGATGAAGTGGTTTACAAAGCTGGATTTGGTACGGGGATATTACCAGATGCCTATCGCTGAGGGGAGCCAGTTGGTGACTGCCTTTTCCTCTACGAAAAGGCTTTATCAGTTAACCTCGGCTTTGGGTTGGCTGATGCTCCCGGAGCCTTCCAGCGGGCGATAAATGTTGTGTTGAGTAAGAATGTGATTGTGTTCATAGATGATATTTTGATTATGACTGAGAGTTTTGAGGAGTATATGAAATTGGTGAATGAGGTGTTGAGAACATTGGAGAGTGTTGGTGTGAAGGTGAAAGTAGAGAAGTGTGAATGGTTTTCGAAAGAAGTAGAATTTCTTGAGCATATGGTGAGTGAGAATGGGTTACGAAAGTCGCCGAAGTATGTTGAGAAGGTGCGAATGTTTCCGAAACCGGTGACTGTGAAGCAGCTAAAGTCGTTTCTGGGTTTGATTGAGTTTCAGCGAAAGTGTATACGTGATTGTTCGGGTTTGAGTAAGCCTCTGACTGAGTGGATGGGCAAGAAAGGTAGTACGATTGTTAGGTGAAATGATAAGATGAATGAAGCGTATGAGAGACTGAAAGGAGCAGCGGCTGAAGATGTTGAATTGGCATACCCGGATTATAGTGTGAATGCTAAGATGCTTGAATTGTATACGGATGCGAGTGGGTACTGTATGGGAGGTTTTCTGATGCAAGAGCAGCGTTTGGATGGAGAGAATGTCAGGCGAATAATTGGGTATGTATCCAAGGCTATGAATGTTGCAGAACGAAAGTATTTGACTGTGGAGCGAGAGTTGGCTGCGATAAGGTTTGTTTGAAAGTTTTGTGCCTGTTTTTGTATGGTGTGAGGTTTGTGATCAAAACAGATCATCAACCTCTTGTGTATTTGCAATGTATGAAATGCGCTGATAGTAGGATTGCAAGGACTTTGGAAGATTTTAGTGATTTTGACTGTAATTGAATATGTGCCTGGCGAACGGAATGGAGTGGCTGATTTGATGTCAAGGTATCCTGGTACGAATGATGAAAATGTCTGTGGAGTGTGTGATCCTGAGTATTTGCAGAAAGGGATTATGAATGGAAAGGAGAGTAAGGGTGGTGGAGATTCCTTGTTTGAGAGTGTATGGAACGGTTTGCAAGACTTGAAGAGTGATGGAGTAGATGTCAGGGTGGCCGATAGTGTGGATGACTTAAGGAAGGAGGTAATGAGTGAAGGATGTAGGAAGCCTGCAAGTATTGGTATGGCGAGGGTGCGGGAATTTATGAAAGAATTGAGAGCGATGTGTATGCAAGGGGTCCCGCCGTTTCAGGAAGTGTTGATTGTAGTGAGTCGTTTGTATGGAGTGATTGTTTATGTGCACTTTGGGGTGAGAGGCGGCTGATTGTGTACAACGATGAGAAGGTGAAGGGTATAAATTCTAATGCAGTGTTTGAGAGGTGTGCATTACAATTGGGTGATTGAAAAGTGTTCGTATATGAGGGAGAAAAATGATTGTCTGAATGAAGATGAGTGTGTGGTGAGCGATGATATGGTAGTTGATGATAGTATGGATTTCGGTGCTGATGTTGGTGTGGTTGTGCCTTCTGTGTATTGTGAACATGAAGGACCTGATATGATGGAGGCGAGAGTGAAAGTTGGTGAAAGGTTCTTCTGTGGCTTGATTGATACTGGAGCGCAAGTGTCGTTAGTGAACAAGAGGATTCTGAGTAAGTACGATAGGTTTGGATGTTGTGAACGGAAGCCTAGGAAATTACGGATAAGTGGATTAGGGAATGGCATGATAGTGGCATGGGAACAGGTTAGTCTGAGAGTGAGTTTGGGCAGTGGTGTGAATGTGAGGGATGACTTTGTGATTCTGAAAGATCAGCAAATGCCGAGTTGTTTCTTGCTTGGTGTGGATTTTATTAGATTAAATAATTTGTTTTTGGATGCTGATAAGGATTGTGTTATGAAAGCTGAATGTGAGGAGATGAGGTTGAATTAGTGTGTGAAGAATGTTATCAAATTTTGCTGTATGATCGAATTGGTCATGGATGATGAGAATGAGATATTAAGTGATGATGATATTCTAGAGATGCAAGAGATGTTTCCTTTTGTCAGTGAGTTGAAGAGGTGTGTAATGACGCGTGTTGATTTGAATGAATGGCCTGAGTGTTTGAGTGATTTTAAAAGGTATGCTAAGGATTTTGTTGTTTGTATGGATTTTGTATATTTTGTGAGGCATATGAAGGATGGGAATGATATGTATGTACCTGTGATGTCCTTGGTTGGTATGATTCGTCTGGTGAAAGTTGTGCATGATAACTATGGGCATATGGGTAAGTATAAGTTGTGGGAGTGTATGAAGGAGCGTGTGTTCCATCTGTTTCTGAGAAATGTTGTGAGTGATGTTGGGACTACATGTGAAAGATGTCAGAAGCGAAAGGTGCAAGGTGTGCAAGTGAAGCTGCCGATGTTGAAAGTTGATGCGAAAGAACCGTTTGAATTAGTAGTAATTGATTGTGTGTCTTTACCAGGTATAAGTGCTGGGAATGTTGGTATGGTTGTTATGGTTGATCATAAAAATTAGTTTGTGTATGCGGCGCCTGTGAGAGGTAAAAGGAGTGTGACTGTTGCGCGTGTGGTTTAGCAGTTATATTTTCATATGTATGTATGGAAGCCTAGGAGATGTCTGAGTGATAATAAGCCTGAGTTTGCGAGTGAAGTGTTTGAGCGAATATTGAGAAAGAATGTTGTGGAGCATGTGAGGACGACTCCGTATGTACAGTCTTCGAATGGGTTGGCTGAACGTACAATTAGAACCTTGTGTGAGATGATAAAAATGATGAGTACGACTTTGAATGACTGGGATGAAAGGTTGAGTAGAGTGTCATGGGCGTATAATTCGACGGTTTATAGTGCAACTTGGGTGTCCCCGTGTCATTTTGTTATGAATTTCGAAAGGCGAGTGAAAGATAGGTTTCGTTTGCGTGAAAGTGAGCAGAATGCATGACGTAAGGCACATGAAAGGTTTCGTTCGTTTCAAATTGGTGCAAAAGTATTGAAGGTAAAAGAAGTAAGAGGTAGATTGAATGTGTCAAAGATGAGTGAAAAGTTTGAAGGACCGTATAGAGTTGTGAGAGTCTGGGAGAATAGTGTGACGTATATTTCGGAGATGTTTGAATGAAGGTGTAACTGAGAGAGTGCGGGCTCATCAGAGAGAGTTGAGGAGGTGGAGGGAACCTCCTGACTACCTGATGAGCCATCCGGTGTATGAACTATGCAGAGTAAGATATAAGGTGCATGATGATGAGATGGAGTGTGATACTATTGATCTGTCTGGGAAAGAGCTTGTCTTGGTCTCGAGGAGTAGATAGCGTTCAGGGAAGAGTGAAAGGAGGAATGCAAGTAGGAATAAAATTAAGTCTGAGCAAAGTCTTTCTGGTATGGAGGGGCTTGAAAGTGAGATTGAGGGTTCGCATAAACAAGTGAGTGATTTGGCTGGTGTAAGAAGACGAGTGAGTGAGCTGCCTGTGGCTGATTTTTCCGGTTTGGGTAACACTATGAATGATAATGTGTTTGAGCAAAATTAATCTAGTGTGGCTGATTTTTCTGGATTTGCGAATGGTAAAGGTAGAGGTGAGTTTGATGTGGAAAATGAGGAGGTGACTGACTTTTTTGAGTTCTGGTGGGAACCAGTTGAACGGGTTTCTGGTATAACCGCTGAGAGTATAGGGGATGTAAGTGATTTGTCTGTTTCACCAAAGTGTACATTAAGAGTTTGATGTGAGGAGCTGAAGGTTCTGGACGGAAGAAAATGAAGGAGTTCTGTTGAGAGATGGGAGAGCTAGTGATGAAAGCTAAGAGTATGGTGGACGACATGATCGCTAGTGACGAGGAGACTAACAGGACGACTGAAGAACAACACCAACAGATTGCTACGCGTAGCCAGGGACCAGTAATCGAGTGTGAATGGGTGCAGACGGGTGCGATTGGGTGAGTTTGATGTGGAGAATGAAGAGGTGACTTACTTTTCTGGCTTCTGGTAGGAACCAGTTGAACGGGTTTCTGGTATAGCAGCAGAGAGTAGAGGGGATGTAAGTGATTTGTCTCTTTCATAAGAGTGTACCTTGAGTCGGATGAGAGCTGTGAGTAAGGAGCTGATGAATGGGGGTATAAAGAGTGAAGGTTCTGGACGGAAGAGTATGAAAGAGTTATGTCGAGAGATGGGAGAGCTCGTGATTAAGGCTAAGAGTATGGTGGACCACATGATCGATAGTGACGAGGAGACTAACAGGACGACTGAAGAACAACCCCAAAAGATTTCTACGCGAGGTCAGGGACCAGTAGATGCGTGTGAATGTGTGCAGAAGGGCGCGATTGAGCATAAAAATTACCGTGAGTAAGGATTGAGAGTGTATTGTGAATAACTGTGGTCGAATGGCCTAAGGAAGGAGGGGTGTGGTGGAGCGAATGTGAGTGTGTGCGAAGGGCCATTCCCGCACCCCTTTCCCACCCCTTGTTTTTTTCTTTTTATATATAATATAAATTCCCGATTTCCTTTTTGTATTAAATGTTGTTGTTTTTTCTCTTCCTCATCAAATTGTTGATTATTATTTTCTCGAAAAGTCACTCTATTAAATTTCAAGATAATCCTACAATTTTTAAAGAGTGGCGGAGACTAGGGTTGAGGTACGCCAGTCAAAGTTATTGTACGTTCCATTTGAAAGGGGGAGGGCTTATATATATATATATATATATATATATATATATATATATATATATATATATATATATATATATATATATATATATATATACCTCAATACGCGACCGGATCGCAATAATAATTATATTGAGCTCGGAGGCGCCATCTTTGTTAGACCTCTGCAAATTGTGAACACTCGAGTGGCAGCCGACAGTGTGCTTGTTAGGATTTTTTTGTATCGTTCGTTTAGTTGTGTGTATATAGTATTTTGTAAGGATTGTATTTGTTTCTGTTTTGTTTTTTAATTATCTCTTGTTTGTTTGGTGATAGGATTTTTTTTGTAACGAGATCTCGAATTTATTTACCCCCATATCTCTTGTAAATATTTACCTCATATTTTTTGTATTTTTTTGTGAATAGAGGACTGTATATCCAATCGTTTCATTTCTCCCTCGATTTGTCACGTCCGAATTAGTGTAGGAAGCCAGTTGGATCGATTGGGCGTTTAGGGTAGATTTCGGCCGCTACAACGCTTTCCAAAACATTAGTAACTGCACTTAGAAGAAGTTGGCAAAATTTCAGAGAACGTGACTGAAGATTCTTCAGCTTTTTCTCCACAGTGAGCAAGGTAGGGAGCAATTCTCCATAAAACAGTTTTGTTCTCTCTGTAAGCTATCAATTGCCACTGCAATATGAGCCCAAAACTGGGACATACTCTCCAAGAAATTCAATTTCGTGCCATTTGAACACTGGAAGTTAAAGGGACGTCATGAGTTGATATAATATGTCCTTGTGTTTTAAAAATAATGACAATGCATAAAACAGAGAGTTCTACCTTGTAATGTAAGGCACCTTTAATGAGCAGTTGATAACAGTTTTGATAATCTCTGCTGGTTTTGGACGATCGCTTTTGTTCCATAATGCTGAGCATTTCCCCATTGCAGCATGATTAACATTTGCAAAAGAAGATATTTTCAGTGCCTTATTTGCATCAGCTGTGGCGACAAGACTGAGTGTATGTGAAGCACAGCACAGATGCTTAGGTAGGCGGAAGCTGCATGGGTGAGACGAAAGGTCTTCTTCCTAATCTAAGGCATCAAATGAATAATTTAGACCTGCGGTAGTGGAATGTGAGATTATTGTGAGTGAATTTGATTTTCACAGTCAAATGAGAATATATGGTATGCATATAAAATTTTATATATAAAATGTAGCTATATGGATATCCTATAGCTATATAGGACTGGTACATTAATTCATAAATATATTATTAGTCATTCATATTCAGAATTACATAAGAAAATATTGACTTTCACTATTGTTAGGAATATATACATTATCAAGCTTTATTCTCTACATTTTTTACGGGCGGGCATGCTAGTTTGGACATAGCGATATACAGGTATTGTTACTATAATGAAATACATCGTTATAGGAATTTATCTAATAACTCCATATAATCGCTTAATAATTGTACTAATTATTCCTGAAAAAATTTGTATTCAATAATATCTTCATATGATAGTGCGCTTTAAGAATATATGTGTGTGTATTCTCATGAAATTATTGCAATATATTAACCTCTGTTGTTTGCATATGTCTTCCTTTATTTAACTTTGTTATATAGCCTACGTAGTGACCAATGATCCGAACACTTTAGTATTCGGTCGTTATAAGAGATTAACCTGTACTACTAATACTATACTTGTAAACAACATTTGTAACCCAGAACTCAGCTTTAATTAATCTCACAAAATCTGGTTGCTCCATTGTTGATAGGGGATGCACACCTTGTATGATAAAATCTGCAATCAGCTTATAAACAACAGATTGTTTGACCTTCTAAATATTTACGGCAAAACACTCCGGTAATGTCAACTTTAACACCACTGCATAAAGGACCATCGTCTAATAATGAACATTTTATTTTTCAATCTTTTCTTTCAGCTGTCACGTAGTTATCCGCTTTTGGCACCAAAGCAGGATGCCTTCTATGTTGATAAATGTACATGAATAGATAATTGAAGGATATTTGTTTCATGTCGCCATAATTCACGTTAAATTCAATCAGCATATACTCTAAATAAAGGTTTTGCAAATGGAAGCAGGAAGGTTCGTGCATGGTAAACCTACCTACTTAACATTATCATTAGCTACTAGCAATTTTACCATTTTAAAAAAAAATAAGAAATAGTGAAACTTGTCAATTCAATTAAGTATCATATAATTAGCTTTACTAAATTCTTACCTTCAAATGAATGCGTAGATTGGAAGTAGCATTGCTCGACGCAGATATTTCGCCATTGCATGAGGTACATACACACTTCACTTTTTTTCAATCGGAAAATTTCACTCTCTAAAATTTACAATCTAGTAAAGGATGACTATAATTACATGGTTCTTTATCTTCCTCGTCTTTATTATTGTCTAATCTTTCCATTTCACACTCTTCCGAAGAAGCTGAAGTTGCCATGAAGCAATTGAAATAAGGCTGGGCGCTCTGACTAGAAAACCGAACAGAACTGTCACCATCTGTTAACTGAATTTGAACAGAGGCAAGCAATCATCCCTCACCGGCACAAGCAGTCAAACGGTGTGTCATACAAGTTGCGACAAGCTAAAGCATGCATTACACGTTCTTAACAGCTATATAAACCTATTATCAGTAAATATTTGCAAAAAGTATTTAAATATTGCCCACCTCTGCATGTATTATAATTGCGGAATATATCATAATCATAGAGGTTTCGTAAAAGGCCAGTATTGTTGAGTATATATATATATATATATATATATATATATATATATATATATATATATATATATATATATATATATATATATCCAACACACCGTAAGAAAGAGAAAACTAAATAATTTTTCTTCGGAAATCGTTATTTCATACTTCGAAAAAATACGAGCTGGGGTGGAATTCGAACCGTTGCAGACTGAGGCAGCGAGCAACCGCTTTGATTTCAATTAAACCACCCCTTAGACTACTCGGCTACGCGAAAGACAAAATCTTTCGAATAGTCAAGCTTTTAAGACACGCTTCGCATTGTCGATCGAGAGTGAGAAAGAGAGAGAATTAATTGAGAATTCAAAGGACAAAGAAGAAATTGAGTTAAACACGAGGTGAATACACAATGTGAATCTCTCATGAGAGCGAGAGAATAGTTAAATAAATCTAGCACACCGCAAGAAATTGAAAGGCAATAATTTTTCTTCGGATCTATATATATATATATATATATATATAAAAAGGTACAGTATCGTACGTGTAACTATAGGGATAAAACCACAGTAATAAGACTAATTTTATATGCGAAACCAGTTTTCAACGGAGACATCCGTCATTGTCAGTCGCTAGTGAACAAGTGAGATACAGAAGTTGCTTAATGTACAAACACACAAATCAGTAGCGCTAAGGTGGAATTTGCGAGAATGTGTCAGCATCTTTGAGAAACGGAAGTATGAATTTCTTGCTTATTAAGGTATTAGTATTGAATTAGCCGTCGGAATTATTAAAGTTGGGAATTTCTTTTATAAATGCCGATTCAATTAAGCGTCGATTTATATAATTGTGAGACTTATAAACTATGTTAGCATTATCAATATCAATTTGATGATTTTCATTTGACATACATATGTAGAAATAAACTCGAGGAGAGGGTACCACGTCGCATATCGCATTTGTGTTAATTCATTCTCTTGGAAAATCTGCTTCTTTTACGGATATATAATTCATTACATGATTTGCATGGAATAAAATATACTCCCTGTTCTTTATCGATCGATCTATTTTTGGATACGCTATTTTTGATCGTATTCTCTTACTGAAAGGCAACATTAATGTTGTTGGTCAATGCCAACTTTTTGAAATTGATTAACTGATAACATAATATTTGTCACATCTGTTTTCCTCATAATTAGCTGGGGAGTAATAGATAGTTTTGGCTTTATAGTGACACTTTTCTATGAACCAAAGGGGATATTGCAGTTCATTGAATGTTTAGATGATTGTATTAATTTCGTCTTGGAAGAAACAAGGATCATAAATGCGATATGCTCTCAGGAACATTGAAGAAACTACAGACCTTTTAATGGATACATCGTGACACGAGAAATACTGAATATAGGCATTAGAATTAGTTGGTTTCCGGTAGACGGAACAATATGTATTGTCGTTTATTTTATATATTTTTACATCCAGAAACGGCAATGAGTTGTTTAGTTCCCATTCTACTTTAAATGTAATAGTTCGGTGGATCTTATTCAATTTTCCAAAGAAAGAATCAAATCTGTTATCATCGATAGGCCATGTGGTACATATATCTTCTACATAGCGGAACCACGTTATGGGATTGTGTAAAATGGCGGGAAGGAGGTGCTTTTCAAAATCCTCCATATCAGATTGCATAATATCGGGGAAAGGGGATTGCACATACTCATGCCATATTTCTACCTGTAAAAACGATCTTCAGCTCTGAACACATTGTCCGTCACACACAAAAGAACTAATTTTACAATTTTATTACATGGTAGGGGTAATGTTAGGTTAGACAAAAGCAAGTTTTTCATAATTACATCCAGAGATTCATTGACGGGAACTTTTGTGAAAAGGCTATTAATATCAAAACTTAACAACTGCTTATTCGATAGGTCTGCATACTGTAGGTCCAGAATGTGGTCTCTTGAGAGCCTGGTTTTTGCATGAAATTTCCTAATGTTGAAAATGCTGTCATCCAGTCTGAAATGGATGGTTATTCTGCTTCTCTCGGGGACAGTACGGTGAAACAGTGTAGTGACGCATACGAGGGAGATGTTGAACAATACGGTCCATCACACACTCTTGTCTCACCCCAGAGTTAACAGTGAAAGGAGTCGACTCCAGACTACCCATTGGCACTTTGGCATACATATCGTCGTGGAACTGTATTACAATCTTTACAAATTTTGGTGGGCAGCCGGAAATACGCATAAATTCCCACAGAGTTTTCCTGTTTACAGTGGTAAAGATCTTAGTGAGGTCAATGGAAGGCATAAACAGATCTTTGTTTTACTCTCTAGATTTTTCTTGCAGTTACCGGGCTATGAAAATCATGTCAACTGTACCTTCATCCTTGCGAAAGCCGCATTGCGATTCCGGGAGTAGGCCCTCTAGATCAAGGATATTACTCTACACGACATGGTTTTAGAGAGAACTTTCTCGGCAACAGAACGTAATGATATGCATCTGTTGTTGCCACAAATGTTTTTGCTGCCCTTGTTTTTAGATATTGTTATGATATTAGCATCCTTCCACTGTTAGGACTGTGGGAACATGAAACTCATTTCGCCGTTATCACACAGAATTTCTCTGGTCCAGACAGACCAGCGCAGCTGTGTTTAATTTTGGGTGCTTTATCACCGTCTTCTTCCCCAGTTTGATAACGCTGTCCCGTTCCCAGGTGACAGCCGTGTCCATCTTCTCCCCCTTGGGGTAGAAGGGAATCTCTCCTATTTCCCGTTCGCCTCGTCGATGCTCCAAATTATCAAGGTTCATGCTTGCTTAAGCTGCGTCCGATATCCCTTGGAAATGTCGCTTAAGGGGATGACACATTTCTTCTTGAGTTACTTTTCACGTTGTTTCGTTCAAAATTCGTATTTTGGGGTTTTGTATATTATTTTATTGCAAATTTTATGCACTTTTTATGGTATAATTAATTTTTTAGCAACATGACTAGAACATAGTGAAAATTAAGATAATGAAAAATTTTAGACATTCGTGGAAAAATTTTCTTAGATATTTAAAGTTTATTTGTGAAAAAAACTACACCATTGATTTTTATATCATTTTATTGCAAATTGTATGCACTTTTTATAGTATATATTTTGTTTTAGCAACATGACTAGAACAAAGTGAAAATTATGATAATGCAAAACTTTATACATTTGCGGAAATTCTCCGTAGATTTTTATAGTTGATTTGTGAACAAAACACAAACCTATACCATGCGATTTTAAATATTTGATAAAAAAAAATGGCACATAAGAAATGCTTTATATTTTTAGCATCATTCTACTATAGATTGAACTATATTCCAGGGCATTCAGAACACCCAAACTATTCACCTAACACCCTCCCATCCAACTGAGAATGAAGCCTATAGTTGACCATGTATGAAAAATATATGTTTCAGTCCGGCATTAAAACAGATTTTAATGGAACTAAAGAAAACTTATGTGAATCTTTTGGTCATGAATTGAGATCAAATGCTTAATTTTGAATAATTCTATAGCCATTTATATGATATCAGGTTTCAAAGGAGGGGGGGGGGTCTGAAAGAACCCCCTGTATCTCCAAACTGGCGCCGTAAGTTATTATGATTTTGGCAGGAATAAAACAGCTTTTAATGAGCTTTAATTTCAAATATGACAATCTAACATGGTATAAAGTTGAAAAAATGAATATGGTATCCCCTTAAATCCCTTTCGCTTCGTCGATGCCCGAAATTATCAAGATCCATGTTTCCTTAAGCCGCGTCCGATATCCCCTTGGGACACCCTCGCTGCGCGCAGCCCTCTGTCGACCATGGCTGTGGCTCCTATTTAAGGTGATGTCTCCAAATCCTCAGCAGATAGAGAGAACCCTAGCTTCTTGCCGTCCAGATCCGAGTATATGTTTCCCGTAAAGTGGTCCCCTCGCTCTTCTGATCTCGTCAGCAGATCGTCTTCGTGTAATCCGCCTTGATCAGAGGAAGATTACGGAAACCCGTTTATACCCCGGAAGATTGCCCTGGGTCTCTTGTCTTACTACATTGGTTGAAACTTCTTGCCGTCGGCAGACGAATCTAGATTTCGTGATTACTTCTCCCTGGATCCGAGGTAATCTCAACCTCCTTCAGGGTCTCTCTGGACGCCTTCGCATCGAGACCCCATCGAAGAAGACCTGACCATTGGTTTTCCACATCCCTAGTTCATCCTCCAAAGGTAACGAGGAGTCCTTTCCTCGTAAATCCCACCTCTTCGTTCCCAGTCCTAAGAAGAATTCCCCATTTGGTGTAACGCCAATCCAACTTATTGGATCACTTATATATTTCCCCGAACCAAGTTTCTTTAATTTTTGCCTGCCATAATATTCTTTTGTCGTACTGATTATTATTTAGATTTCCATATTATCTCTGCCCTTGTTCTTATCATTTGAATTAAAGCTTATTTTAGTAGATGTGTTTATCTTTAGAATAACCCTTGAGACGAACCCCGGAAATATATTCCCATTTAAAGAGCCAACCTAATAATATCGCACTCTAAGTAGAAGGTCCTTACATTTCCTTTAATTCATTTGTACCCGAGCGCAGCGGCGACAGTGGCTGCCTGGCGTACAGTAGTGTGTATGTACCTTTAGAGACTTTTTGGTCACTCGCCTTCGCATCTGGACATACATATATGTATATCTATTATCAGTGGTGGGCGCGATAACCAAAACATGAATCACGATAACCTTATCGGCGATAACCGATAATCGATAACGATAACCTTATCGGCGATAACCGATAATCGATAACTGGCGATAAATTTATCGCCCGATAAGGTAATAACCGATAAATCGATACATCCAAAATTCCGATATTTTAAATAAAAAATCGATAAATCCCAATCTTTATTTTTATCTTTATCTTAGAAAACTTAGAAAAATCTTAGAAAAAAATTAGAAAAGTCTTAGAAAAATCTTAGAAAAAACTTCCAATTCAATGTTTATCCTGTTTCTTCACTAATGGAAAGTACTGTTTTAAGTAAAATAACTAAATTTGCAAAGCCACAGTCTAGTCTAGACCAGGTTCTGCAGCATGTTCCCCTTCGTAAACATGAGCATATTGAAGTTTTCATCAGATAGGGAGCTCCTCTTAGCTTTGATGATGTCCTTGTCAAGGGAGAACAAGCGCTCCACCGCGGCGCTGCTCGGCATCGCGTGTTGTACCTCAAGAAGAGGTCAATGAGGACCTTCTAACTGTTGAAGGCTGGGTCTGCCAGACTGTCTGTCCCTTTGGCCTGCATCCACACATTCACAGTTTGAGCAGCCTTGGACTTGGTTGACCTGTAATGAACCTCAGTGTCATCCTCTCACTACAAATGCTGGCGTAGTAGTCCTCCGTCTCTATGTCCTCACTGCTGCACTCCGTTCAGTATACGTTCGGTTCCCAGCTCGGACCTACCTATTTCTGCATCCAAGGCACACGCGGCTTGCCCCTGTTCCAAACTGCAACTAAAAACTGAAATTATCGATTATCGCTAGTTTGGAACCAAAAGTATCGGCGATACCGATGAATCGATAACGCAGAAAAAAATATAGGATAACCGATAACCCGATATCGTTATCGCGATAACGCCCACCTATGTCTATTATTATTATTATATATATCATTATATTAAAAACTGGTGTCAGGCATAGTTAGGTTATTTTTATTTTTATTTATTTTACTTAAGAACCCAAATAATTTTAATTCCTCCCATTTAATTATTCTTACCGAGTTTGCCTAAGTTCGCTCAAAGTTATTCAAAGATTGTGGAACTAATTATCAACTTCTTTTTTTTAACAATTTAATAGTGTGCTCGCGAGTCCATAAGTTTCCTTTTTTTGGTGGTAACCGTCTACTAAATCACGAGCTGGATTAAGAAGACGGAAAATTTTTAATCCAATAGGGATTAAATTTTCACTCTTGTGTTTCATATTTCTTTCTCTTTTTTTAGTGTGCATTTCTTCTTTTTGTAGCTAAATCTTTGTAGAATTTTTTTTAAAAAGAAGAAAAACTTCCGTGAGATCCCAGTCTGTGTCGTGTGTTCCGTGTACGTTCGAGCTATTAGACGCACACGTACTGTTATGGTATTGGTTATTAGTGGGATTGATTTTAGTTAATAAATCAGCCTAGATAGCTATTTGAAAACCATTGCCATAAATTTGTTGAATTGGATGGAATAGTCGTCTGCTAATATTTAGGCCTAACGACTGACGTGAACTGAATTTGACAAAACTTCGAAAGCTAGGGTTATAAGAAAACGGACAATAACAAGACATATATTTATAAATTCAACGAATGCACAATGAAAGAATTGGATCTGGAAATAACAAGTGAGAGGTAATTACAATTATACGAGTGAATGATATTATTAAATTAGGAATTGTTAAGGAATACCACGTAAATATAATTGAAATATGGATTACAGGATGAGATTGTTGGATGGTATTACAAGTATAATTGACTTGTAAAAGGGATGGGAAGTGTAGGATAGTATTGTTGATTTGTGGGGAAGGCAGTGAAGTAAAACGTAACGTAATGGAATGTATGAAAAGTATGGAGTGAAATGTAATGTGAAGTGAGGTAAGGTAAGGAAAGATAACTAAGATAAGGTAAGGTATGGTAACTAAGGTGAAGTGAGGTATGGTAACTATGATGGACTGTGAATTGGGATCTTGATTCGAAGTAAAGTGGAGCACGAATGAATAGATGACTGCTTAAAAGCGGGCAGCTAAAGGCGTGCGTCCGTTTGTGTGTTGGTATAAGGAAAAATCTTTTACTAAAGGGATTTGGGGGGAATACATTTTTTAAAGTAAGATTTGTTTCCCGTTTATGTTGAGATAGGTTACAATTTGAATATATATATATATATATATATATATATATATATATATATATATATATATATATATATATATATATATATTAAAAAGGAAAGTATGCTAATATTTATGCACAAGGTACATTACGTTAAAATAATATTAGTTAATGGTAATATTTAAATTGATGCAATGGAATATTGATACATGTAATATTTTATAGGAACGCCGGATGGCATTGCTATACTGTCAAATATGTCGTCCTTTGATAGATTCCACAAACAAGTTCAAATATTTTGATTAACAGGCAGGATTTAATTGTTATATCCAGGACGAAAAAAGAGAAGCTGGAAAAGAGCAAAGAGAAGCAGAAGAAAGAAGAGAAAAGAAGCCGAAGAAAGAATAGAGCAAAGAGAAGCTGAAGAAAGAGGAGAAAGAGAGCAAAGAGAAAGAAACCGTCAACATGACTGAGAGCTAAGTCGGGATAACGTTGAAACCCTTTTCCTTAGTTCAAAGAATGAGGCCCCTCAAACCCCCTCGGTTAAGTTACCCGTATTCAAGGATGGCGAAGACTTCAGTGCCTACCTCACCTACTTCGAAAAAAAATTCGAAGTGAATTCGTGGGACATCGAGGAGAATGGAATGGCACACTTACTTCTCTTGTCAACAGTCATCTTCGGGAAATTTTCATATATCTTCCTGCCGAGGCCACCCTTACTTATTCCACTTCTAAGGCCGAATTGCTATCGGAAATCAATATGAATCGCGATTTCTATCCGTCTAAGGTTCGCCAGGTAAGAATATTACCTGGCCAAACTTGCCACCAGTTTAGCTTTATCCTTCAGAGAAGCCTACATTTCCGGCTGGACTCTGGTCAAGTTGGACGCGAATACGAGTCTCTGTTCGATTTCGTCTTATGTGATCAGTTAATGGCTTTGCTGCCAGCCGAGATCCGTGCATTCGTAAAAGATAGACGAGCGTCTACCTTTAAGGAATGCCTGGAAGAGGCAGATGTACACGTGTCCAGCCATAATCTATATCGGAAAGGCCCCAAGAAATCGCATCCCCCATCTCCAAAGAGTAAGAGTAATTTCTCTAATTCCCCCAATAAAATTTCGCCCCATTTTTTCCAAGTGGTTGGTCACCCCAAACCTAGTTTCCCTCCTCCGCAAGAACCGAGGGATATTTAGCCCCTCCTAAATAATCCTCCCCCACCATTCAATTACCCCGGCGGCCCATCGTGTGCTTCGCGTGCGGCGTGCCCAGACATGTAATAACCAATTACCCCCCAAACTCTCACCTTCGCTCTTCCCCCATCCAACAAGTCCATAAACTCAATGCTTCTCTCTCTCTCAACCATCTGCTAGCCCAATAACCCCAGCTTCTACCCCGACTAACGGTTCCCCAGGACATGACGTCAACTTTTTATTTAATAAAAGCCCCCCGGTGGGCTTGAATTTGAAGAAGGAACTGTGAACGGGTGCCGGCTGTCAACCCTTGTGAGAGACATTGCGTGCACCTGCGTCATGGTGTCGGAAAAATTGCTCCTCCCAGTAAGTCCCAGCCACGATAGGTATGTAGTAGTCCACGACTACTTGGGGCGCGCCAACCGGTTCCCCGTGATTTGCTGCTACCTAGAATGCAAATACTTTACCGGTTGGGTGGAGGTCGTTGCAAGCCCCATTAAGTTCTGCGCCATGTTGGTCGGCCAGAACACCCAGATCTTCCCTAATGCTGTCGCCCAGCAAATCCTTACGAGGGCTCAGGCCTTAACCCTTTGGCTCCTGCTGGTCTCTATATGATCTCTCTAAAAAAAAACAGCGCTTAACTGCTCTCGATCCAAATATGGTTTCTGCCTTCTCTCTTTCTCTATACTAAGTCGATGTAGTAATAATCGGCCAGTTCCTCTCTATAACAACTAGCTATATGTTGATATATATTAAATAGTAATATTTTAGCTTTGTTCAGTTATTTACCCCCAAAATGTCGAGACTTGATGAACGAAAATTTTGCGAGTCCTATTTAAATGCCGAACGTATCATGAAGACGAGTCAATTTCTTGAGAATGTAGAGTCTGACGATCTAAGTAGCCTATCAAGCGACGATGAATGGAATTAGAGTTTATAATTAGAAAGTTCTGACATCGATTTTATAATTTAGATGAAGAGAATAAGTCAAATTCGAGTGAGACAGAAGAGTCATAAGAACGGCCACGGAAACGAACACGTCAAGAGCCTGGCAACAATTCACACATGTTGGTTGGGAATGGCCTTCAAGGGCAAATCTTTCTACCTGCCTGCAAGCGTTCGATTCCGCGCATTCAGGTTTGACCACGGCATTCTCCATTGGACAAAATGCAAAACAAATTGATTATTTCGAACAATATATTGATAATATTTTAATAAATCTCACTGTAAAGGAAAGCAATAGTTACTATTTTATATATTAAAGAAAATTTTACTTATAAACCAAATAGTCTCCTATCCAATTTCAAGGAAACGAACGCAGATGGAATTCGAGTATTTCTCTGCATCATAATTTTGATGGGACTTAGTAAGCAAAACAAAATAAACGATTATTGGTCAAAGGATGACATCTATGAACAAAAGATGTTCGGAAGATTGATGGGGAGGCATCGCTTCCTTCAGATATTAGGATTGCTGCACTTTAGTGAAAATACTAGAGAAGAAAAAGGAAAATTAAAAAAAATAAACCTGCACTTGATCTCGTGAAAAATTATTTCAAGAATAAATTTATCCCATTTCAAGATCTGTATATATCTTCTTCTAAGGCGAAGAAGAATGCATTTTTGCCAATACATCCTATAGCAATGCCTCTGGGCATTCCTATAATAAAAACCTCCTGGGAAACTTAAATATGTATATACATCCATTATTATGTAAAATTCATTATGCATTACTTTAACTTGTCAATTTAATCATATAATTATTTTACTTTAACTTTATTAATTTAATCATATAATTATTTTACTTTAACTGTTAATTTAATCATTTTACTTAACTTTGTCTATTTAATCTTCCAAATTAATTTACTTCAACTTTTGTAAATCAAATCATTATGTTAAACTTAATAATTAATTCATTCATTTATTTCCTTGTCAATTCAATTAACGTATACTGCTCTAAACAACATTTCTTAAATTTCACACACAAACACACGTTCCCAGCTCGAACAAATAAGCACGCGAACCTTCCCATTTAACTCGCCTCTCTCGTCGTCGAAAGTTCTGTAGCCATTCTTTCTACAATTATTCATTTCTCTCCAAATAAATCATACTGAGTTAATTCCACTCTCACATTCTTTGCAAACGACAATACGAGAGTAAGTCTTAATTATTTTTACTTCTCCTTGCAGTCCCAATTCACAGTCTATTATAGATACTTTAAAATACTCTAAATTACTACACTATATTATTTACAACTCAATATTATTTACTATATCAAAGATACTCTATTATACTCTATATTACTATATTATTATTTACTCTATCATTCACTCTATATTGTTTCACCATATTTACTTAACCTACTTATCTCTGTACATTCGTTGAATTTTATAAATATATTTATATAATTGTCTTTCTTAAAGCCCAAGTCTTTATTCCAAAATTTACTTCGCTGTCGCATTAGGCCTAAAGCTAATGGCAGACATTTTCGATCAAACAAAATTTATGGTTATTGTTTTCGAAACGCTATCTAGGCTGATTTATTAACCGAATATAAATCACATTGATAACCATACACTATAATCCCATCTAAAAGACAAATTTGGGATAAAAGTATTTGCGTTGTGATTGCTAAACAGGTTATGTACTAGATATAATTATTTATTTCAGAAAGGGGACTGAAATTGTTATTGAGCTCCATTTAGACATTAGTGGATCAGTAGTAATGGCACTTCTTCAAAGTTATTTAAATAAGGGACATATTCTTTATACTGACAATTGGTTCACTAGCCCTGCTCGTGTTGATAACTGATTTAAGAAAGAGACAAGCACTTGTGGAACAGTTCGCCAAAATAGAATATATATCCCCAAATTTAAAACAACTAAAGAAAGGTGAATTGTCGCTTTACAGTGCAATAACATTATATGTATAAAATGGTGTGACAAACGGAGTGTACATGTTCTTACAATAATACATGATGAACAAATGTGTGATAATGGTAAAAAAGAGAAAGATGGAAATGTTGTATGGAAACCTAAATCTGTAATTGAATATAATAAGAATATGCATCTTGTAGATAAGAGTGATGTGTTAATGAGTGGAATTTAATATGTAATTTTTTTTCATATGTTAGACTCATTGATGCTCAATGCCGATTTTATGTATAAGTATTGGGAAAGTGTCGATAGGTCACGTCATGACTTTTCAAAAACTGTTCTAACACAGATGATTGAAAATATCATAAATATAATCGGGACCAGTTGGGCAAATAGGTAATAAATCACTGCGTCTCATTGAGAGGCATTTTATGAAGCCTAAAAAATCAAGGAGGAGATGTCACGTTTGTGCTCACACCAAAAAAAAGGGGAAAGAGAAAACTCAGCGAACAAATTTTATTTGTGAAGAATGCGATGTTCCTCTGTGTGTTTATCCCTGTTTAACAAATATCACTGTGAGAAAGATTTTTAATAAAATATCTGTCCATAATATAATTATATTTTTGTTAGAATTTTTCTATTTTCCTTGGAATAACAAGTAATTTACTTTTTTTAATAGTCACCGTTCAAAAGGCCAGAGAAAATGGTTTGAAACCAGGCATAGGATTATAACGGGATTTCTAATTTTGCGCATTCCATTGGTGTTCGAACATGTATCTGAATTTTTCTAGGCGTTTCTCTAATGAATAAAAGTTTGAACCAGTCAGCTATTTTTTATTAGTAAATCATGTAATTACGATATTTAATTATTTTAATAAAATTTAATCAATATTATGCGAGAAAGAAGAGAGTAGAGAATGCCCTTTTACGCCTGGCAGGGAGGACGCAGAAATATTCGCCAAAAGTTATATGAGCGCTCTTATTCAAACTGCTTAGTGTAGAAATTAGGGAAAAGTATCACAGTGATCAGAAAGCCAAAACGAATGGTGTCAGTAAAATTTCAAAGCCTTTTCTGAAATCCTTGATCTCTTCTCCCTCACCCAACACGTTTCTTTCCCTACCCACTCTCACGGTAACATTTTAGACCTTGTAATCTCTGACTGTCTTATTTCCAACCTGACGACTACAAATTTGTCCAATGCTATATCTGATCACCTCCTTATCAACTTCAACTTCTCTATCCCATTCCATATACCTCCCCAGCTATCTCATAATCCTAAGCCTTTCCGTCGACTAGACTCCATTGATATTCCCCCCTATCTAATGATGTGGCCTCCAAACTTCCTCCCATTGATGCTTCTGCCTCTCCTGACCAGATTCTCTCTTCTTTGGAGCAACTCCTTCTCACTTGTCTTAATACCCTCTCTCCCCTTGTCACCCATTCGAACTCCCGTTGTCACCGTGCCCTTTGGTACTCTATGGAACTCCTCCGTGCTAAGCAGTCCATGCGTGCCCATGAAAGAGTCCTTAGAAAGGCTCGCACCCGTGGGCATGACACGACCCCTCTCTCGCTGGCGTTCCGAATGTTTAATTGATAACAATATGCAATTTAATCAATAATGTATTCTCCGTTGTTATTTACAACTTTTCACAATGCTCCAACTAGTTTTTCGATGCCTTTGCAATAAAAATCTGGTAATTTTGACTCGAAAAATTCGTCTATCAGGTTCTTAATTCCACATCAGTATTGAATGAAATGCCGCGCGAATTGTTGGAGAGCAATCGGGACAGATGCAAATCCGATGGAGACAAGTCTGGCGAATATGGAGGATGCGGCAGGATTTCCCAATTAAGCGTTTGGATGGCGTTTTTTGTCATATTGGCGATGTGAGGACGAGCCTTGTCGTGTTGCAGAAGGACTCCATAACGTCGATGAGGTCGCTTTTCACGAATAGCTTCAGCGAGTCGATATATTTGTTGAACGTAGAGTTCTGCACTGACAATCTCGTTGTTCGCAAAGAGCTCATAAAGAATGATGCCTTCACAATCCCACCACACACACAGCATCGTCGTTCGTGGATGAAGTTCTTGCTTTAATCACAGAAGTGTTTTTTTTATTGAGGCTAAGCCATTATTTTCGATGGTTCATGTTGTCATAAACACACCACTTTTCATCGCCAGTGATTGTTTGGTTGTGGGGGAGCGGTGTGTGTGTATGTCTGTAGGGCCATTCTCCCACCCCTCTTTACATATATCTTTCCCTACCCCTGTGTGAGTGTGTGGGTATAATTTGCCTTCTGATTTTTTATATTATGAATATGAATAACAACCGATTGTATTCTCTTTTCAGGGATATATTTGGAAAGTTAAATTGTAATTATTTGTCCAGCATTTCTTTTTTTTAAGAGCTCAACTGGCGACTGCTAAATTGGGCATTAGTCGCCGTATTAAAACTGGCATAGTTCTAGGCTACTTTAAAATAAAATTAAACAGACGAAAAACACCCCTAAAGGGGATAAAGGAAGCAAGCTCCTGCGTCGGATGGAGGTCCCCCCGGCGCAGGAGCGTGCAACCTAAAGGGGAAAAAAAAGAAAAACAAAAAACAAACCCTGCTTAAATAATAGGTAGAAGGCCGTCCTCCCACAAAATTCAACAAGTCCACCTAGTCAATGTGCACGCACTCGCCCCGAGTACAAAGGATAGGCGGTAGTGACCCCGCCCATCACGGTAACGGGACAGGTAACGTGCCCGAAGATCACCCATAATGAACATTCAACAATTGAGTGCTGAACAGTCTGGGGGACGACGCAGTCGCCACAATAGGGCGCAGGCGAGCGCTCCATCAAATAGCGATGTGTCACACGAGTGTGTCCGATTCGGAGACGACAGAAAGCGACCTGAAGCCGTCGCGGCATTGGAGGATAGGTCCGTGGGAACAGTCGCGGCGCAATGGCACAAAACTTTAAGTTCCCTTCGGCCATCTCCCATCTTCTTTGCTAAGCAGTCCGAAGAGCTGCCCGTATCCCTGCCATGTAGTCAGTGTGAGGAAGAGCGAAACGCTGGTCCGATCGCAGAGTCCTGGCGGACTCTTTGGCGCGCTCATTCCCCGCAATTTCTACATGTCCAGGAACCCAGCAGAAGAGAATCTCAACATCCGCCTGGCTCGCCAAAACCGTGGCGTCACGGATATCGCGAACCAGGGGATGCGGAGATTCCAATGCCCCGAGAGGACTCAGGGCGCTTTGCGAGTCGCTATAGATCACAATCAGGTCTACGAACCAGGCAGGTTGCGTAATCTCCCGTACCGAGTGGTGTATTGCCACCAGCTCAGCCGTGAAGACAGACGCAGCGCCTGGCAGAGCCCCGCTGACTTTAAACAGAGGGGATACGGCGTGGAAGCCGACTCCCTCCCTGGACTTGGAGCCATCCGTATACACTGGCACGGTACCAGCGTGACACGAGGTGTGCTCCAAAAAGGTCGAACGCAATACTCCCGACGCTGTAGAAGCTTCAGGAGCAGAGGCGTGTCGAACAATAGCCAAATCTGGTATTCTCCAGGGTGGCGTCCTGGGCTATACCTAGCTCTCGACGGAGTTTCATGGCCGAGCTTAGGGTATGACTGGCGTCACTCGGAGGTATAGACACCGTCGAGATTAGCTGCGGATGTAGTGAGAGCTGTTGGTAACTGAGGGAGGTGCCGGGCTCGCGCGTTCAGGCAAGTAATGCACTGCGCGTGGCGTAGAGCGAGTAGCATCTCCCCCGCAACGACCAACATGCTCTTAATGGAGGATGTGCGGAAAGCACCGGTCGCAAGGCGAACGGTGGTGTGGTGGATCGAATCCACCTTCCGCAATAAACGCTCGGCTGCGGATGCATAAAATTCGCATCCGTAGTCGAGCTTAGAACGAACAAAGGATCGATAAAAAAGTAGGGCAGTAGCCCTATCAGCGCCCCAAGCGCTGAACGTCACGGAACTGAGAATATCCATGGCGCGGGTACAAGAGACCCTAAGGCTACGAATATGAGGCTCCCAGCTGAGGCGTAGGTCGAATACAAGACCAAGGAAACGGTGCGATTCCACCACATCCAGGCGCACCCCATTAAGAAACAAATCTGGGTCGGGGTGGAGCTGTGGATGGCGGCAGAAGTGCACCACCTTATATTGGCAAAAGAAAATCGAAACCTGTGCGCTTAGGCATAGCGAGAGACGCGGTTCAATGCCTGTTGGAGTCGACGCTCCAGAGTTGGCACATGGGCCATGCCAAAAGAGATCGAAAGGTCGTCCACGTAGAGCGTAGCGATAACATCTCTTTGAAGCACCGAGGTGATGCCGTTGATGCTCAGGGCAAAGAGTATGACACTGAAGACACTTCCCTGCGGGACACCCTCTTCCTGCTCCTGTGGGCCGGAGAGGGCTTCCCCCACCCGTACGCAGAATCGACGATCTCGCAAAAATTCAGATATAAACATTGGGAGGCGTCCCCTCGCCCCCATCGTGTGAAGAGTCTTTATGATACTGTATCGCCAAGTTGTATCATAGGCCTTCTCCAGATCGAAAAACACCGTGGCGTAGTGCTGTCTATGGAGGAAGGCCTCGCAGACGGCATTTTCCAGTCGGAGCAGAGCATCCGACGTGGAGTGGAACTTGCGGAGCCTGCACTGTGCAGAAGACAGATTGGCTCTGCTGTCCAGGAAAAAGGCTAATCTAACATTTACCAATTTCTCTATCAACTTGCACACGCAAGAGGTTAAAGAGATTTGACGGAAACCTGTCGGAGTAGAGTGATGTCACCCCGGTTTGCGAAAGGCGAGCACAGTAGCGATTCGCCAGGAATCCGGGAGAAGACTCTCCACCCAGATCCTGTTGAACAAATCTAATAGAAACGCCATGCCTCGCTCACTCAGGTGCTGAAGCATGACGTACGGGACATCATCCGGACCATGGGTGGTGTCCGCGGACGAAGCAAGAGCGGAGCGCAACTCACTCACGTAAACCTGTCGTTGAAGGGTTCTCCGCCTCTGGAGGTAAAGTCCAGCCGGCGGCCTTCCGCGACATGACGACGTGCATTGAATGCTGGCGGAGCAGCATCCCGGCTAGAGAATGCTCAAAAAGCAGTCGCGAAAGATTCAGCCACGGACGCGGGGTCCGAGATTGCGGTCCCATTCTCCTGGAGAACGGGAGGGAGGTCTTGCGAGAACTTGGCCCGAGTCCTTTTGACTAGCTTCCTCACCTCTGGTAAAGGGGTCTTCCCGTTAAGTGAAGACATGTATGCCCGCAAAGAAGAGCGGCGGGCGTGCTTCGAAATATACATATACCTAGCCTCGACGAAATTCAGTGACAGTGAAATCGTTCAGGCGGTGATTATAGCGCATGTAGGCATAACGCTTCATTTTGAGGGCCGTTCACACTCGGCCGACCACCATGGGAGTGGTCGGCGTTCTAGGAATAGTAATCAGGCCCGCCGTGATGAAGTTGCCGGAGAAGAACTCAACGGACTTATCTACCGACCTAAACTCCTCGACTGAGATAGAGAATTCAGTCATTTCTTGAAATTCTTGCCGCTGCGCCCGCGTCAAGCACCCCTGAGGTGGGCTCTCAGGCGGCAGTTGCCCTGAAAATGATAATTGAATGGGAAAGTGATCACTACCATGGAGGTCATCGACCACCCTCCAATCAAAATCAGGCTGTGCATCCGAAGAGCACAAAAGATAGGTCAAGGCAAGAAAATGAAGCGGTTCTCGGACAGTGATGCGTAAACTCATCCATGTTTAGGACACCCATCTCAAGCTCTTCTATCAGATCGGCAAGGACTTGTCCCCTGATATTTATTGAGTAATACATTATGTGAATTTCATCTTTCCTCTTAGCAAAACGGTAAACATGTTGACGAGCGGCCCGGACGGAAAAAATTATTTTGTGTAAATATTATCGTTCACCCGTTTCTGAATATTCATGCTTGTTTGAGTCGTCTGACGTCATACCTTACCACCAGCCCCTATTATAATTCGCAAAACGATTAAAGGCGCTGACATGTTGTAGTTAAAGCATTTACCTATGTAAACGTCAGAACATTATAAAAATTAGGATTATTCAGTAGTGCGGTCCACGCATCGTGTTTATCTTCCCACGAGCCGTCCCCTATAAATGTACTCCAAAAACGTGAAACATTTTGGAACACGGACGAAATAGTACTCTTATCGGCCCGGCCGCTCGTCTACATATTTACCAGCAAAACTTTCTCATCACTGGGCTACAGCGAAAAATTATAGTGCTGCATAGTTCACTCTTCCCATTTAATCTAGCAACCATAACCTAACATAACATAATTTCACAGATGACAAAGCCACAAGGGCCTATCAAAGGTCATCCACATCCGTCAAAACCCACCCACAAAAAGCACCATCACCAGGGGAAGACAAAATCAAAGTCCCCCACAATATAATATAACAGATGACAAAAGCCACAGGCGCCCATCATAGGTCATCCAAGTCAAACGGCCTCTTTTTTTTTAGGGCACCCAAACTCCCAAGAAAACTACATCCAGAGGATTGCGTCCAGAAACAAGGGTATCACCAATCAAGGCTTGTCAAGAACTAAATCATGCAGCTATAGATATATACAAACAATATTAATATATACAAAACTTAGGAACCATCACTTACAGATACTTACAGAAGACTTCATGGAAGAGGCTTAAGCCTGTGACTCCAAATCTATATTATTAACCTGCGGCAGCGTGTGGTGGATTATCTTTGCCTTGTAATTGTATTTCAATTCTTGATTAAACCAAAATTTATCAAGTCTGACCTCAAACTGGTTGACTGATGCTGCTGCAATCACCCACTCAGGCAACTGATTCCAGTTATTTATCCCCCTTCACGGGAAAGCATACTTCCTTATATACAGCTGTGACCTTGTCTTAAAAAGCTTCAGTGAATTTCCCCTGCTGATGTTTTCTTCTCGAAGTTTCAATATGTCTTGACTACATTTCCCATCAGATTTTCCAGTGAGTATCTTGTAGGTCTCTATTAAGTCTCCCCGTGCTCTTCTGTATGCCAGTGTTGGTAGGTTCAGCTTCCTTAGTCTCTCTTCATAATTAAGTCCTTTAAGTTCCGGCACCATCCTTGTAGCCCTTCGTTGCAGTTCTCTACCATCTCAATGTCTTTAACCAGGTGAGGACTCCATACCTAATTAGCATACCAGCAAAACTTTCTCATCATTGGGCTACAGCGAAAAATTATAGTGCTGCATAGTTCACTCTTCCCATTTAAGCTAGCAACCATAACCTAACATAACATAATTTCACAGATGACAAAGCCACAAGGGCCTATCAAAGGTCATCCACATCCGTCAAAACCCACCCACAAAAAGCACCATCACCAGGGGAAGACAAAATCAAAGTCCCCCACAATATAATATAATATAACAGATGACAAAAGCCACAAGGGCCCATCATAGGTCATCCAAGTCAAACAGCCTCTTTTTTTTAGGGCACCCAAACTCCCAAGAAAACTACATCCAGAGGATTGCGTCCAGAAACAAGGGTATCACCAATCAAGGCTTGTCAAGAACTAAATCATGCAGCTATAGATATATACAAACAATATTAATATATACAAAACTTAGGAACCATCACTTACAGATACTTACAGAAGACTTCATGGAAGAGGCTTAAGCCTGTGACTCCAAATCTATATTATTAACCTGCGGCAGCGTGTGGTGGATTATCTTTGCCTTGTAATTGTATTTCAATTCTTGATTAAACCAAAATTTATCAAGTCTGACCTCAAACTGGTTGACTGATGCTGCTGCAATCACCCACTCAGGCAACTGATTCCAGTTATTTATCACCCTACACGGGAAAGCATACTTCCTTATATACAGCTGTGACCTTGTCTTAAAAAGCTTCAGTGAATTTCCCCTGCTGATGTTTTCTTCTCGAAGTTTCAATATGTCTTGACTACATTTCCCATCAGATTATCCAGTGAGTATCTTGTAGGTCTCTATTAAGTCTCCCCGTGCTCTTCTGTATGCCAGTGTTGGTAGGTTCAGCTTCCTTAGTCTCTCTTCATAATTAAGTCCTTTAAGTTCCGGCACCATCCTTGTAGCCCTTCGTTGCACGTTCTCTACCATCTCAATGTCTTTAACCAGGTGAGGACTCCATACCTGATTAGCATACTCTATATGCAGTCTTACTAAAGCTACAAACAAAGCTTTAAATATCGTTGCATCCAATGTAACAAAGGTCCTTCTGATTATTCCCACTAATTTGTTGGCTTTATTTACTTTCTCTGCCAGGTGATCTACACAACTCAATTTATCATTGATTATTACTCCCACATCCTTCTCAGAAGTAATCTTTTTCAGCTGCTTCTCCATTTGGTAGCCTTGATCTTCAATAGTTGTTCTTCCTATTCTCATATAACTACACTTATCCGAATGAAAACTCAACAACCATTTTTCACTCCATGAGTATACCTCCTGCACATCCTGCTGCAGCTTTTGACAATCCTCTTGATCTTTTATGCATCTAAATATCTTTGTGTCGTCTGCATACAGGTATACTTCGCTGTCATTTACTATACTATCGGGGAGGTCATTGATAAACAAAACAAACAACAATGGTCCAAGAACAGTGCCCTGCGGCACTCCACTTGTCACTGGCTTCCATCTTGACATTTTCCCCCTTCACCACCACTCTTTGTTGTCTTTGTGTTAGGAATGCTGCAATCCATTCTTGGTACTCCTTTCCAATTCCATAACTACTAATTTTACTGAATAGTCTTCTATGTGCAACTCTATCGAAAGCCTTCATAAAATCACAATATATTACGTCCACTGCATGTCCATCATCAATAATTTCAGTCCATCTGTCCAGAATCTATGAGCTGTAGCACCGTTGATCGTCCTGAGATAAAGCCATATTGCTTGTCAGTAAATAAACTATTGGTTCCCATGTGTGCGATTATCTCCTCCCTTATCATTGTCTCAAATATCTTACAGATTATACTTGTTAAACTGACTGGCCTATAATTCTCTGGATCACACTTGGAACCCTTTTTAAATATAGGAGTAATATGAGCAATTAGCCAATCTTGAGGGAGTTCCTTATGTTTAAAGGAGTACTGATAAAGAATTTCTAAAGGCACTACTAATTGTTCCATAGCTTCTTTTATAATCCTAGAGTGGATTCCGTCAGGTCCTGGGGATTTATGCCTCTTTAGATTTTTAATGATCTTAATTTTTTCCTTATTAATTTCCAGGTGATTCAGTGTTGGTACATTTTTCATCACACAATATGGTACCTCATCTTCTGGCTCCATGACAAACACCTTCGAAAATTGCTTTGCTAAAACTTCAACTTTTTCCAGATCACTCAGTTTTTCCATCTTCAGCAGTGCCCTTGTATAAGTCAGGAATCCTTGGTTTCCTTTTTGTCTTAGTCTGCACATATTTCCCAAATATTTTAGGATAATCCTTCACATTTTTTGCAATCTCCCTTTCTTTTAGTTTTACAGCATTTCAGGTTTCTTTTCTAATTTGATTATTGAGTTTTCTGTACTCCTTCTCATTCTCTAAATACTCGTTCTTAGGAGATACATTCAGATTACTCTTCAAGGATTTCATTCTCATCCACAACCTCTGTTTTTTCTTTATCTTAGACCATAATTTCTTATTCATTGGTAGATTGCTATTTATCCTTTTCCTAGATTGATTTAAATTCCCCATCTTTCTTGTGAGTACACTCTTATCTATTGCAACATACAATTTTGACTTGAATCTGCTCCACATTTCCTCAATATTGGTAGCCTCGGATAGGTATTTCACCCAGTCAATATTAATACTAAGTTCCCTTCTCAGCAACTCATAATCTGCTTTTTCATACAAATACATAGTTTTTCTATCATGAGCCACGATCTCTTCCATATTACATGTAACTTGTATCACAGCATTGTGGTGGAGCGAATGTGAGTGTGTGTAAAAGGGCCATTCTCCCACCCCTTTTCTCAGTACCCTCTCCCTCCCTCTGTAAGAATGTGTGTAAATGGGAATGGGTTTGTTTAGTTTTTGTTTATTTTATGTATAAAATGATTACCATGTTTTTCTTTCTTTCCAGGCGCCATATTTTGGAAAGATAGTAGCTAGTTTTGAGATATCACTATAATTAAAACAAGATTGTACTTTTTTTATAATATTCTTTTAGCAAAGCGCCATATTCTGGAAAGAGGTAAGCTAGTCGATAAATTTACTCGGGTAATGCCCACTTATTAGTTTCCCTTCCATGTATAAGTAAATGGGTCATAAACGGAGGATATATCTCTTCTACAGAGAGTGGAAGCGTGGACTGACGGCAAGAAGGGTTCTCTAGACGAGTGCTCCGCCCAGCCCTGAGACGGAGGGCTTTCATACCTCGCTAAACACCTGGACCACCATACCCGCCCAGGTTGACAATCCTACCTCCTTTTATGTTAGCTTACTACCACCCACCTCCAGCACACAAGTGATAGCACGTGCCCCTTTTCGTTCAGTTGTTGTTGTGTTTTTTTTATGTTTTGTGTAGATATATAAGTAAATTTGTTGTATTCGCCTGTTATTTAATTCTCTTTTGGTATCTTATTTGGATTGGGAAATTTGGCCTCATTTTGAAGTGTGCACACTTCCCTTGTAAATATAAAATTGCTGTAAATATAACTGTATTCTTTTGTAAGTAAAGGGACTGTATATACAATCCGTTTCATTCTCCCTCGATTTCTCACGTCCGGACAGTGTAGGAAGCGGGTTGGATCGATTGGGATTAGAGATATATTTTCGGCCCGCTACATTTGGCGCCCGAATAGGGACGTGAGACTTCGAAACCGGGAGTGTGATGGGATTGGATTGCAGTCCATACCCAATTAGTGTGACAAGTAGTTTGATTGATTTTTCCCTCCTCCTATCTTTTTACTAACTTGGGAACAATGGCTGTAGCGGAAACATTGAATGAAGAAGTAGTGCGATTGAGACTGGAGTTGAGAAAGAAAGAAGAGGAGTGTGAAATGTTGCGGGGAATGATGGAGGGAATGCAGGATAAAATAAAAGGGATGAATGAAAAGACTGATAGGATGAAGAAGGAAATGGGAGACCGACAGGATCAGACGGACCGACGGATGCAGGACCTGTATAACATGATGACAGGAGCTGGATCAGCCCCAGGACCTACAACCCTGACCCCTGCTCCTACTGAAGGGACTCCGCTAAATGGAATGGATGGCAGTATGATTGAGTCTAAAGAAGATACTGTGAGTGGTAGGAAAGGGGGTGAATGGAAGAGAGTGGAAAGTAAGAGAGGAAGTAAGCATGGTTCTAAGGTTAAGGATAGGAAGGCGAGAGGGAAGAGTGTGGATTCGCTATACTCAGATGAGGGAGAGAGTGACGATATGATTGGAATGAGTGAGACCGAGAGTAGCTCTTCGGAGAGTGAAGTGAATGTGGGGAAAGGAATTTTGATTAGGGAAGTGCCAAGGATTGATAAGTTTAGATTGCATGGGGGAAAGAGTATGGATGAGTTCTTCGGGGATTTTGAGTGGTACTGCAAGCTCAAGTACCCGCAGAACAAGGGTCACTGGGTGAGTGTTCTGGGAGATTGTTTGGATGGGAAAGTGTTGGAGTTCTTGCGAGTGATAACGAGTGTGGGAGAGCCAAAGTACGATGTAGTGAAGAAGAGATTGATTGGGCAGGTGAAACGAATGAGAGTGTGAAGTATAAAAGGGTGAATGAATTTGAGAAGGCTCGAATGGGGAAGAGTGAAAGTGTGAATATGTATGCACATAGGCTTGAGAGTATGGCAAGAACGAGGTATGGTGATGATGATGTAAATGAATGTAAACCACTCATGAGAAAGTTTTTGGACACGATCCCGCGGAAGGTGAGTGAATGTCTGAGTGGAAAGAGAAAGGAGAGAGTGAGACTTACAGGTGAATGGTTGATGTGGGAGGATGTGTTGAAACTGTTAGAAGATGGACGATTTGATGATGAAAGCAATCTAGAAGAGGATGGATGGTACAGTGTGAATGTTGGGGGTAAGAAGCCC
Organism: Ceratothoa steindachneri; assembly: GCA_963969495.1. Taxonomy (NCBI): domain Eukaryota; kingdom Metazoa; phylum Arthropoda; class Malacostraca; order Isopoda; family Cymothoidae; genus Ceratothoa; species Ceratothoa steindachneri. The sequence continues at coordinate 116,231,356 of OZ018319.1, forward strand.
AGGAGCTTTCATCCACCCCAGCAGTTTGTCAGCTACAGGGATGCCCTGAAGGCTGCACCAGCTGGAGTGATGTCAAACTTCCTGGGCCGGCAGAATGGATGGGCAAATGGAGGCTGGTCGAATGGAAGGGGGCAGATGAATTTCAAGCGTGGGAACGGATATATGAGAGAGAAACCGAGGTATGTCCCAGCAAACGAGAGACCCAATGGTGGGAGAAAGATTGTGGAATGTCGTCGGTGTGGAAGGAAAGGTCATATGTTGGCAGAATGTAGGTGGACATCTGGTGCATGTTTTGGGTGTGGTAAGAAAGGGCATATAATAAAGGATTGCCAGGAAAGTGTGAAAGAGTGCTTCGAGTGTAAAGAAATAGGCCATTTGAAGAAAGATTGTCCGAGGTTGAATGGTGGAGCAACTGCTGGGGAAAGTATGAAATATGCTTGTGGTAATTGTGGAAAGGCTGGTCATTATGCAAGGATGTGTCATGACCAGAGGAATGTTTGTAGCTATTGTGCGATGGAAGGACATTCGAGTGAAAAGTGTTGGATTAGACTGAGAGCGCAAGGTGTGAATGGAAAGTCTGAAGCGGGAAACTGAATGGTAAGAGGGTACCTGCTGAAGTATCCTCTGGGTGCATGAGTGTGAGTAATGTGTTGGTTAGTCTGTCTAGTGTGAAAGTGCTGTCTGGTAGGAAGTATGAGTGTCTGAGTGTGAAGGTGGAGTTGAATGGAATTGAGTGTTTGGCTTTAATAGATTCTGGATGCAAGGCGAGCTTGGTGTATAAAGATGTGTATGACAAGTTTAGCGAGAAAGCCCTCCTGTCTGAGTGCAAGGGTAGTTTGGTAGGTATTGGTAATAGGAGAGTGCCTGTAATTGGAATGATGAGGTCAGCTGTTCGAATGCATGGTATGATGATGAATGAATGTGAATTTTCTGTGATTGATAAGGTGAGTAGTGAGTATGGTGTGATTTTGGGGTATGATTTTATGAAAATGAATCGTATGATTGTGCATCCTGCGAGTGATCAGATTGAGAGAAAGATTGGTAAAAATGGGGTGTATAAGTTGTATGTAGGGAAAGATGGTAGCGTTTTGAGGAGTGTGTTTACTGGTATTGAGGTGACTGCTATGGAGAATGTAAGGCTTGTGAAGGGTGAAAGGGTGGCGGTTAGAGTGAGTTAGAGTAAGGATGTTAGTTTGAATGTGAGTGAGAACACTGTTATATTGGATGGAAAGGATGCGTGTTATAAGGTAAGGCGTGTTGCTTGTGTGTTTGATGGCTTGATGAGAATGAATGATCCGTTTGTATGTTTGCAGGCGGACGCCAGTGTGAAAGGGCAGGTGAGGGGAATCCAAGTGGGAGATGTACTGGGCCACCTCTCCACTGTCAATGAGGTAGGTATGGATGATAGTACGGATGTCAGGGTGAAGAGACGTGTGAATGGACGTATAATGATGTGAAGAGCATGGTGGAATTGGATGGATGTTTAACTGAGTGTAAAGGGAGGATGTGTATCGAATGATATTTGAATGAAAGGGAGCCCTCAGTAAGGGTGATCTGGATTTCGGGGTTGCAAAGCTCCCGGAATTCAAGATTGTCCTGAAGGAGGATTCCCCAATCTATCAGCGGCCAAGGCATTTCCCACGTCTGGTTGCTGATGAGATTGAGGAGCAGTGCTTGGAATTGGAGCAATTGGGGGTGATTGAAGAGAGCGAGAGTGCATGGAATAGTCCAATTGTACCTGTAAATAAGCCGGATGGAAGATTGCGTCTGTGTGTGGATTATCGAAAGGTGAATGAAAGGACTGTGAAAGAAAGGTTTCCGATGTGTGTTGTATCTGAGTGTGTGTATAGTATGCATGGGATGGAGTGGTTTACGAAGCTGGATCTGGTACGGGGGTATTACCAGATGCCCATTGCTGAGGAGAGCCGGCCAGTAACTGCCTTCTCTTCCTCAAAGAGGCATTACCAGTTCCGGAACCTCAGCTTTGGGTTGGCTAATGCTCCCGGAGCCTTCCAGCGGGCAATGAATGTTGTGTTGAGTAAGTTTGCGAGTAAGAATGTGATTGCGTTTATAGATGATATTTTGATTTTGACTGAGAGTTTTGAGGAGCATATGAGATTGGTGAATGATGTGTTGAGAACGTTGGAGAGTGTTGGTGTGAATGGTTTGCAAAAGAAGTGGAATTCCTTGGGCATATGGTGAGTGAGAATGGGTTGCGAAAATCACCGAAGTATGTTGAGAAGGTGCGAATGTTTCCTAAACTGGTGACTGTGAAGCAACTGAAGTCGTTTTTGGGTTTGATTGAGTTCCAGCGAAAGTTTATACGTGATTGTTCTGGTGTGAGTAAGCCTCTGACTGAGTGGATGGGCAAGAAAGGTAGTACGGTTGTCAAGTGGAATGTTAAGATGAATGAGGCGTATGAGAGGCAGCGGCTGAAGATGTTGAATTGGCTTACCCAGATTATAGTGTAAATGCTAAAATGCTTGAACTGTATACAGATGCGAGTGGGTATTGTATGGGAGGTTTTTTTAGGTGCAAAAGTATTGAAAGTGAAAGAAGTGAAGGGTAGGTTGAATGTGTCAAAGATGAGTGAGAAGTTTGATGGACCTTATAGAGTTGTGAGGGTTTGGGAAAATGGAGTGACGTATGTTTTGGAGAGTTTGAATGACTGTATGACTGAGAGAGTGTGAGCTCATCAGAGTCAGTTAAGGAGATGGAGAGAACCTCCTGACTACCTGGTGAGCTATCCGGTGTATGGAGTGTGTAGAGAGAGAGGTAAAGTGCATGATGATGAGATTGAATGTGATAGTATGGATCTGTCTGGGAAAGAGCTAGTCTTAGTCTCAAGGAGTAGAAAGCGTACAAAGAAGAGTGAAAGGAAGAATGCAAGTACGAATGAAAGTAAGTTCGAGCAGAGTGTTTCTGGTATTGGGGATCTTGAAAGGGAGATTGAGTTTTTGCGTAAACAGGTGAGTGATTTGGCTGGTATAAGTACATGAGTGAGTGAGCTGCCTGTGCCTGATTTTTCTGGTTTTGGGAACAGTATGAATGATAGTGTGTTTGTGCAGAATGAACCTAGTGTGGCTGATTTTTGGGGTTTTATGAATGGTAATAGTAGAGGTAAGTTTGATGTAGTGAATGATGAAGTGGCTGATTTTTCAGGTTTCTGGTGGGAACCAGTCGAAGGAGTTTCTGGTATGCCTGTTGAGAATACAGGGGATGTGAGTGACCTGTCTGTTTTGCAAGAATGTACCTTGAGTTGGATGAGAGCTGTGAGTGAGGAGCTGATGAATGGGGGTATGAAGAGTGAGGGTTCTAAACGGAAGAGTATGAAAGAATTCTGTCGGGAGAACTGGTAATGAGGGCTAAGAGTATGGTTGATGAGATGATCAATAGTGACGATGAGACTGACAGGACGACTGACGAACAACCCCGACTAATTGCTACGTGTAGCCAGGGACCAGTAGAAGAGTGTGAATGGGTGCAGAAGGGTGCGATTGAGCACAAGTGGTACCGTGAAGAGTGATTGAAAGGGTTTTGTGAGTGGCTGGTCGAATGGCTTAAGGAAGGAGGGGTGTGGTGGAGCGAATGTGAGTGTGTGTAAAAGGGCCATTCTCCCACCCCTTTTCTCAGTACCCTCTCCCTCCCTCTGTAAGAATGTGTGTGAATGGGAATGGGTTTGTTTAGTTTTTGTTTATTTTATGTATAAAATGATTACCATGTTTTTCTTTCTTTCCAGGCGCCATATTCTGGAAAGATAGTAGCTTGTTTTGAGATATCACTATAATTAAAACAAGATTGTACTTTGTTTATAATATTCTTTTAGCAAAGCACCATATTCTGGAAAGAGGTAAGCTAGTCGATAAATTTACTTGGGTAATGCCCACTTATTAGTTTCCCTTCCATGTATAAGTAAATGGGTCATAAACGGAGGATATATCTCTTCTACAGAGAGTGGAAGCGTGGACTGATGGCAAGAAGGGTTGTCTAGACGAGTGCTCCGCCCAGCCCTGAGACGGAGTGCTTTCATACCTCGCTAAACACCTGGACCACCATACCCGCATTGGTTGACAATCCTGCCTCCTTTTATGTTAGCTTACTACCACCCACCTCCAGCACACAAGTGATAGCGTGTGCCCCTTTTCGTTCGGTTGTTGTTGTGTTTTTTTTTATGTTTTGTGTAGATATATAAGTAAATTTGTTGTATTCGCCTGTTATAAAATTCTTATTTGGATTGGGAAATTTGGCCTCATTTTGAAGTGTGCACACTTCCCTTGTAAATATAAAATTGCTGTAAATATAACTGTATTCTTTTGTAAGTAAAGGGACTGTATATACAATCCGTTTCATTCTCCCTCGATTTCTCACGTCCAGACAGTGTAGGAAGCGGGTTGGATCGATTGGGATTAGAGATATATTTTCGGCCCGCTACAGCATGATCACTTCTCCCCAGTGGATTTCCAATCATGACCTCTTCAACTATTGATTCTTCATTTGTGAAAAATAAATCTAGGGTATTACCCACATTTTCACCCCTTATTCTTGTAATTTCCTCCACATGCTGGGTCAAAAAGCAATCGCGCACCTTTTCCACAAATTTTGTTCCAAAATCATTCATTACAGTGTTAGTCGTGCAATTTTTCCAATTTATTTGTGGCAAATTAAAGTCTCCAATCAAAATCTTAAATGTAGCCTTCATCTCTATAACTCTTATGTTAGGCCACATCTAGAGTACTGTATACAGGCATGGTCCCCACATTTTAGACACGATATTAACCTTCTTGAGTCAGTGCAACGGAGGGCAACAAAGATTATTCCTTCCCTGAGGCACCTTGAATATGAAGATAGACTGAGGGTATTAAATATGTTCTCGTTCGAAAGGAAGGGGAATGAGAGGGGATATGACTGAGCTCTTTAAAAATTTTTCCGGAATAGATAAATTGGATGTTAGCAAGTTTTTTGAGTTAGATGATGGAAATTGGACTAGAGGTCACCACTTGAAAATTAAAAAGCAAGGGTGTAGGTTGGATTTAAGAAAATATTTTTTCACCAATAGAGTGGTAGACTTCTGGAACAAATTGCCGCAGAGGGTAGTAGGTAGTCCAAATCTAAATGTATTTAAGAGTAGGTTGGATGAGTTTATGGGAAGGGAAGGTTGTGATGGTTCCTAAGTTTTGTATATATTAATATTGTTTGTATATATCTATAGCTGCATGATTTAGTTCTTGACAAGCCTTGATTGGTGATACCCTTGTTTCTGGATGCAATCCTCTGGATGTAGTTTTCCTGGGAGTGTGGGTGCCTTAAAAAAGAGGCCGTTTGACTCGGATGACCTATGATGAGCCCTTGTGGCTTTTGTCATCTGTTATATTATATTGTGGGGGACTTTGATTTTGTCTTCCCCTGGTGATGGTGCTTTTTGTGGGTGGGTTTTGACGGAGGCGGATGACCTTTGATAGGCCCTTGTGGCTTTTGTCATCCGTGTAATTATGTTATGTATGTATGATTAAAGAGGTTATCCTTAAACTCTACAACTCGTATGTTAGGCCACATTTAGAGTACTGTATACAAGCATGGTCACCACATTTTAGACATGATTTAAACTTGTTAGAATCAGTACAAAGGAGGGCAACAAAAATATTACTTTCCCTGAAGCACCTTGAATATAGAGATAGACTGAGGGTACTAAATATGTTCTCATTTGGGGAGAGATATGATTGAGCTATTTAAAGTCTGTTCTTGGGATGGATAAATTGGATTTCAGCAAGTTATTTGAGTTAGAAGGTAGTAATAGAACTAGAGAGCACCACTTAAAGATTACAAAACAGAGGTGCAGACTGGATGTTAGAAAATATTTTTTCACTAACTGGTGGTCTATTTGGAATAGTTTTCCACCTGAGACTGTAGTCAGCCCAAACTTGAATATTTTCAAGTGTAGATTGGATGATTATATGGAGATGGAGGGTTAACTTCTTACTTTTTGTTATGGGGGTATGTTTCTTGACTCATTCCTGTGGATGGAGTTTCTTTTTATAGTATATTTTGGGGGACTTTGATTTTGTTTTTAACAGACTCCTATCGACGCTTTTAATTATATATTGTAGATGACCTTTGATAGGCCCTTGTGGCTTTTGTCATCCATGAAATTATGTTATGTTATATGTTATTTTTATCATAAATCCCTGGATACAGTATTAGTCCTTTTAAAAGGTAAGCCAATCATTTATCATTCTCTTTGCTCATGTTATATTTAACTCATTAAAAGTTCTTATAAATATGCCTAGCTCTTAGATATATCCTGACACATTTCTTTTTTATTAATATACTTTGTTTTGTTTTCAGTTGCAAATTTTGGCATAATTAAGTATTTTTAGCTTATAGTATTATTATAAAAAAATATATAAGTATAATCTTTTTTTTATAATCCATTCAACTTTAATAATGACTTCTAAAGATAGAAAAGTATCTAAAAAAAATAAAGTGGAACATGAAATAAAGATATCTGAATATTGGCAAGAAAGAACAATATTTCCTAGTGTAGTCCCAAAAGAAGTAAAGGTCTTAATAAAGAATATGCCCAGTTTTAATAAGAACTTTTTTAGAAAATTGATTAAAAGTAAGTCTTCATTTGCTTATATACTGTTATTACCACTTATTGTTTAATTTCAAAATTCTTGATATAAGAAAGGTGACTTAGTCCTAGATATTTAGTTCCAGCTTCCAAAACTAATATTTCCAATTAAAAATTCCCAAAGAAAAAGGCTCTTCTTTTAGATTCTGACAACTGAATGTTTTTTTGTTTTTTTTAATATAGGTTAGAATTATTATATTGCTGTACTCCTCTGGCAATAACTCCAACCAGATAATGAATCCATCTGGTAGCGATCGGACATGTTCTCAGAGAGCTCTCTATTCAGTGATGTTTTTTTCATTTTTGGATTTTTCGGTGTAAAATATTTAAGTTTGGGAAGATAGTTAACTTTGAGTATTAGACATAATACTAAAGGAATTTTTAATTATATTTTGAAAAGTTTCTCAGTATGGCTGTTGCTTTGGATGATGTGAGTATGCCTTTTGATGTAAGCTGTGTATGTAGTTTGTGATTTTTGTTGTGTTGAAAGAAGAGCAAATGTATCTGAATGCCTGGTTTGTTATGTGACTAGTGCAAATGTGGCTTTGGTAGAGGAGGTGAGTTGGATGCATGATGAGTGTAAGAGATTAAGTGAGTTGGTGAATGAAGTGAGAAGGGATGCAAGTGTACGCAAAAAGAATGTGGCTGGGACAAGGAGGGTGGAAGATAGGCCTAGACTAGGGCCTGGAGAGAAAGAAGTGACTGATGTGAGTGAATATGGATAGAATAGACAGGTTAAGCCTGTGAGTAAGAGGGGCATGGAACCTGTTAGGTTGACTAACAGATTTGATGCACTGAGAGAGGAAGAGGTTGAAAGTGATTTGTCTCATGTGGTTGTGGCAGAAAGTTAAATAAGTAGTAGTTTGAATGAGAACAGGAGGGAGGGTAATGATAGGCCTAGGGGGACTAGGAGGATGACTGAGGTGCTTGTGATGGGTAACTCTCATATTAGATAGGAAGTTGAGTGCAGGCAAATGGAAGGGAGAGAGAGTTTGTTTGCCAGGTGCTGGTGTAAATGATGTATCTGAAAGGTATGATAGTCTGGTGTCTGGGTGTGAGAGGGATGAAGTTGTGATTACGCATGTGGGAGTAAATGTTGTAAAGAAGGTGGGTTCATGTGAGTTACGAGAGAGGTGCAAAAGGTTAGTTGAAAGGATGAGTGAAAGGCGTTGTTTCCGGTGTGCTTCCAAAATTGGATGTGGGGATGGAGTGGTTGTTTCGTGCAATTAGACTGAATGAGTATGTGAAAGGCCTGTGTGAGGAGTCAGGATTAGTGTTTGTAGATTTTTGGAATGGGTTTATGGGAATAAGGCATTGTATGCATTAGATAGACTCCATCTAAGCCGGGCTGGGGTTGATGTGTTGTGGCAGGACTTAGATAGTGTCGTTGGGTCTTTGCAGGCGGGAAACTAGTTACTGATAGTGGTCAGGGAAATATAAGAGTACAGGGTGGGGCAGGGAAAGGAAAGAGATGCAGAGGAGATAGAGTGGAAGGTATACATTCTAAAAGAGGGGCTTCAGGGATAGGAGGGCTGAGTTGTCTTTATACCAATGCTCGTAGTCTTAGAAATAAGAAAGATGAGTTATTTAGTTATATTATTGATGAAGATATAGATATAATATGTGTAATAGAATCATGGGTTAATGAAAATAAATTTAATGACAATGTGAGTGAATTTGAACTACAGGGTTATGATATTTACATTAGTCAAAGGAGAGATAGGACGGGTGGTGGGTTGATTATTTATATCAGAAATAGCATTTCAAATCTAAATAATTCTATAAAGCAAGAAGACGAGTCACTGTGGATAGATATTAGGGTCAGTAAAAATAGGCTTATACACTTGGGAGCCTTTTACAGACTACATGGACAGACCGACTGTAATAAAACATAACATAATTTCATGGATGACAAAAAACCCACGGCCTATCAAAGGTCATCCGCATCTGTCAAAACCCAACCACAAAAAGTACCATCGCCAGGGGAAGACAAAATCAAAGTCCCCCACAATATAATATAACAGACGACAAAAGCCACAAGGGCCCATCATAGGTCATCTGAGTCAAACGGCCTCTTTTTTAAAGCACCCAAACTCCCAAGAAAACTACATCAGGGAAATAAAGAAAGGATGTGAAGTAGATACAGTTATTCTTAGTGACTTTAATTTAAATTCTGTGGACTGGAAAAATATGATAGGAAGGGATAGAGTAAGTTGTAAGTTAATAGAATGGTTTGAGAATAATTTTTTGACTCAATTTGTTAATAAGCCAACAAGGTGTGCCAATATCTTAGATCTGGTTCTTTCAAATGATGATCACCTGCTTCAGGAATTGACTGTCGGGAAAGCCTTGGGAAATAGTGATCATCAGATGGTTCTTTTTAACTTGAGAATAGTGAAAGGTAGAACATGAACAAACCACAAAAACTCGAAATTTTTATAGGGTAGATTATGATAAATTACAAAACTTGCTTAATCAGATTAGGTGGGATATAGAATTCAGGGGGAAGACTATTCTAAACATAGTCCAGGAGCAGTGTATTCCAATGAAAGCTATTAGAAAGAAATGGAGGAAGCTGTTGTGGTGGAATCACGAGATAGCTAGGAAAATTTCTGAGAAGAAAAGTGCATACCAGAGATTACAGAGAGAAGGTACTTTCGAGAATTTACAAGGGGCGGTCAATAAGTTTTGCGAATTGGTAGGGCAAAACAGAGGAAAAGGGATGGCTGTTTGTGGGGGTGTTAGGACAAGTCAGGACCTGCAGCCGCACACTCCTGCCTCATCTATTTAAGAAGCAGTAGCTGATCGCAGATCGTCAGTCACAAATTTTTCAACAATGGAGAAGGTTGAGCACCACACAGTGATCAAATTTTTGACCAAGGAAGGCAAAAATGCAAAAGAGATCCATGAATGCATGGTTGCAGTGTACACCGACACTGCCTCTTCCTATGCAACAATTGCTCGCTGGAATAGGAAGTTCCGCCATGGTCGTGAGTCTCTTGAAGATGACCCCCGGACTCCATCAGACATGACCAATGAGGACAATGTGGCCCATGTGGAGAGGATCATCCTCGAAAATCGACTGGTGAAGGTCGAAGAAATCGAGCGAGAACTTGGAATATCACATGGAAGTGTTATCAACATCATTCACAACAATTTGGCCATGACCAAGGTCTCTGCCCGTTGGGTCCCTAGAAACCTCATGCCCTATGATCAACTTCAACGTCGTCAAAGTTCACAAGGCCAGAGTTGCACAAGCTGCCCTGCGCGAGTGCAGATTCGCAGAGCTCAACCATCCCCCCTACAGTCCAGATCTGGCCTCTAGCAACTACTTTTTATTCCGCCAGCTCAAGGCTGCACTGCATGGATGCCGGTTTGGAGATGATGAAGATGTCCAGCTCGCCGTCCAGGAGTGAAGTGAACAGCAGTTGGGAGTTTTCTGGTTGTCGGGAATTTGAAGCCTCAGGGACAAGTGGCGCAAGTGCATTGAAGTCGAGGGTAGTTATATTAAAAAATAATAAAACACTTTTCCTCATATCTCATTTCCTTATATCCGAATTGCAAAACTTATTGACCACCCCTCGTAAATCATTATAGGTCAACCAGAAATGAGCTAAATAAGATTATTAAGAAGAGCAAAAGGGCGGCAGAAATTAATTTAGTTCAAAATAATAATAAAGATTCAAGAAAATTCTTTAGCTATTGTAAAATTAATAAGAAATCTAACAGTGATAAAATAGGGCCCATTAGATATGAAGAGGTTTTGAAAGAATCTGATGAGGAAATAGTAGAGGTTCTTAATGATCATTTTTCTTCAGTATTTACACATGAGAATCAAAATAATTTATGATAATTCTAGTTCAAGGGAAGTAGTGTTGAATACTGTTAATGTAAACAGGGAAATAATTAAAGGGCTTATATTGGAGTTAAATACTAGTAAGTCATCTGGCCCAGACAACATTCATTCTAGGTTACTCAAAGAAGGTGTAGATAGTATTGCAGTAGCTCTTGAGAAGTTATATACTAGATCACTAGAGTTTGGAGAAATACCTAATGATTGGAAACTAGCGAATGTAGTGCCTATTTTTAAAAAGGGAAGTAAAGAGGACCCGAATAACTTTAGTCCAGTAAGCTTAACTTCTATCGTTTGTAAATTCCTTGAGAAGATGGTTAAGAAGGGGATTTCTGACTATCTAGAGTGTGGTAGGTTAATAAATGATCCTCAGCATGGGTTTAGAAGAGCTAGATCGTGTTTAACAAATTTACTGGATTCTATGGATTATGTTACTAAACAATTAGATAAGGGAGAGAATGTTGATGTAATTTACTTAGATTTTAGCAAAGCTTTTGATAAGGTTCCACTTAGGAGACTAGTTCACAAATTAAAAATGCATGGAATATGTGGTAAAGTTTTGAATTGGATAACTGGATGGCTGAAAGACAGGAAACAGAGTTGTGCTGAATAGGGTGAGGTCACAGTGGAGGGACATTATCAGTGGCATACCTTAGGGATCCGTTCTAGGCCCTTTATTATTCATAGTTTATATAAATGATCTTGTGGAGGCTGTAAATAGCAAAGTGTCAATTTTTGCTGATAACACTAAATTGGCAGCTGTAGTCAAAGAAGTTGAGGGTAGCTTTAAAGTGTAGAGTGACTTAAATAAGTTATTAGCTTGGGCTCAGAAGTAGCAAATGACTTTTAACCTTAAAAAATGCCACGGTCTTAACATGAGAAGGGATAATAGGGAATTTAGCTATGAAATGGATGGGCATTGGTTGAATTCAATTAAGGATGAGAAGGACTTAGGCGTATTAGTAGCTAGGTCACTGAAGTTTTCAAAGCAGTGTATTGAGGCAAAAATAGAGCAAATAGGGTGCTAGGATACATTAACAGGAATGTTAGCTACAAGAGTAAAGAGGTTATCCTTAAACTCTATAACTCATATGTTAGGCCACATTTAGAGTACTGTATACAAGCATGGTCACTACATTTTAGACATGACATCAACATGCTAGAGTCAGTACAAAGGAGGACAACAAAAATAATACCTTCCCTGAAGCACCTTGAATATCAAGATAGACTGAGGGTACTAAATATTTTCTCATTTGAGAGAAGAAGTGTGAGGGGAGATATGATTGAGCTTTTTAAAATCTGTTCTGGGATGGATAAGTTATTTGAGTTGGAAGGTAGTAATAGGACTAGGGGTCACCACTTAAAAATTAAAAAACATAGGTGCAGGTTGGATGTTAGAAAATATTTTTTCACCAATAGAGTAGTAGATTACTGGAATAGTTTGTTGCCATCTGAGACGGTAGACAGTCCAATCTTGAATGTTTTCAAATTCAGATTAGATGATTATATTGGGAGGAAGGGTTAACTTTGGGGTCTATTCTGGACTCATTCCTGTGGATGCATTTTTTTATTATTGTATATTACAATTGATTTTGATTTTGATGAGTCTTGATGATGATGCTTTTTGTTTTTGACACATTCCTGCGTATGGTTTGAATTGTATATTGTAGATGCAAGATCAGACGCAATCCTATGGATTGTTTAAATTGTATATTGTAGATGTATGATCTGACACAATCCTACCAATGCATTTTATGGGTGGGTTTTGACAGATGCAGATGGCCTTTGATAGGCCCTTGTGGCTTTTGTCATTCGTGAAATTGTTATGAAATCGACATAAAGCTGAGTATACTAAGCATGTAGGCATTTGGGATTGTTTCTTCTTGACTCTGCCGGGGGGGTGCCCTGTGTAGCCTGTTACACTTTGTACCTGGAGGAGTTGTACATCTTACTGCTTTTGAGTGCAAATTAGGAAAGCCCTTTCACTGGGTTGACTCAAACTCTCTGGTGGGGTCGGGGAAAGTTGCTGGTACGTCTTTCCCTCTCCCTCTCAGCACTACTTTACCTTTTTATTATTAGCATTATTGTTACCATTCTTATTTTAATTTAACAGTATTATTTATTGTGATTATTTATGTATTATAATTATTTTCATGGAACACCTTTTAAAGATGTATTATTAGCATACATTCCCTGAAGATAGTTGGTGGAGGGGCTTATCATACTCTTCTTTGAAGAGTAGCTTGTCCATCATTAGTCCCCACAACCAAAGCTCCAAGAAGCTGTTTGCACATTCCGGTATACCGTTTCAACACGCATGCTAAACCATGTTGAGGGTAGCCGACGGGTCTCAAACCTTCATTGAGTTAGGGTGTGTCTACCCTAGCATGTGAAGATGACTCAGGCAGATGAGATCAATGGCATGACCAGGCACCTAAGACATCACAGCGTTCCACTGCAGGCAACGGCTTGACCGCTTTAAAAGCATTCACGCACAGTTTCTGATGTCATTGTTGTAATCGATAGACTACTACTTACTTATTTTTTATATTATTATTATGGCTATCCTCTAACCTTTTCTAACTGCCTTTGTATCAAGTAGACTGTTCCAACCTGGATAGAGTTGGAATCCATAGCCAAGGTGCCTTAGTGAACTGCACAACATGCTGGATCTCGTAGCACCAGGGTATAATACAATAATAAGTAATCACCCACCCTACTCATAAGTGGACCCACCTATCTCTACTTCTCTTTATTACATACCCTCCTACCCATTTCCAAACTTGCTCTTCTATCCACGCAGGTTCTGGTTCCCTGGCGCACTTTCATCCTCTGGCTATGGCAAGTATTAGGTACAAGATATGTTGGTCTTCAACTCTGCTCACCTTCATCCATTAAACATATGTCCCAGTCGAGGTGATCTCTAGCACTCCGTCCGGCCCCAGCTTAGCCTCTCTTCCTTCCTTCAGATAGCCTGTATTTCTCCCCTACTTCATTGCTTTTCAAACAACCTCTCCCACAGCTTTCTCTGGCCAGTCTCTAATTTCACAGGGTAGATGCTGACCTTCTTCTCAGCCAACTATCCCGGATAGGGGCTGAGGGGGGAAGGGACAATGTTCCCTAACCCCTGAGCTCCGGTCTGGGGTGGTTGATTTTTAACAACCCGCTTCATCCCCACCCATAACTTCCTCGCATCCCTTTTCCTCTCGTCTTTACAATCTATCTTTTTTACGCCGTGTCCAAGGTGGAGCCGCCATGCCGATGGACTGCCAGGCCACCAGGCGGGAGGGGTGGTCCCAAATGGCGGCGCCTGGCTCTGCTGGGCCTGTAAGCACCTCTTGCAGTGCGGGCTACTGCGAGAGGTGATGTGCAATTGCATCCCGTGTAATAAAGAGGGTCACCATGCCCATGTATGAGAAAATTTAAAAAACCCAAATCTCTCCCTAATTTCCCTTGCGCATCAACGGAGCCACCCTCGGGCAGCTCCACAAAAAAAAAGAGGTCCCCCTCCCCTGTGCTTGCACATGGCACGCTCCATATTTCTTTAACTGGAGAGGAGGCTTACTCCTCTCCTACGCCTATGGGTGTAGGGGAATCCCCTTCACCCTCTTCTCTGGAGGTGCTTTCGGGCACCTCCATGCTTCCAGTGGCAGTACCTCCTTTTCTTTCTAAGGGGACTGCCAAGAAAGCCAGCAGGCAGCCCATAGCGAAATGCAACCCATCAAAGCGGCTCAGTAGGGCAAACCCCCTTAGGGGGGAGAGGGAAGCCAGGCCCCTTCGGGCGCTTCCCTCAAAAGATCTGCTGGCAAGAATATTAAACCTTGCCGGGGTCAAGGCCTGTGCCTCCCCACACAAGACTGGTAACTCTGTCAACGGGACCTGTGATGTCCTGGGAGGGGATGACCAACTGGAGACCCCTCCTGTGATAGACATGGTCCTTGAGGAAACCCAGCCTCAGATGGTAGGGCCTTCCATGGGGGGGAATCTGGGCTCGGCGCCAAGCACCAACCCCGAATCCGCCCCTATGCAAGGTCCACCTCAAACGGCTCAGGGCTCCTAGGCAGTACACGGAGGGGAGGGATCTCCTTCAACCGGTGCCCCTGCGACCACCAGGACCTTCTCCATTTCTGAGAAGGATCTGGCTGAGACCAGTCCATCTGTACTAGGGGCTCCTATCGGCGGAGGTGAGAAGCGGGTTCATTTCCCGCCCTCCTCTCTAAAAATGAAAAAGACTAAGAAGACTCGGGGCTCCTCTCCATCCGCGGGGGCTGCGGGGATGGATGGGTCTGCTGCCACTTTGGCAAGCGGCCAAGCCAAGATCGGCACATCCGGCCCCTCTGCCATCCTGGGTGCGGAGCCCATGACAATGACAAAGATCAAAAAGTGCACAGGGCAGAGCCTTGATGGCATCGGGGCCCCTGATTCAGAGGTTACCTGGCTTCAAACGCTTCCTCGTTATTCGATCCACTGATGGCCCTATGTTGGCCAAGGGCAACATGATCCATCAGAGGAGAGGATTAGCTAGTGCAATTGGTAGAGAGCCGAAGGTGACCCGTTTTTCGGACGGGAGCCTTCTGGCGAATGCGGCGAATCCCGCCGAGGTGGCCAAGATAAGTGCTCTTCGGACACTTCATGGCACCCCGGTGAGTGTGACGCCGCACTCTACCATGAACTTTGTGAAAGGAGTAGTTTATGCGAGGGAACTCATTGACTACTCCATTGAGGACATCACTTTAGAGCTGGCCAACCATGGGGTGGTCAAGGTCGAACGTGTGATGAGAAAACAGGGAGGGGCCTCGAGACCCACCCTTACACTCTTCGTCACATTCGACTGTGACAAGGTCCCTGAGTCGGTGCGTTCCGGTTGGTACCGCTACCGCGTGAAGGCATTCGTGCCTTCAGTAATAGCACCGCCACTGCCGCGGTGGTGCTATTACTGTCACCGCTTCGGCCATACGAATCGTTCTTGTAGATGTGCAAAGTCGGGGTCACCCGAAGTTTGTGTAAATTGCTCCAAGGCAGCACACAATAAGTCTAAATCGTGTGTGGCCAAGTGTGTCAATTGCGGAGAGCCGCAGCCCGCTTCTTCGAATCAATGTGGTGCATATCACCTTGAGAAAGAAATCCTGGCCGTTCAGGCCCATGATCGACTCTCATTCTGCGAGGCTAAGGACTTGGTCCTGGCGCGCCCGGCTCTGCCTGGGACGTCATATGCCTCAATAGTTAGAAAGGCACCCTCTGCTCCTGGCCCATCCAGGCCAACGACTACGGTTGTTTCCACGCCCATTCAGAGCCCTTCTGCGGGCTCTACTCAACCTGGGCGCTTCCCTGGTAAAGCAGGTGGCAAAAAGGCTTCACACCCAGCCCCTGCTAAAACCAGGGCTCCCCCCTCTTTCCCCAACGTGAGCGTTTCCCGTAAGGCGAAATAGCCACGCGCCTCCACCGAGTCGTTAGACTCACAGGAGGCAACACCCCTGAAGTTGGTCGCTAGGCCATCTTACGAGGTTCTTAAAGCTGTCCCCCGAAAGGATGACAGCATCAAAGGAGCTTCGGCTCCTTCGCCCACGCCTAGTGGTGGAGCGAGTGGCTCGGAGACGGTGGTTCCTCGAAAAGAGGGCCCCCCGCCTCCGAAGCCGCAACGCCCGCCTAAGGTTTCAAGGCGGGGGGAGGAAAAGATTTGCATGGCCAGCCCAACCAACCCCAATAAGTCCTCGAAGGCGACAGCGCCTTCAGTGCTTTGTCCGGTCAACAACACCCGGGGTTCTGCCTCCGGGAAGCGAACGGCCATTCCCGTGAGGGTCTTCTGTTCGAGGAGGGCCCCCGCGTCCCCTCCGAGCTAGGCCTGGAGGGCATATTCCTTCAATGGAATTGCCGTGGACTCCGGACCAACTGGGAGGAGCTGCGGAGGCTCGTCTCGTCCCGTTCCCCGTTAGCTATCTTTCTGCAGGAGACCATGCTAGGCGCGTGCCCCCTGCCCGCCCTCCCGGGATGGCCGGGCAGGGGGATGCGCGGTTTACACCCTGGCATGATATCTCCGTTCTTCCTTTCTCTTTAGATACCTTCTTCTAGGCAGTGGCTGTGCAGCTGCACCTGGATAGGAAGTATACTATCATTTCTGCGTACATTCCACCGTCAGCTGACTTCGACGCGGGGGACTTTCGCCACGTCGTGGCATGGTTGGCGAGGCCCTTCTCTTGCTTGGAGATCTGAACGGCAGGCAAACTCTTTGGGGAGATTACTCAATAAATCCCAGGGGAAAAGTCCTTGCCGATCTGATCAAAGAGCTTGAGATGAGTCTCCTAAACGTGGATGAGTTTTCGCATCACTGTCCGAGAACCGCTTCATTTTCTTGCCTTGACCTATCTTTGTGCTCTTCGGATGCACAGCCTGATTTTGATTGGGGGATGGTCGATGACCTCCATGATAGTGATCACTTTCCCATTCAATTATCATTTTCAGGGCAACTGCCGCCTGAGAGCCCACCTCGGTGTTGCTCACGCGGGTGTGGTGGCCTACATTTCAGGAAATGACTGAATTCTCTATAGGAGTCAAGGAGATGAGGCCGTTGGGTTCTTCTCTGGCAACCTCATCGCCGTGGTCCTGACCACTATTCCTAAAACGTCTGGCCGTTTTGCACGCCGACCACTCCCATGGTGGTTGACTGAGGTTGAGACGGCCCTCAATCAGAAGCGTTATGCCTACATGCGCTATAAGCGCCGCCCGAACGATTTAACTGTCGCTGAATTTCGTCGGGCTAGGCTAGGTTCCGGTATATTTCGAAGCACGCACGCCGCTCTTCTTGGCGGGCATACGTCTCTTCACTTAACGGGAAGACCCCTTTAGCAGAGGTGTGGAAGCGAGTCAACAGGATTCGGGGCAAGTTCTCGCAAGACCCCCCTCCCGTTCTCCAGGAGAATGGGATTGCAATCTCGGACCCCGCGTCCGTGGCGGAATCCTTAGCGCCCGCTTCTTCCGCATTCTCTAGCCGGGATGCTGCTCCGCCAGCATTCAATGGAACCCTTCAACGACAAGTTTACTGTGAGTGAGTTGCGCTTCGCTCTCGCTCCGTGCGTGGACACCGCCCATGGTCCGGACGATGTCCCGTACGCCATGCTTTGACACCTGGGTGAGCGAGGCATGGCCTTTCGGTTAGATTTGCTCAACAGGATCTGAGTGGAGGGTCTTCTCCCAGATTCCTGGCGAATTGCTACTGTGCTCGCCTTTCGCAAGCCGGGGAGAGATCACTCAACTCCGACCGGTTTCCGCCCAATCTCTTGTGTGTGCAAGTTGATGGAGAAGTTGGTAAATGTTAGACTAGCCTTTTTCCTCGACAGCGGAGGCCATCTGTCTCCTGCACAGGGCGGCTTCCGCAAGTTCCACTCCACGTCGGATGCTCTGCTCCGACTGGAAAATGCCGTCTGCGAGGTTTTCCTTCGTAGACAGCACTGTAGCGGGCCGAAAAATTTAGACTAACCCCAATCGATCCAACCCGCTTCCTACACTAATCCAGACGTGAGAAATCGAAGGAGAATGAAACGGATTGTATGTACAGTCCTTTACTAACAAAAAAAATACAATATTTACAAAAAATATGGGTAAATATGCACCCAATGAGCCTATTTCTTTATATACTAAAACAATCCTATCTTGGAACCCAATCAATCAAAAAAAATATATATTAATACTAAGAGTCAGCATATACAAAAAGGGACAACCAAAACAAGAGACAACAAAAAGAGGAGTTTTCTTATGTGGTACCACGGTTTACGATTTGCCGGCCTCCCCGGGGGAAAATCTTGTCGGCAGTCACTCTTGTGACAAAATTGGGTGTGCGGTGCTTATGGTGCCTGCCACCTTGGAGCTCAGTTTTCTTTAAGATCCAGTCAAGTACTATTAGAAGACTTCTTATATCTTCTTTAAATATCTCCAAAATATTTTTGTTAAAGTCGCTCTTGCAAAATGCAGGCAATGTTTTTTGTTTTGTTCTTTTTTCTTCTTCTTTTTTTATTCTGGTACTTGAACGCTGTCTCATAAAATCTTTAACATTTAGTAGCTAATAAAAAAACATGAGATGTTAAATAACCTTATTCATACAACATGAAATCAAATACATATGTACAAAAGAAAATATAATAAAAAACCCATTCCCACTCACACACACATTCTTACAGAAGGCGGGCGAGTGTATTGGGAAAAAGGGTGGGAGAATGGCCCCTTCACATTCGCTCCACCACACCCCTCCTTCCTTAAGCCATTCGACCACAGTCACTCACAATACACTCTCAATCCTTACCCATTCACACTCGTCTACTGGTCCCTGGCTACGCGTAGCAATCAGTCGGGGTTGTTCATCAGTCTTCCTGTCAGTCTCATCATCACTATTAATCATCTCATCAACCATACTCTTAGCCCTCATTACCAGTTCTCCCATCTCACGACAGAATTCTTTCATACTCTTCCATTCAGAACCTTCACTCTTCATACCCCCATTCATCAGCTCCTCACTCACAGCTCCTTCAACCGGTGCCCCTGCGACCACCAGGACCTTCTCCATTTCTGAGAAGGATCTGGCTGAGACAAGTCCATCTGTACTAGGGGCTCCTATCGGCGGAGGTGAGAATCGGGTTCATTTCCCGCCCTCCTCTCTAAAAATGAAAAAGACTAAGAAGACTCGGGGCTCCTCTCCATCCGCGGGGGCTGCGGGGATGGATGGGTCTGCTGCCACTTTGGCAAGCGGCCAAGCCAAGATCGGCACATCCGGCCCCTCTGCCATCCTGGGTGCGGAGCCCATGACAATGACAAAGATCAAAAAGTGCACAGGGCAGAGCCTTGATGGCATCGGGGCCCCTGATTCAGAGGTTACCTGGCTTCAAACGCTTCCTCGTTATTCGATCCACTGATGGCCCTATGTTGGCCAAGGGCAACATGATCCATCAGAGGAGAGGATTAGCTAGTGCAATTGGTAGAGAGCCGAAGGTGACCCGTTTTTCGGACGGGAGCCTTCTGGCTAATGCGGCGAATCCCGCCGAGGTGGCCAAGATAAGTGCTCTTCGGACACTTCATGGCACCCCGGTGAGTGTGACGCCGCACTCTACCATGAACTTTGTGAAAGGAGTAGTTTATGCGAGGGAACTCATTGACTACTCCATTGAGGACATCACTTTAGAGCTGGCCAACCATGGGGTGGTCAAGGTCGAACGTGTGATGAGAAAACAGGGAGGGGCCTCGAGACCCACCCTTACACTCTTCGTCACATTCGACTGTGACAAGGTCCCTGAGTCGGTGCGTTCCGGTTGGTACCGCTACCGCGTGAAGGCATTCGTGCCTTCAGTAATAGCACCGCCACTGCCGCGGTGGTGCTATTACTGTCACCGCTTCGGCCATACGAATCGTTCTTGTAGATGTGCAAAGTCGGGGTCACCCGAAGTTTGTGTAAATTGCTCCAAGGCAGCACACAATAAGTCTAAATCGTGTGTGGCCAAGTGTGTCAATTGCGGAGAGCCGCAGCCCGCTTCTTCGAATCAATGTGGTGCATATCACCTTGAGAAAGAAATCCTGGCCGTTCAGGCCCATGATCGACTCTCATTCTGCGAGGCTAAGGACTTGGTCCTGGCGCGCCCGGCTCTGCCTGGGACGTCATATGCCTCAATAGTTAGAAAGGCACCCTCTGCTCCTGGCCCATCCAGGCCAACGACTACGGTTGTTTCCACGCCCATTCAGAGCCCTTCTGCGGGCTCTACTCAACCTGGGCGCTTCCCTGGTAAAGCAGGTGGCAAAAAGGCTTCACACCCAGCCCCTGCTAAAACCAGGGCTCCCCCCTCTTTCCCCAACGTGAGCGTTTCCCGTAAGGCGAAATAGCCACGCGCCTCCACCGAGTCGTTAGACTCACAGGAGGCAACACCCCTGAAGTTGGTCGCTAGGCCATCTTACGAGGTTCTTAAAGCTGTCCCCCGAAAGGATGACAGCATCAAAGGAGCTTCGGCTCCTTCGCCCACGCCTAGTGGTGGAGCGAGTGGCTCGGAGACGGTGGTTCCTCGAAAAGAGGGCCCCCCGCCTCCGAAGCCGCAACGCCCGCCTAAGGTTTCAAGGCGGGGGGAGGAAAAGATTTGCATGGCCAGCCCAACCAACCCCAATAAGTCCTCGAAGGCGACAGCGCCTTCAGTGCTTTGTCCGGTCAACAACACCCGGGGTTCTGCCTCCGGGAAGCGAACGGCCATTCCCGTGAGGGTCTTCTGTTCGAGGAGGGCCCCCGCGTCCCCTCCGAGCTAGGCCTGGAGGGCATATTCCTTCAATGGAATTGCCGTGGACTCCGGACCAACTGGGAGGAGCTGCGGAGGCTCGTCTCGTCCCGTTCCCCGTTAGCTATCTTTCTGCAGGAGACCATGCTAGGCGCGTGCCCCCTGCCCGCCCTCCCGGGATGGCCGGGCAGGGGGATGCGCGGTTTACACCCTGGCATGATATCTCCGTTCTTCCTTTCTCTTTAGATACCTTCTTCTAGGCAGTGGCTGTGCAGCTGCACCTGGATAGGAAGTATACTATCATTTCTGCGTACATTCCACCGTCAGCTGACTTCGACGCGGGGGACTTTCGCCACGTCGTGGCATGGTTGGCGAGGCCCTTCTCTTGCTTGGAGATCTGAACGGCAGGCAAACTCTCTGGGGAGATTACTCAATAAATCCCAGGGGAAAAGTCCTTGCCGATCTGATCAAAGAGCTTGAGATGAGTCTCCTAAACGTGGATGAGTTTTCGCATCACTGTCCGAGAACCGCTTCATTTTCTTGCCTTGACCTATCTTTGTGCTCTTCGGATGCACAGCCTGATTTTGATTGGGGGATGGTCGATGACCTCCATGATAGTGATCACTTTCCCATTCAATTATCATTTTCAGGGCAACTGCCGCCTGAGAGCCCACCTCGGTGTTGCTCACGCGGGTGTGGTGGCCTACATTTCAGGAAATGACTGAATTCTCTATAGGAGTCAAGGAGATGAGGCCGTTGGGTTCTTCTCTGGCAACCTCATCGCCGTGGTCCTGACCACTATTCCTAAAACGTCTGGCCGTTTTGCACGCCGACCACTCCCATGGTGGTTGACTGAGGTTGAGACGGCCCTCAATCAGAAGCGTTATGCCTACATGCGCTATAAGCGCCGCCCGAACGATTTAACTGTCGCTGAATTTCGTCGGGCTAGGCTAGGTTCCGGTATATTTCGAAGCACGCACGCCGCTCTTCTTGGCGGGCATACGTCTCTTCACTTAACGGGAAGACCCCTTTAGCAGAGGTGTGGAAGCGAGTCAACAGGATTCGGGGCAAGTTCTCGCAAGACCCCCCTCCCGTTCTCCAGGAGAATGGGATTGCAATCTCGGACCCCGCGTCCGTGGCGGAATCCTTAGCGCCCGCTTCTTCCGCATTCTCTAGCCGGGATGCTGCTCCGCCAGCATTCAATGGAACCCTTCAACGACAAGTTTACTGTGAGTGAGTTGCGCTTCGCTCTCGCTCCGTGCGTGGACACCGCCCATGGTCCGGACGATGTCCCGTACGCCATGCTTTGACACCTGGGTGAGCGAGGCATGGCCTTTCGGTTAGATTTGCTCAACAGGATCTGAGTGGAGGGTCTTCTCCCAGATTCCTGGCGAATTGCTACTGTGCTCGCCTTTCGCAAGCCGGGGAGAGATCACTCAACTCCGACCGGTTTCCGCCCAATCTCTTGTGTGTGCAAGTTGATGGAGAAATTGGTAAATGTTAGACTAGCCTTTTTCCTCGACAGCGGAGGCCATCTGTCTCCTGCACAGGGCGGCTTCCGCAAGTTCCACTCCACGTCGGATGCTCTGCTCCGACTGGAAAATGCCGTCTGCGAGGTTTTCCTTCGTAGACAGCACTGTAGCGGGCCGAAAAATTTAGACTAACCCCAATCGATCCAACCCGCTTCCTACACTAATCCAGACGTGAGAAATCGAAGGAGAATGAAACGGATTGTATGTACAGTCCTTTACTAACAAAAAAAATACAATATTTACAAAAAATATGGGTAAATATGCACCCAATGAGCCTATTTCTTTATATACTAAAACAATCCTATCTTGGAACCCAATCAATCAAAAAAAATATATATTAATACTAAGAGTCAGCATATACAAAAAGGGACAACCAAAACAAGAGACAACAAAAAGAGGAGTTTTCTTATGTGGTACCACGGTTTACGATTTGCCGGCCTCCCCGGGGGAAAATCTTGTCGGCAGTCACTCTTGTGACAAAATTGGGTGTGCGGTACTTATGGTGCCTGCCACCTTGGAGCTCAGTTTTCTTTAAGATCCAGTCAAGTACTATTAGAAGACTTCTTATATCTTTTTTAAATATCTCCAAAATATTTTTGTTAAAGTCGCTCTTGCAAAATGCAGGCAATGTTTTTTGTTTTGTTCTTTTTTCTTCTTCTTTTTTTATTCTGGTACTTGAACGCTGTCTCATAAAATCTTTAACATTTAGTAGCTAATAAAAAAACATGAGATGTTAAATAACCTTATTCATACAACATGAAATCAAATACATATGTACAAAAGAAAATATAATAAAAAACCCATTCCCACTCACACACACATTCTTACAGAAGGCGGGCGAGTGTATTGGGAAAAAGGGTGGGAGAATGGCCCCTTCACATTCGCTCCACCACACCCCTCCTTCCTTAAGCCATTCGACCACAGTCACTCACAATACACTCTCAATCCTTACCCATTCACACTCGTCTACTGGTCCCTGGCTACGCGTAGCAATCAGTCGGGGTTGTTCATCAGTCTTCCTGTCAGTCTCATCATCACTATTAATCATCTCATCAACCATACTCTTAGCCCTCATTACCAGTTCTCCCATCTCACGACAGAATTCTTTCATACTCTTCCGTTCAGAACCTTCACTCTTCATACCCCCATTCATCAGCTCCTCACTCACAGCTCTCATCCAACTCAAGGTACACTCTTGCGAAACAGACAGGTCAGTCACATCCCCCGTATTCTCAACAGGCATACCAGAAACCCCTTCGACTGGTTCCCACCAAAAACCTGAAAAATCAGCCACTTCATCGTTCACTACATCAAATTCGCCCCTACTGTTACCATTCGTAAAACCCGAAAAATCAGCCACACTAGGTTCATTCTGCCCAAACACACTATCATTCATACTGTTCCCAAAACCAGAAAAATCAGGCACAGGCGGCTCACTCACTCGTCTACTTATACCAGCCAAATCACTTACCTGTTTACGCAAAAACTCAATCTCTATTTCAAGATCCCCCATACCAGAAAGACTCTGCTCGAACTTACTTTCATTCGTACTTGCATTCTTCCTTTCGCTCTTCTTTGTACGCTTTCTACTCCTTGAGACTAAGACTAGCTCTTTCCCAGACAGATCCATACTATCACATTCAATCTCATCATCATGCACTTTACCTCTCTCTCTACACAGTTCATACACCGGATGGCTCACCAGGTAGTCAGGAGGTTCTCTCCATCTCCTTAACTGACTCTGATGAGCCCGCACTCTCTCAGTCATACCGTCATTCAAACTCTCCAAAACATATGTCACCCCATTTTCCCAAACTCTCACAACTCTATAAGGTCCATCAAACTTCTCACTCATCTTTGACACATTCAACCTACCCTTCACTTCTTTCACCTTCAATACTTTTGCACCTAATTCAAATGAACGGAACCTTTCATGTGCCTCACGCCATACACTCTGCTCACTTTCACTCAAACGAAACCTATCTTTCACTCGCCTTTCAAAATTCATCACAAACTGACATGGGGACATTCCAGTTGCGCTATGCACAGTTGAATTATACGCCCACAACACTCTCCCCAGACATACATCCCAGTCATTCACTGTCGTACTCATCATTCTCAACATCTCACACAAGGTTCTTATAGTACGTTCAGCCAATCCATTTGAAGACGGTACATACGGAGTTGTTCTCACATGCTCCACACCATTCTCTCTCAACATTTGCTCAAACACTTCTCCTACAAATTCAGGCCCATTATCACTCAGACATCTTCTAGGCTTCCATACACACATAGGGAAAAACAACTGCTCAACCGCACGCGCAACAGTCACACTCCTTTTATCTCTCACAGGCGCTGCATACACAAACTTACTTTTATGATCAACCATCACAACCATACCAACATTCCCAGCACTCGTAAGCGGCAAAGACACACAATCAATCACTACCAATTCAAACGGTTCTTTTGCATCAACTTTCAACATCGGTGGTTTCACTTGCACACCTTGCACCTTTCGCTTCTGACACCTTTCACACGTAGTTGCAACATCATTCACAACAGTTCTCAGAAACGGATGGAACACACGTTCCTTAAACTTACCCATATGCCCATAATTATCATCCACAACCTTCACCAGACCAATCATACCAACTAAGGACATCACAGGTACATACATATCATCACCACCCTTCACATGCCTCACAAAATATACGACATCCATACAAACAACAAAATCCTTAGCATACCTTTTAAAATCACTTAAACACTCTGGCCATTCATTCAAATCAACACGCATAATTACACACTTCTTCAACTCACTAACAAAAGGACACATCTCTTGCATCTCTAGAATATCATCATCACTTAAAATCTCATTCTCATCATCCATGACCAACTCAATCATGCCACAAAATTTGACAACATTCTTCGCACACTCATTCAACTTCATCACCTCGCATTCACCTTTCATAAGACGATCCTTATCAGCATCCAAAGACAAATCATTCAATCTCATAAAGTCTACACCAAGCAAGAAACAACACGGCATTTGCTCATCTTTCAGAATCACAAAGTCCTGCTTCACATTCACACCATTACCCAAACTCACTTTTAGACTAACCTGTTCCCATGCCACTATCATGCCATTTCCTAATCCACTTATTCGTAACTTCTCAGGTTTATGCTCGCAACATCTAAACTCTTCATACTTACTCAGAATATTCTCATTCACTAAAGACACTTGTGCTCCAGTATCAATCAAACCACAGAAAAACCTTTCACCAACTTTCACTCTCGTTTCCATCATATCAGGTCCACCATGTTCGCAATACACAGAAGGAACAAGCACACCAACATCAGCACTGATATCCACACTGTCATTAACTCCCATATCATCACTCACCACACGACGCTCATCTTCATCCAGACAATCATTCTTCTCTCTTATATACAAACACTTTTCAATAACCCAATTGTAGTGCACACTGCTCAAACATTGCAGATGTACCACATTAGGATTCAAACCCTTCATCTTCTCATCCTTGTACACAATCGGCCTCTCACCACCAAAGTGCACATAAACAATCACTCCATACAAACGACTCACTACAATCAACACTTCCTGAAATGGCGGGACCCCTTGCATACACATCGCTCTCAATTCTTTCATGAAGTTCCGCACCTTTGCCATACCAATGCTTTCAGGCTTCCTACACACTTCATCACCACCACCCTTACTCTCTTTTCCATTCATAATCCCTTTCGGCAAATACTCAGGATCACTCACTCCACACACATTTTCATCATTCGTACCAGGATACCTTGACATCAAATCAGCCACTCCATTCCATTCACCAGGCACATACTCAATCACATAGTCAAAGTCACTCAAATCTTCTGAAGTCCTTGCAATCCTACTATCAGCCCACTTCATACGCTGCAGATACACAAGAGGTTGATGATCAGTTTTTATCACAAACCTCACACCATACAAAAACGGACGCAACACTTTCAAACAATATCTTATCGCAGCCAACTCTCATTCCACAGTCGAATACTTTCGTTCTGCAACATTCATAGCCTTGGATACATACCCAATTATTCGCCTGACATTCTTTCAATTCAAACGCTGCTCTTGCATCAGAAAACCTCCCATACAATACCCACTCGCATCTGTATACAATTCAAGCATTTTAGCATTTACACTATAATCTGGGTACGCCAATTCAACATCTTCAGCCGCTGCCTCTTTCAGTCTCTCATACGCCTCATTCATCTTATCATTCCACTTGACAACCGTACTACCTTTCTTGCCCATCCACTCAGTCAGAGGCTTACTCACACCAGAACAATCACGTATAAACTTTCGCTGGAACTCAATCAAACCCAAAAACGACTTCAGTTGCTTCACAGTCACCGGTTTAGGAAACATTCGCACCTTCTCAACATACTTCGGTGATTTTCGCAACCCATTCTCACTCACCATATGCCCAAGGAATTCCACTTCTTTCGCAAACCATTCACACTTCCCCACTTTCACCTTCACACCAACACTCTACAATGTTCTCAACACATCATTCACCAATCTCATATGCTCCTCAAAAGTCTCAGTCATAATCAAAATATCATCTATAAACGCAATCACATTCTCACTTGCAAACTTACTCAACACAACATTCATTGCCCTCTGGAAGGCTCCGGGAGCATTAGCCAACCCAAAGCCGAGGTTCCGGAACTGGTAATGCCTCTTTGTGGAAGAGAAGGCAGTTACCGGCCGGCTTTCCTCAGCAATAGGCATCTGGTAATACCCCTGTACCAGATCCAGCTTCGTAAACCACTCCATCCCATGCATACTATATACACACTCAGATACCACACACATCGGAAACCTTTCTTTCACAGTCCTTTCATTCACCTTTCGATAATTCACACACAGACGCAATCTTCCATCCGGCTTACGTACAGGCACAATTGGACTATTCCATGCACTCTCACTCTCTTCAATCACTCCCAATTGCTCCAATTCCAAACACTGCTCCTCAATCTCATCAGCAACCGGACGTGGGAAATGCCTCGGCCGCTGATAGATTGGGGAGTCCTCCTTCAGGACAATCTTGAATTCCGGGAGCTTTGCAACCCCGAAATCCAGATCACCCTTACTGAGGGCTCCCTTTCGTTCAAATATCATTCGATTCACATCCTTCCTTTCATACTCAGTCAAACATCCATCCAATTTCACCATGTCCTTCACCTCATTATACATCCATTCACATGTCTTTTCATTCACAATATTCACCCTGATATCCGTGCTATCATCCATACCTACCTCAGTGACAGTGGAGAGGTGTCCTAGTACATCTCCGACTTGGATACCCCTCACCTGTCCCTTCCCCCTGGGGTCCGCCTGCACACATACAAAAGGATCATTCATTCTCATCAAGCCATCAAACACACAAGCAACACGCCTTACCTTATAATATGCATACTTTCCATCCAATATCACGGCGTTCTCACCCACATTTAAACTAACATCCTTACTCCAACTCACACTCACCGCCACCCTTTCACCCTTGACAAGTCTTACATTCTCCATAGCAGTCACCTCAATACCAGTAAACACACTCCTCAAAACACTACCATCTTTCCCTACATATAACTTATACACCCCATTTTTACCAATCTTTCTCTCAATCTGATCACTTGCAGGATGCACAACCATACGATTCATTTTCATAAAATCATAGACCAAAATCACACCATACTCACTACTCACCTTATCAATCACCGAGAATTCACATTCATTCATCATCATACCATGCATTCGAACAGCTGACCTTATCAGTCCAATCACAGGCACTCTCCTATTACCAATACCTACCAAACTACCCTTGCACTCAGACAGGAGGGCTTTCTCGCTAACCTTGTCATACACATCTTTATACACCAAGCTCGCCTTGCATCCAGAATCTATTAAAGCCAAACACTCAATTCCATTCAATTCCACCTTCACACTCAGACACTCATACTTCCTACCAGACAGCACTTTCACACTAGACAGACTTACCAACACATTACTCACACTCATGCACCCAGACGATACTTCACCAGGTACCCTCTTACAATTCAGTTTCCCGCTTCAGACTTTCCATTCACACCTTGCGCTCTCAGTCTAATCCAACACTTTTCACTTGAATGTCCTTCCATCGCACAATAGCTACATACATTCCTCTGGTCATGACACATCCTCACATAATGACCAGCCTTTCCACAATTACCACAAGCATACTTCACACTCCCCCCAGCAGTTGCTCCACCATTCAACCTCAGGCAATCTTTGTTCAAATGGCCTATTTCTTTACACTCAAAGCACTCTTTCACACTTTCCTGGCAATCCTTTATCATATGCCCTTTCTTACCACAACCAAAACATGCACCAGACGTCCACCTACATTCTGCCAACATATGTCCTTTCCTTCCACACCGATGACATTCCACAATCTTTCTCCCACCATTCGATTTCTCGTTTGCTGGGACATACCTCGGTTTCTCTCTCATATATCCGTTCCCACACTTGAAATTCATCTGCCCCCTTCCATTCGACCACCCTCCATTTGCCCATCCATTCTGCCGGCCCAGGAAGTTTGACATCACTCCAGCTGGTGCAGCCTTCAGGGCATCCCTGTAGCTGACAAACTGCTGGGGTGGATGAAAGCTCCTGGGCTTCTTACCCCCAACATTCACACTGTACCATCCATCCTCTTCTAGATTGCTTTCATCATCAAATCGTCCATCTTCCAACAGCTCCAACACATCCTCCCACATCAACCGTTCACCTGTCAGTCTCATTCTCTCCTTTCTCCTTCCACTCAGCCATTCACTCACCTTTTGCGGGATCGTGTCCAAAAACTTCCTCATCAGTGGTTTACATTCATTTACATCATCATCACCATACCTCTTTCTCATCATACTCTCAAGCCTATGTGCATACATGTTCACATTTCACTCTTCCCCATTCAAGTCTTCTGAAATTCATTCACCCTTTTATACTTCACACTTTCTTTCATTCGTTTCTTTTGCCTAATCAATCTCTCATTCACCACATCGTACCTTGTTTCCCCCACACTTGTAATCACGCAGAAAAACTCCAATACTTTTCCCTCCAAACATTCCCCCAAAACATTCATCCAGTATCCCTTATTCTCCGGGTACTTGAGCTTACAATATCGCTCAAATTCCCCGAGGAATTCTTCCATACTTTTCCCACCATGTAACCTAAATCTATCTATCTTTGGCACTTCCCTTATCAAAATACCCTTTCCCACATTCACTTCACTCTCACTTGAGCTGCCTTCCCTCTCACTCATATCAATCATACCATCACTCTCTCCTTCATCCGAGTACAATGAGTCCACACTCTTGCCTCTTACCTTCCTATCCTTCTTCTCTTGCGTTCAACTCTCTTCCATTCCCTGTCCTTCCTATCACTCATAATCACCCTATCCTCTCTAGACTCGCACACACTCCCATTGATCCCATTAGTCTTATCCCCTTCAGTCGGAGCAGGGGTCAAGGTCAAGGGTCCTGGGGCCGGTCCTGACCCCTTCATCATGTCATACAAGTCCTTCATCCGTTGGTCGACCTGCTTCTGTCTCTCGTCCATTTCTTTCCTCATCCTGTCATGTCTTCTCATCCATCCTCATCACATCACTCTTCAATCCATCAATCACGTTCCTCAACATCATACATTCCTCCTCTTTCTGCCTCAATTCCAGCCTCAGTCTCACAATCTCATCATGGAGGCCCTGTTCCACAGAAGCCATCCTCCCAGGTTAGTAACAGCGATAGACAAAGTTGAAAAACAACCAAACTACCTGCCACGCTAATGGGTATGGACTGCAATTCAATCCTGTCACGCTCCCGGTTTCGAAGTCTCACATCCCTATTCGGGCGCCAAATGTAGCGGGCCGAAAAATTTAGACTAACCCCAATCGATCCAACCCGCTTCCTACACTAATCTGGACGTGAGAAATCGAAGGAGAATGAAACGGATTGTATGTACAGTCCTTTACTAACAAAAAAATACAATAATTACAAAAAATATGGGTAAATATGCACCCAATGAGCCTATTTCTTTATATACTAAAACAATCCTATCTTGGAACCCAATAAATCAAAAAAAATATATATTAATACTAAGAGTCAGCATATACAAAAGGGGACAACCAAAACAAGAGACAACAAAAAGAGGAGTTTTCTTACGTGGTACCACGGTTTACGATTTGCCGGCCTCCCCGGGGGAAAATCTTGTCAGCAGTCACTCTTGTGACAAAATTGGGTGTGCGGGGCTTATGGTGCCTGCCACCTTGGAGCTCAGTTTTCTTTAAGATCCAGTCAAGTACTATTAGAAGACTTCTTATATCTTCTTTAAATATCTCCAAAATATTTTCGTTAAAGTTGCTCTTGCAAAATGCAGGCAATGTTTTTGTTTGTTTTGTTCTTTTTCTTCTTCTTTTTTTTTTTTATTCTGGTACTTGAACGCTGTCTCATAAAATCTTTAACATTTAGTAGCTAATAAAAAAAACATGATGTTAAATAACCTTATTCATACAACATGAAATCAAATACATATGTACAAAAGAAAATATAATAAAAAACCCATTCCCACTCACACACACATTCTTACAGAAGGAGGGCGAGTGTATTGGGAAAAAGGGTGGGAGAATGGCCCCTTCACACACTCACATTCGCTCCACCACAGCACTACGCCACGGTGTTTTCGATCTGGAGAAGACCTATGATACCGCATGGCGATACGGTATCATGGAGACTCTCCACACGATGGGGGCGAGGGGACGCCTCCCAGTCTTTATATCTGAATTTTTGCGAGATCCTCGATTCCGCGTATGGGTGGGGGGAGCTCTCTCCGGCCCAAAGGAGCAAGAAGAGTGTGTCCCGCAAGAAAGTGTCCTCAGTGTCACACTCTTTGCCCTGAGCATCAACGGCATCACCTCGGTGCTGCCGAAAGATGTTCTCGCTACGCTCTACGTGGACGACCTTTCGATCTCTTTTGACGCGGCCCAGATGCCAACTGGAGCGTCGACTCCAACAGGCATTGAACCGCGTCTCTCGCTATTCCGAAGCGCACAGGTTTCGGTTTTCCTTGGCCGAGACTAAGGTGGTGCATTTCTTCCGCCATCCACGTCTCCACCTTGACCCAGATTTGTTTCTTAATGGAGTTTGCTTGGATGTGGTTGAGTCGCACTGTTTCCTTGGTCTTGTATTCGACTGACGCCTCACCTGGGAGGCTCATATTCGCAGCCTTAGGGTCTGTTGTACCCGCGCCATGGATATTCTCCGTTCCGTTACGTTCAGCGCTGATAGGGCTACTGCCCTACTTTTTTATCGATCCTTTGTTCGTTCGAAGCTCGACTACGGATGCGAGTTTTATGCATCCGCAGCCGAGTGGTTATTGCGGAAGGTGGATTCGATCCACTACACCGGCCTTCGCATTGCGACCGGTGCCTTCCGCACTTCCCTTATTGAGAGCCTGTTGGTCGATGTTGGGGAGATGCCACTCGCTCTGCGCCGCGTGCAGTGCATCACTCGCCTGTACGCGCGAGCCCGGCGCCTCTCTCATCGCCAACAGCTTTCACTGCATCTGCAGCTGATCTCGACGGTGCCTATACCGCCGCGAGATGCCAGTCATACCCTAAGCCCTTTTGGTTTAGGGCCAGGAAACTCCTTCGTGAGCTAGATATAGATCTCGGGCAGGTGGCGCCCCTGGTTCTACCCAGGACGCCACCACATTTGGCTATTTGTCGCCACGCCTCTGCTCCCAAAGCTTGTACGGTGCCGGGAGTATTGCGTTCGACCTTTTTGGAGCACACCTCGTGTCATGCTGGAACCGTGCCAGTGTATACAGATGGCTCCAAGTCCAAAGAGGGAGTCGGCTTCCACGCCGTATCCTCTCTGTTTGAAGTCAGCGGGGCTCTGCCAGGCGCGGCGTCTGTCTTCAACCCCGAGCTGGTGGCAATACACCACTCGGTACGGGAGATTACGTGACGTGCCCGGTTGGGAGACCGGATTGTGATCTATAGCGACTCACAAAGCGCCCTGAGTGCTCTCGGAGCATTGGAATCTCCGTATCCCCTTGTTCGCGATATCCGTGACGCCACGGTTTTGGCGAGCCGGGCAGATTTCGAGATTATCTTCTGCTGGGTTCCTGGACATGTAGGAATTGCGGGGAATGAGCGCGCCAAAGAGTCCGCCAGGACTCCGCAACCGGACCAGCGTTTCGCTCTTCCTCACACCGACTACATGACAGGAATACGGGCAGCTCTTCGGACTGCTTGGCAACGAAGATGGGAGACGGTCGAAGGGAACTTAAAGTTGCGTGCCATTGCGCCGCGACTGTTCCCATGGACCTATCCCCCAATGCCGCGACGGCTTCATGTCGCTTTCTGTCGTCTCCGAATCGGACACACTCGTGTGACGCATCGCTATTTGATGGAGCGCTCGCCTGCGGCATATTGCGACGACTGCGTTGTCCCCCAGACTGTTCGGCACTTTCTTGTCGAATGTCCCAGTCTGGGTGATCTTCGCGCACGTTACCTGTCCCGGTACCGGGATGGGCAGGGTCACTACCGCCTGTCCTTTGTACTCGGGAGGAGTGCGTGCACATTGACTGGTGGACTTGTTGACTTTTGTGGGGAGGCCGGCCTTCTCTCTATTATTTAACCAGGTTTTTTTTTGTTGTTTTTTTCTTATAGGTTACACGCTCCTGTGCCGGGTGGACCTTTCCCCCGATGCAGGAGCTTGCTAACTACTAGGGGTGGGGAGCTTGGCAGCCGCCCCCGCCCGAAAATTTGCTCTATGGAAGAGCGGACATGACACCACCACCCCTCTGAAATTGTGGAATTTTTTTTTACTTTTAGCAATTTGCAAAAGTAATTAGATATTTAGCAAAATTTATTTTACCGATAAGATAGGTTGAGTTTTAAAATAGCACAAATTGAGGTAAAATAGGTTGAGGGCACTGTGAGTGGCTGCTACTATCACCTTGTAGCGGGTCGAAAATCTAGAATAACCCCCAATCGATCCAACCTGCTTCCTACACTAATCCAGACATGAGAAATCATAGGAGAATGAAATGGATTGTATATACAGTCCCTTTACTTACAAAAAAAATGTACAATGATAATTACAAAAATTTATATTTACAAGGGAAGTGTGCACACTTCAAAATGAGGCCAAATTTCCCAATCCAAACAAGATACCAAAAGAGAATTTTATAACAGGCGAATACAACAAATTTACTTAAATATATCTACACAAAATAAAAAAAACACAACAACAACTGAACGAAAAGGGGCACGCGCTATCACTTGTGTGCTGGAGGTGGGTGGTAGTAGGCTAACATAAAAGGAGGCAGGCTTGTCAGCCAATGCGGGTGTGGTGGTCCAGGTGTCTAGCTAGGTATGAAAGCCCTCCGTTTCAGGGCTGGGCGGAGCACTCATCTAGAGAACCCTTCTCGCCGTCAGTCCATGCTTCCACTCTCTGTAGAAGAGATATATCCTCCGTTTATGATCCATTTACTTATACATGGAAGGGAAACTAATAAGTGGGCATCACCCGAGTAAATTTATCGACTATCTTACCTCTAAATGTATATCCAAACAATTTTCAGCATTAATAATTCTTTAAATATTTATCTTTAAAACTTCTCTGAAAAGAGAATACAAACATCAATAAAATTAAAACAAAACAAAATTTAAATTCCAGTTATTCACACACACACACATTCTTACAGAAGGAGGGAGAGGGTATTGGGAAAAGGGAATGGGAGAATGGCCCTTCATACACACTCACATTCGCTCCACCACAACCTCAGGTGATTTGGAATGTTCGGGATCCCCCAGTACGTGGTTAGCTGCATGCTACCAGAAGCAACATGCCACCTACAAGGCACTGGTGACTGGAACATTCTAGAACTCATCTCTAGAAATTATATTTTAAGTTTCTTGCAGATAATGCACCTGTTTTTGTCATATTAAGATAGTTATTGTACAGTGGTGTTGCCTCCTGTAATTTGGATTGTTTGGGGACTCCTACCATGTGGTTAGTTGCACGCTACTGGAAGACAACGGCATCTAAAAAGTCACTGGAACATTCTAGAGCTCATCTGTAGAAGGTATATAAGCAGCTACTTACCAACAGTGCGCCCGTTCCTTGTCAAATTATAATTAAATACATAATTATTTTTTTAAAAATTTCATTACTATTGAATGATTTTTAAAATAACTTAGCTCTTACTAAACATGATTTTTCTTCTTACCACAGGTTTGTGCAATGAAGCATGATAGTATTACAAATTTCTTTCGGCCTGTGCCAAAAATGCCAAAGTTACCTGTGTCTGAGTCTTTAACTTCAAGTTCTTGCCTTTAAATTCTCAGTCCTCTACATCGAGCGTGTTCACCAGAGAAGACCTCACAATCGCTTCGACAAGCATGTGTCCCGGCCCGTTGTACATTCTGTCCACTTCTTCTGTCAACCAGAATGTGATGGCTACCCCATCATGAGTTAACCTTGGTCAGCTACTAAGGATACATCTGGGTGGATCTTCTTTAAATGTTCATCAGATGAACCAGCTTCTTGACAATCGTCCGATGCCAGGAGAAGGCAAAAAATTTCCAGTGGACAAGGAAGGGTGACGCCTTCACCAGGAATGGCTGGAGATGTTCATTTGGCTTGGTTATGCCAAAGAAATCAACAGGTCCCTCTGCATTCCTTGTACTATATTCCCAAAAGAAATCACCAAAGTCAGAGGAAAATGCTAGCCTATCGCCCGGCTAGTCATGTGTGGTGGAGCGAATGTGAGTGTATATGAACGGCCATTCTCCCACTCCTTTCTCAATACCCTCTCCCTCTCTCTGTAAGAATGTGTGTGTGAATGGCAAGATGTTATATATATATATATATATATATATATATATATATATATATATATATATATATATATATATATATATATATAATATAAATTCCGGATTTCATTTTTTGTATAAGATGTTTTTTTCTCTCTTCCTCAGCTAATGTTGATTATTTTTTTTTTTGAAAGGCCACCCTATTAAATTACAAGATAATCCTACAATTGAGTGGCAGAGACTGTAGGGTTTAAGGTACGCCATACAAAGTTATTGTACGTCTCATTTGAAAGGAGGAGGGCTTTTTATATAACCTCAATACACGACCGGATCGCAATAATAACTATTGTATGAGCTCAGAGGCGCCAGCCTTTTTAGATGTACAAAATTATTGTGAACACTTGAGTGGCAGCTGGCAGGGACTCTCCCCCTGTGGATACCACATGAGGCCTTTTCTTTTTATTTGGATCCATGGTGCTTATTAGGCCTCTTTTGTATCGTTAGTTTAGTTGTATGTTTGCTAGGCTTTTATTGTATGGGTTGTATTTGTTTTGTTTTTAATTATCACGTGTTCGTTTGGTAATAGGATTGTTTTTTTAGTAACGAGATCGAGAATTTATTTAACCCCATATCTCTTGTAAATATTTACACCATAGTTTTAAAAAAACTTTTGTGAATAGAGGACTGTATATCCAATCGTTTCATTCTCCCTCAGGTTTCCACGTCCAATTTAGTGTAGGAAGTGCATTGGATCAATTGGGAGTTTAGGGTAGATTTTTGGCCCGCTACAACGAGTGTGCTAACAGACCTAAAAAATGCGAATGGAATACTCTAAAAGCATGGCAAATCAGCCAAACATCTTGCTTGCTTGCGACTGCATCAACTCCACACTGCTTATAGTCATCAGGCCATCAACCGTCAGCTTATGGCTCAGAGGAAAGTCCAGATTGCCGCCAGCCGGTAAAAGCTGCGACCAATTGTAGCAACAATACTCTTTCTGGGTCGCAATAATTTTGCTTTTCGCAGCCACCATGAAGGCAGAGATGTCTTGGCCTTGAAAAATGATGGCATATTTCAGAACGCTTTGCATTTCCATGTTGATTAGGAGACGCACTCCAGACTCTTCTTTCCGAGTCACCCCACTACATTTCATATGCGCCTCCTCAAATCCAGATTGATCTTATCAATGTAGTGGGTGAACTCATTCGTAAGGAGTTGGTCACTAAAGTTAAGCGGGCAAGGCTTTTCTCAGTGCTGATGGATGAGACCATGGATACGGCTCAAATGGAGCAAGTGTCCATCATTCTTTGCACTGTGAACTCTGAAACTGTGATAAGCGAAGATTTTGTCACTTTTGTAGAGGCCAAAGACACTTTGGGCCAGGGTCTGGCCACTCGGATGTTGGACACCCTTAACACTCTTGGGCTGGATGTGGTAAACTTGCGAGACCAAGGTTACGACGGGTCAGCATCAATATCTGGTCGATTCAACAGTTGTCAAGCCATCATGATGGCTAAGCAGCATCTCGCTGTCTACATGCACTGTTTTTCTCATTGGCTGAATTTGGTGATTGGGAAGGCCTGCGACTGTCCTGAGTTGAAAGGACTCTTTGGAATCATTAGCCAAATCTGCAATTTCTTCGCCAACTCTCCAAAGCACACCAACATGCTTGAGCAGCTGATTGAAAAGGATGAGATGTCATCATTACACAAGAAACGCCGTCTGAAGGCTGTGGGTGGAATGCCACAACAGTGTTGCTGTTCTAGTTGAGCTATTTCCCTTTGTCGTATCCATCATGAACCATCTTTCAGTGGATGGCGACTCCCATGCTGTCTCCCTTCTTGCTGCAATGACGCAACCTAGTTTTATCTGCTCTCTTGCATTGGCAGATGCATCTTTCATCTAACCCTCCCTGTGAGTCAGGGGTTGCAGGACCCAGCATAATATCTTAAGGAGGCATATGAATGCATCTGTGTTATCAGGCAGAAGCTTGAGAAAATGAGAGAGGAGTCCTCAACTGCATTTAAGCCAATGTTTACTGAAGCAATGAAGATGAGCACCACCATGGGGACTGAAATCTCTGTGCCTTGACAGGCCCAAGAAGGGTCGACGCCTGAATTGTACTATGAAAGAACCTTACTAGTTCCATTTCTGGATGTGATGATAGCCAAACTAGCGAGCCTGTTTAATGACAAATGCATGTGCCAGGTAGTGAAATGGCAAGAGCTCATACCCCAATTTGCTCGGGGGGGACACTTCGAAGAAACTACTCCCGGTCCTCAAGATCTACGAGCATGACCTCGCTGATGGAATCAATAATGCTAACTCTCAAACTCAAGAGTCGTTGACAGAAATAAGTGGAGTAGAAGATCCAGAGGATTGGACTCTTGAAAAGTGTATCAAGGAAGTGACTTGAATGTTGCTGCCCTATGTGGCAACACTCCTTCAACTGTTCGGAACTGTACTGTTGTCTACCACCAGTTCCGAGCGACCCTTCTCTCATCTTTGAAGACTCCAAACTTATTTGAGGTCTCGACAATGACTCAAGAGCATCTGGATGCTGGTGCTAATGACACACAACATTGAAGTGGACCCAGATAAAGTTATTGATGTGTTCCATGATAAGGGCAATCAAAGGCTCCTGCTTTGAACTTTTGTTCTGTAGTCGTCAAAATGATTCATGAAGGTACTGAGGCAGTCATTTGGTGAAATGTTTAACTGCCTAATGGTGGTTAATTCACTAATTTTATACTTTGATATTTTTGCCGATTATTATTAATATAATAAAGACTATGTTCAAGCGTGTGTTTTGTATCTCTTGTTCATGTAACAATACAAAAATAATTCTGTTTCATTCTGTTCTGTGCCTTTCTTCACTTTTAAACTCAAGAACTTAACTGCTAATAGCATGAATCTGGACCATAAAAACCTCAATGCTAGATAAAAATAAGGGTAATTGAAGTGAAGAATTTTGTTTGTCTAATCAGAATAAAAATTAGGTTTCACCCCCCCCCCCCCTCCCACCAGGCCTAAAATCCTAGGCATGCCACTGTTGTGGACTATAACTTGTTTGGAGGAGGCTGGCCTCCACCATTTTATTGCTCTTTTTGTTGTTGGTCGCATGTTCTTGCACTGGAGGGAGGCAGGCCTTCCCACAATACCGGAGATAGATTGCTTCGATCTTGTTCTTGTTTTCTTTGCTTCTTGTTTTGTTTTTGTTTTTTTGCATCTTGTTGTTATTTCTTATTCTAGCTTAGCATTATGCTATAAGATGATTACAGTGACTTTTGCTCTCGTAGGCAGTCGCTGGATGAGGCCTATAAAAAAAAAATCTTGGGAAGAGTTGTAATTTCTACAAATTGTCCCCCCTGCCCCCATACAATCATTTCTTCTTTTTTTTTACCTTTATTGTTAACTTCTTTACATGAGGCAATTATCAAGCATGGTAAAAACAAATTACACATTTTTAATTATAATTTCTGCTGCCAACAAGAAGATATTTCTTTAAACTTTTTATAATATAATTAATTGTCTTTAACAAAATTCATAATATGAATTATTGTTGACAATATGCTTCATGTTATCTTTGTTAAAATACTCAGAAAAGTAATCAATAGGCACTAAATCTTTAGTAACTGGAAATGAATCTTGAATTTTTTAGTCTCAGAATTTGTATTTAATTTTTACCAACAGTCCAAATGAAGAAATTACTTGTAATATCTACATGCACTTCATCTTCACCTATTAGTTTTAGTATCACTTCAAGGATCACTTGGTTTTCTTCAATTTATCTGAAATTTCAGTCATAGTCTTAATGCTAAGAGGACATTTTCTACTTGAAAAGCGATAGGAAGAAATCAATGATAAACCCATTACGCCCTGCTTATTGTTGATAACTAAAGTGCATTTAAAATAAAACCAGTCAATTTGGGGGTAAAGATAAGTGGGGCACCCAGGCCATAGCCTCATATGAGACTAATGAATCATATTGCAGCATTTTTATAAAAGGAGCAAAATTTTATACATAATTCTCTCTTATTTGCAGTGCCTGTTATATCTAAATGATTAAGCTTTACAGAGTGATGTCCATCTATGCGACAAAAATCATTATTTCTATATATAGAATGTTGGCCCTCTGTACTAGTGGCTCCTATATTACCACTCAAATCCAGAACTTATAAATTACATGTGTTGGTAGAAGAAAGTTTACATATTCCATAAATATGACAATATATATTTTTTAATTTAGAAAAGGAGCATTGTTCTCAGTTTTTATTGTAGTGTGTATTGGTTCCCTTTTTCAACTTTGCCCATCACAGGGATTAGGAAAGGTTTAATCCCAGGGAATCTAATGTGTTTTCACTCTATTTATTTCCAGTTGCTCTTGGATATATTCAAGGTACAGCATCTTCTCAAATGTGTGAAATTGCATTTCAAAATCTGTGTGTAGTTCGAGAATGTGTAACAGAAGAAGATGTTATGGTATGTTAATGTTAAAATTGATATATCACATTATATTCTAGATTCAACAAATCAACAGTGTGAAGAGGTGCTTTTTTCATTTTATAAAATTTAATCCCTATTAGTAAACAATGCATCCATACATGTCAGGAATATGGTCTGTCCTCTGGCGGCTTGGCAAAGAAGATGGAGACGGTCTTGGGGAACTTAAAGTTATAGGCCATTATGCAGCAACTGTTCCTATGGACTTACCCCCCCCCCCCTCCCACCAATGCCGCCATGGCCCTAGGTTGCTTTCTGTCGTCTCTGAATTTGACACACGCTCGCCAGACCCACTGACATTTGATGGAGTGCTCGCCTGCGCCTTATTGCACTGACTGTATTGCTCCCCCCGCCTAACTGTTCACCACATTCTTGTTGAATGTTCCATTCTGGATGATCTTCGCGCACGTTACATATCCCAGTACCGGGGCGAGTGGGTGTTGCTACCACTTGTCCATTGTACTCAGGACTGGTTCATGCACAAAGACTTGTGGACTATATGAGTTTTGGGAGTAAGCTGACTTCCTCCACTTCATTTAACATTTGTTATTTTTGTAGGGCACTTATTCATGCGCTGCCCAATGCTGGCGCAAGCCTTATTGCCTTTTTGCTTTTGTTTTTTGTTGTGGTTTTGTTTAGCTTACTTCTTATCATTGTTACTTATATAGTTATGTTTTTCCTTAATATTGCCTCTTGTGTGAGTACAGCAACTTCTGCCATAGTAGGTATTTGCCAGATGGGCTCCCCTATTTTTTTTTTTTTATCCAGTATTTTGGACAATTAGGAAATATTTTCTGTTCAATAACACAAATTTATCTTTATTACCAACATAATCTAAATATATTGAATACTATTCTTGCAATCTAGAAATTTGGTTCCCTCATGGCCCAACACCCTTTTGAACTCATGGAGGTACATTGATCCTGTCTTTCCGCACAACTGTCCTGGAAAGAGAATCGACCTTTGATCCAGTGTGTGCGCTGATCCCATTACATCTTGCATTGTGCTTGTTGCCTGTATAACTACCACATACACAAGACCCTCCCTGCAACACAACATACCCCATCATTTTTCCTTTTAACAACACTTCTCTGCCTATCTATCCACCCTACAAACAGAAACCCACACACTTCCCCTAATTCCCATCCAGCTATCTTCCAAAAAGGAACCCTGGGTGACAGTGTGGTGGAGCGAGTGTGTGTGTGAAGGGCCATTCTCCCACCCCTTTTCCCAATACCCTCTCCCTCCCTCTGTAAGAATGTGTGTGTGAATGGGAATGTTTTTGTTTGTTTGTTTGTTTTTTATATACAGTAATATAAATTCCAGATTTCATTTTTGTATAAAATGTTTGTTTTTTTTTATTCCTCAGCAAATTGTTGGTTATTACTTTTTCTAAAGGCCACTCTATTAAATTCCAAAATATTCCTTTTGTAAAGAGCGGCTGGCATTGTCTGATTTGGGGTATTACAAATTTAAATATTGTACGTCCCATTTGAAGGGAGGGCTTTTTCTTTGATAGCTTCAAGATGTGACCAGATCACTATTATTGTATCGAGCTCAGAGGCACCAGCCTTTTCTTTCTGTAAGAAGTCCCGGAGTTGCCAGCCTTGTTAGTCCTCTGAAAGTTATAAATAGTTGAGTGTCAGCTGGCATGACCCCCCCTCAACTCCGGGTACCACATGAGACCTTTTCTTTTTTTAGTATTTTGTCAGATCCATAGTGTTAGACCTTGATTATACCGGTTTTGTTTGCGCATTTATCTTCTTTTTTGTTTCTTCTTGTCTCTTGGTTGGGTTATAGGCCTGTGATTAGATATTGAAATTGCAAATTGATCAAGCCCATTTTTTTTGGGTTGTGTAAATAAGTAAGAGATCTTATAAATATTTACCCCATATTTTTCTTGTAAATAAAGGACTGTACATACAATCTGTTTCAATCTCCTTCAATTTCTCACATCCGAATTAGTGTAAGAGGCGGGTTGGAACGATTGGGATTAGAGTATAGGTTTTTGGCCCACTACATTTTGCTCCCGAATAAAGACGTGAGATCTCAAAACTGGGAGCATTAAGATTGGATTGCTGCAGTCCACACCCAATTAGAGTGATAGGTAGTTGGTTGTTTTTCCCCCTTTTTCTATCTTTATTACTAACCTGAAGAACAATATCTTATGTGGAACAGCCCCGTAAGGGGCGCGGCGATTTGCCATCCTGGCCGCTGTGCTGACGGGATCCAGCGCTCCGTCAAGGCCCCAGCTTAGCCTCTCTTCCTTCGTTCAGATAGCCTGTATTTCTACCCTACTTCATCGCATTTCATACAACCTCTCCCACAACTTTCTCTGGTCAACCCCTAATTTCACAGGGTAGATGCTGACCTTCTTCTCAAGCCAACCGTCCCGGATCGGGGCTGAGGGGGGAGGGGACAATGTTCCCTAACTCCTGAGCTCTGGTGCGGGATGGGTTTTTTTTGACAACCTGCTTCATCCCCACCCATACATTCCTCACATCCCTTTTCCTCTTCTATTCACAATCTATCTTTTTACACTGTGTTCAAGGTGGAGCGGCCATGCCGATGGACTGCCAGGCCACCAGGCCGGAGGGGTGGTCCCAAATGGCGGCGCCAGGCCTGTAAGCACCTCTTGCAGTGCGGGCAACTGTGAGAGGTGATGAGCTATTGCGTCCCACAGAAAATTTAGGGTCACCATGCCCAACGATGTAAAAAAACAAAATCTCCCCTTAATTCCCCCTTGCTCATCAACGGAGCCACCCTCGAGCATCTCCACAGAAAAAAAATGGAGGTCCACCCCCCCGTGCTTGCGCAGGGGACCCTCCATACTTCTTTAATCGGAGAGGAGGCGGACTCCTCTCTTACACCTATGGGTGTAAGGGACTCCCCCTCACCCCCTTCTCTGGAGGTGCTTTTGGGCACCTCCCTTTTTCCAGTGGCAGTCCTCTCTTTTCTTTCCAAGGGGACTGCCAAGAAAGCCAGCAGGCTGCCCATTGCCGACCGCCCCTCATTTAAGCGGCTTGGTAGGGCAAACCCCCTTAGGGGGGAGAGGGAAGCCATGCCC
The DNA here is from genome assembly GCA_963969495.1 of Ceratothoa steindachneri. NCBI lineage: Eukaryota > Metazoa > Arthropoda > Malacostraca > Isopoda > Cymothoidae > Ceratothoa > Ceratothoa steindachneri. The sequence goes on from OZ018319.1 coordinate 116,274,103, forward strand.
CTTCGGTCGCTTCTCTCAAAAGACCTGCTGGCAAGAATACTAAACCTTGCTGGGGTTAAGGCCTGTGCCTCCCCACACATGACTGGTAACTCTGCCAATGGGACCTGTGATGTCTTGGGGGAGGGGGGGATGGCCAACTGGAGGCCCCCCCTGAGATAGACATGGTTCTTGAGGCAACCCAGCCTCAGACGGTAAGGCCCTCCATGGGGGGAATCTGGGCTCAGCACCAGACACCGAACCCGAATCTGCCCCTATGCAGGGTCCTCTTCAAATGGCTGGGGTCTCCGAGACATTAGAAAGAGGGGACCACCAGGACTTTCTCCATTTCGGAGAAGGACCTGGCCGAGGCCGGTCCATCTGCCTGGGGGCTCTTGTCGGCGGAAGTAAGAAGCGGGTTCATTCCCTGCCCTCCTCTCCTAAAAAGAAGAAAAAAAAGGACTAAGAAGACTCAGGGGCTGCGGGGACGGATGGGTCTGCTGCCACTTTGGAAAGCGGCCAAGCCAAGATCGGCACATCCGGCCCCTCTGCCCCTTCCCGGGGTGCGGAGCCCTTGACTATGACAAAGTCCAAAAGTGCACAGGGCGGAGCTTCAATAACATCGGGGCCCCTGATTCAGAGGTTACCTGGTATTTTCGAGCCCGCTGGCTTCAAACGCTTCCTCGTCATTCGTTCTACTGATGGCACCGTGTTGGCCAAGGGCAACATGATCCATCAGAGGAGAGGATTAGCTAGTGCAATTGGTAGAGAGCCAAAGGTGACCCGTTTCTCAGATGGAAGCCTTCTGGCGAATCCTGCCGAGGCGGCCAAGATAAGTGCTCTTCAGATGCTTCATGGCACCCCGGTGAGTGTGACGCCGCACTCTACCATGAACTTTGCGAAAGGAGTAGTTTATGCGAGGGAACTCGTTGAATACTCCATTAAGGACATCACCTTAGAGCTGGCCGACCATGGGGCGGTCAAGGTCGAACATGCGATGAGAAAACAGGGAGGGGTTTTGAGACCCACCCCTACACTCTTCATCACGTTTGACTGTGACAAGCTACCTGAGTCGGTGCGTGCCGGTTGGTACCGCTATCGCGTGAAGTCATTCGTGCCACTGCCGCGGCGGTGCTATTACTGTCACCGTTTCAGCCATACGAATTGTTCTTGTAGACGTGCAAATTCGGGGTCACCCGAAGTTTGTGTAAATTGCTCCAAGGCCGCACACGATAAGTCTAAATCGTGTGTGGCCAAGTGTGTCAATTGCGGAGAGCCGCACCCCGCTTTTCGAAGCAATGTGGTGCATATCTCGTTGGCCATCCAGGCCAACGAGCATGGTTGTTTCCGCGCCCATTCGGAGCCCTTCTGCAGGCTCTACTCAACCTGGGTGCTCCCCTGATAAAGCTGGTGGCCACAAAGGTTCATACCCAGCCCCGGCTAAAACCAGGGCTCCCCCTTCTTCCCCCAGCGTAACTGTTTTCCGTAATGCGAAACGGCCACGCGCCTACACCGAGTCGTTAGACTCGGTGGAGGCAACACCCCTGAAGCTGGTCGCTAGGCCATCTTCCGGGGTTCCTAAAGCTGTCCCCCGAAAGGACGACAGCAACAAAGGAGCTTCGGCTCCTTCGCCCACGCCTAGTGGTGGAGCGAGTGGCTCGGAGACGGTGGTTCCTCGAAAAGAGGGCCCCCCGCCTCCGAAGCCGCAACGCCCGCCTAAGGTTTCTAGGCGGTGGGAGGAAAAGACTTGCATGGCGAGCCCAACCTCCTCCAATCAGTCCTCTAAGGCGACACTGCCTTCAGCGCCTTGTCCGGCCAACAGCGCCCGGGGTTCTGCCTCCGGGAAGCGTACGGCCATTTCCGTGAGGGTCTTCTGTTCGAGGACGGGCCCCCGCGTCTCCTCCGAGCTAGGCCTGGAGGGCATATTGCTTCATTGGAATTGCCGTGGACTCCGGACCAACTGGGAGGAGCTGCGGAGGCTCGTCTCGTCCCTTTCCCCGTTAGCTATTTTTCTGCAGGAGACCATGCTAGGCGCGTGCCCCCTGCCCGCCTTCCCGGGGTATCAGGGTCTTGCGACCCCACCACCACGAGATGGCTAGGGGATGCGCGGTTTACACCTGGCATGATGTGTCCGTTCTTCCTTTCTCTTTAGATACCTTCTTTCAGGCAGTGGCTGTGCAGCTTCACCTGTATAGGAGAGGTATACTATCATTTCTGCGTACATTCCACCGTCAGCCAACTTCGACGCGGGGGACTTCCGCCGCGTCGTGGCACGGTTGCCGAGGCCCTTTCTCTTGCTTGGAGATCTGAACGGCAGGCATCCTCTCGTGGGAGATTACTCGATAAATCCCAGGGGACAAGTCCTTGCCGATCTGATCGAAGAGCTTGAGATAGGTGTCCTAAAGGTGGATGAGTTTATGCATCACTGTCCGAGAACCGCTTCATTTTCTTGCCTTGACCTATCTTTGTGCTCTTCAGATGCACAGCCTGATTTTGATTAGAGGGGTGGTCGATGACCTCTATGGTAGTGATCACTTTCCCATTCAAATATCATTTTTAGGACAACTGCTGCCTGAGAGCCCACCTCAGTGGGGCTTGGCGCGGGCGCGGTGGCCTGCATTTCAGGAAATGACTGAATTCTCTATCTCTGTTGAGGAGTTTAGGTCGGTAGATGAGGCCGTTGAGTTCTTCTCAAGTACCTCATCGCCGCAGGCCTGACTACTATTCCTAGAAGGTCTGGCCGTTTTGCACGCCGACCACCATGGTGTGAGACTGCCCTCAAACATAAGCATTATGTCTACATAAGCTATAAGCGCCTCCCGAACGATTTCACTGTCCATGAATTTCGTCGGGCTAGGGCTAGGTTCCGGTATATTTCGAAGCACGCGGGCATACGTGTCTTCACTTAACGGGAAGACCCCTTTAGCAGGGGTGTGGAAGCGAGTCAAAAGGATTCGGGCAAGTTCTCGCACGACCCTCCCTCCCGTTCTCCAGGAGAATGGGACCGCAATCTCGGACCCCGCGTTCGTGGTGGAATCCTTCGCCACCGCTTTTTCCGCATTCTCTAGACGGGATGCTGCTCCGCCAGTATTCAATGCACGTCGTCAGGTCGCGGAAGGCCGCCGACTGGATTTTACCTCCAGAGGCGGAGAACCCTTCAACGACAGGTTTACTGTGAGTGAGTTGCGCTCCGCTCTTGCTTGGTGCGCGGATACCGCCCATGGTCCGGACGATGTCCCGTACGCCATGCTTCGACACCTGGGTCAGCGAGGCATGGCCTTTCTGTTAGATTTGTTCAACAGGATCTGAGTGGAGGGTCTTCTCCCAGATTCCTGGCCAATCGTTACTGTGCTCGCCTTTCGCAAGCTGGGGAGAGATCACTCAACTCCGACCGGTTTCCGCCCAATCTCTCTTGTGTGTGCAAGTTGATGGAGAAATTGGTAAATGTTAGACTAGTCTTTTTCCTGGACAGCGGAGGCCATCTGTCTTCTGCACAGTGCGGCTTCCGCAAGTTCCACTCCACGTCGGATGCTCTGCTCCGACTGGAAATTGCCGTCTGCGAGGCTTTCCTTCGTAGACAGCACTACGCCACGGTGTTTTCGATATGGAGAAGGCCTATGATACCGCATGGCGATACGGTATCATGGAGACTCTCCACACGATGGGGGCGAGGGGACGCCTTCCAGTCTTTATATCTGAATTTTTGCGAGATCGTCGATTCCGCGTATGGGGGGGGGGGGAGCTCTCTCCGGCCCAAAGGAGCAGGAAGAGGGTGTCCCGCAAGAAAGTGTCCTCAGTGTCACACTCTTTGCCCTGAGCATCAACGGCATCACCTCGGTGCTGCCGAAAGATGTTCTCGCTACGCTCTACGTGGACGACCTTTCGATCTCTTTTGGCGTGGCCCAGATGCCAACTGGAGCGTCGACTCCAACAGGTATTGAACCGCGTCTCTCGCTATTCCGAAGCGCACAGGTTTCGGTTTTCCTTGGCCAAGACTAAGGTGGTGCACTTTTGCCTCCATCCACGTCTCCACCCCGACCCAGATTTGTTTCTTAATGGGGTGCGACTGGATGTGGTTGAATCGCACCGTTTCCTTCTTGGTCTTGTATTCGACCGACGCTTCACCTGGGCGGCTCATATTCGTAGCCTTAGGGTCTGTTGTACCCGCGCCATGGATATTCTCCGTTCCGTGACGTTCAGCGCTTGGGGCGCTGATAGGGCTACTGCTCTACTTTTTTATCGATCCTTTGTTCGTTCGAAGCTCGACTACGGATGCGAGTTTTATGCATCCGCAGCCGAGCGGTTATTGCGGAAGGTGGATTCGATCCACCACACCGGCCTTCGCCTTGCGACCGGTGCCTTCCGCACTTTTCCCATTGAGAGCCTGTTGGTCGATGCTGGGGAGATGGTACTCGCTCTGCGCTGCGTGCAGTGGATCACTCGCCTGTACGCGCGAGCCCGGCGCCTCCCTCAGTCGCCAACAGCTTTCACTGCATCCGCAGCTGATCTCGACGGTGCCTATACCGCCGAGAGACGCCAGTCATTCCCTAATCCCTTTGGGTTTAGGGCCAAGAAACTCCTTCGAGAGCTATGTATAGCTCTCGGGCCGGTCGCACCCCTAGTTCTGCCCAGGACGCCACTCTAGAGGGTACCACATTTGGCTATTTGTCGCCACGCCTCTGCTCTAAAACTTGTACGGCCCTGGGAGTATTGCGTTCGACCTTTTTGGAGCACACCTCGTGTCACGCTGGAACCGTGCCAGTGTATACGGATGGGTCCAAGTCCCAAGAGGGGGTCGGCTTCCACGCCGTATATCCTCTGTTTGAAGTCAGCGGGGCTCTGCCAGGCACTGCGTCTGTCTTCACGGCCGAGCTGGTGGCAATACACCACTCGGTACGGGAGATTACGTGACGTGCCCGGTTCGGAGACCGGATTGTAATCTATAGCGATTCATAAAGCGCCCTGAGTGCTCTCGGGGCATTGGAATCTCCGTATCCCCTGATTCGCGATATCCGTGACGCCATGGTTTTGGCGAGCCGGGCAGATGTCGAGATTATCTTCTGCTGGGTTCCTGGACATGTAGGAATTGCGGGGAATGAGCGCGCCAAAGAGTCTGCGAGGATTCTGCGACCGGACCAGCGTTTCGCTCTTCCTCACACCGACTACATGGCAGGAATACGGGCAGCTCTTCGGACTGCTTGACAAAGAAGATGGGAGACGGTCGAAGGGAACTTAAAGTTGCGTGCCATTGCGCCGCGACTGTTCCCATGGACCTATCCCCCAATGCCGCGACGACTTCAGGTCGCTTTCTGTCGTCTCCGAATCGGACATACTCGTGTGACGCATCGCTATTTGATGGAGCGCTCGCCTGCGCCCTATTGTGATGACTGCGTCGTCCCACAGACTGTTTGGCACATTCTTGTCAAATGTCTCAGTGTGGGTGATCTTCGCGCACGTTACCTATCCCAGTACCGGGATGGGCGGGGTCGCTACCGCCTGTCTTTTGTACTCAGGAGGAGTGCGTGCACTTTGACCGGTGGACTTGTTCCCTTTTGGGGGGAGGCCGGCCTTCTCCCTATTATTTAACCAGGTTTTTTGTTTTGTTTTTTTTCCTTATAGGTTGTACGCTCCTGCGCCGGGTGGACCTCCCCCTCGACTCAGGAGCTTGCTAACTACTCGTTTCCTTTTCTTCTTTTTTTTAGTTTCTGTTTTTGTTTGGGTTGTTCTTTTGTGTGTGTTATGGCATTCAATTTAAAGTAGCCTAGTTCTAGGCAGTTTTTAATATGGTGACTAATGCTCAAGTAGGCAGGGCCTCCATGATTAGATTGTGAGACTGAGGCTGGAGTTGAGGCAGAAAGAGGAAGAATGTATGATGTTGAGGAGCGTGATTGAGGGATTGAAGAGTGATGTGATGAGGATGGATGAGAAGACAGACAGGATGAGGAAAGAAATGGATGAGAGACAGAAGCAGGTCGACCAATGAATGAATGACCTTTATGACATGATGAAGCGGTCAGGACTGGCCCCAGTACCCTCGACCCTGACCCCTGCTCTGACTGAAGGGAATAAGACATGGGATCAATGGGCATGTGTGTGAGTTTAGACAGGATAGGATGATTGTGAGTGATTGGAAGGACAGAGAGTGGAAGCATGAGAAGAAGGAAGACTGGGTCAAAGGGAAAGGATCAGAAGATGAGAGGGAAGAGTGTAGATTCATTGTACTCGGATGAAGAAGAGAGTGATGGTATGATTGGTATGAGTGAGAGCAGCTCAAGTGAGAGTGAAGTGAATGTGGGGAAGGGTATTTTGATAAGCGAAGTGCCAAAGATAGATAAGTTTAGGTTGTATGGTGGAAAAAGTGTGGAAGAATTTGTCAGGCAATTTGAGTGGTATTGCAAGCTCAAGTACCCAGAGAATAAGGGATACTGGATGAATTTGTGGGGGGGAATGTTTAGATGGAAAAGTATTAAGAGTTTTTTCGTGTGATCATGAGCGTGATGGAACCAAGGTATGAGGTGGTGAAAGAGAGACTGATTGGGTGGGCAGGTGAAACGAATGAAAGAGAGTGTGAAGTATAAATGGGTGCATGAATTTGAGAAGGCTCGAATGGGGAAGACTGCAAGTGTGGACATGTATGCACATAGGCTTAGAGTATGGTGAGAAAGAGGTATGGTAATGATGATGATAATGAATGTGAACAATTGATGAGAAAATTCCTGGATATGGTCCTGCGAAAGGTAAGTGAATGGCTGAATGGGAAAATAAAGCAGAGAATGAGGCTGACAGATGAACGATTGGTGTGGGAAGATGTGTTGGAACTGTTGGAAGATGGGTGATTTAAATGAGGATGGATGGTAGAGTCTAAATGTTGTGGGTAAGAAGCCCAGGAGCTTTCCTCCACCGCAGCAGTTTGTCAGCTATCAGGATGCCCTGAGGGCTGCGCCAGCTGGGGTAATGTCAAGCTTCCTGGGCCGGCAGGCTGGATAGCCAAATGCAAGGGGACAGATAACTGTTAAGTGTGTGAATGGATATATGAAGGAGCAAATGAGAAACTGAATGGGGTGAGGAAGATTCTAGAATGTCGTAGCTGTGGAAGGAAGGGGCATATGTAGGTGGATGCCTGGTTAATGTTTTAGGTGTGGTAAGAAGGTGCATATGATAAAAGATTGCCAGGAAAGTGTGAAAGAGTGCTTCGAATGTAATTAAAGAGGCCATTTGAAGAAAGATTGTCCAAAGTTGAATGGTGGAGCAAATGCTGGGGGGGAGTGGAAGATTTGAATGTGGTAACTGCGGAAAGGCTGGTCATTATGTGAGGATGTGTTGTGACCAGAGGAATGTATGTAGCTATTGTGCGATCGAAGGACACTCAAGTGAAAAGTGTTGGATTAGACTGAGAGTGCAAGGTGTGAATGGAAAGTCTGAAGTGGGAAGCTGAATTGTAAGAAGGTACCTGGTCAAGTATGCTCTGGGTGCATGAGTGTGAGTAATGTGTTGGTAAGTGTCTGGTAGGAAGTATGAGTGTCTGAGTGTGAAGGTTGAATTGAACAGGATTAAGTGTTTGGCTTTGATAGATTCTAGATGCAAGACAAGCTTGGTGTATAAGAATGTGTATTATAAGCTGAGTGATAAAGCCCTTCTGTCTGAGTGTAAGGGTAGTTTTTAGGGATTGGTAGTATGAAAGTGCCTGTGATTGGAATGATAAGGTCAGCTGTTTGAACTCATGGTATGTTGATGAATGAGTGTGAATTCTCTGTGATTGATATAGTGAGTATGGTGTGATTTGGGGATATGATTTTATGAAAGTGAACTGTATGGTTGTGCATCCTGTGAGTGATGAGATTGAGAGAAAGATTGATAAAAATGGGGTGTATAAGTTGTATGTAGGGGAAAATGGTAATGTTTTGAGGAATGTGTTTATCGGTATTGAGGTGACTGCTATGGAGAGTGTAAGGTTGTGAATGGTGAAAGGGTGTCTGTTAGAGTGAGTTGGAGTAAGGATGTTAGTTTGAATGTGTGTGAGAACACTGATATTGGATGGAAAGGATGCATGTTGTTTGTGTTGTAGCGGGCCGAAAATATATCTCTAATCCCAATCGATCCAACCCGCTTCCTACACTGTCCGGACGTGAGAAATTGAGGTAGAATGAAACGGATTGTATATACAGTCCCTTTACTTACAAAAGAATACAGTTATATTTACAGCAATTTATATTTACAAGGGAAGGGTGCACACTTCAAAATGAGGCCAAATTCCCCAATCCAAATAAGATACCAAAAGAGAATTAAATAACAGGCGAATACAACAAATTTACTTATATATCTACACAAAACATAAAAAAAACACAACAACAACTGAACGAAAAGGGGCACGTGCTATCACTTGTGTGCTGGAGGTGGGTGGTAGTAAGCTAACATAAAAGGAGGTAGGATTGTCAACCAATGCGGGTATGGTGGTCCAGGTGTCTAGCGAGGTATGAAAGCCCTCTGTCTCAGGGCTGGGTGGAGCACTCGTCTTGAGAACCCTTCTTGCCGTCTGTCCAAGGTTCCACTCTCTCTAAATATATATCCGAACAATCCTCAAAATATGATCTTTTGATAAAAAATTATTTTAAACAAAGTACTATTTTGTTTTAATTATAGTGATATATCAAAACTAGCTACTATCTTTCCAGAATATGGTGCTTTGATAAAAGATTATTTTAAACAAAGTACAATCTTGTTTTAATTATAGTGATATATCAAAACTAGCTACTATCTTTCCAGAATATGGCACCTGGAAAGAAAGAAAAACATGGTAATCATTTTATACATAAAATAAACAAAAACAAAACAAACCCATTCCGACACACACATTTTTACAGAGGGAGGGATAGGGTACTGAGAAAAGGGGTGGGAGAATGGCCCTTTTACACACACTCACATTCGCTCCACCACACCCCTCCTTCCTTAAGCCATTCGACCAGTCACTCACAAAACCCCTTCAATCACTTCATGGTACCACTTGTGCTCAATCGCACCCCTCTGCACCCATTCACACTCTTCTACTGGTCCCTGGCTACGCGTAGCAATTAGTCGAGGTTTTTCGTCAGTCGTCCTGTCAGTCTCATCGTCACTATTGATCATCTCATTACCAGTTCTCCCATCTCACTACAGAATTCTTTCATACTCTTCCGTTTAGAACCCTCACTCTTCATACCCCCATTCATCAGCTCCTCACTCACAGCTCTCATCCAACTCAAGGTACATTCTTGCGAAACAGACAGGTCACTCACATCTCCTGTATTCTCAACAGGCATACCAGAAACCCCTTCGACTGGTTCCCACCAGAAACCTCCAAAATCAGTTACACTAGGTTCATTCAGCCCAAACACACTATCATTCATACTGTTCCCAAAACCAGAAAAATCAGGCACAGGCAGCTCACTCACTCGTCTAGTTATACCAGCCAAATCACTCACCTGTTTACGCAAAAACTCAATCTTCCTTTCAAGATCCCCCATACCAGAAACACTCTGCTCAGACTTACTTTCATTCGTACTTGCATTCTTCCTTTCACTCTTCTTTGTACGCTTTCTACTCCTCGAGACTAAGACTAGCTCTTTCCCAGACAGATCAATACTATCACATTCAATCTCATCATCATGCACTCTACCTCTCTCTCTACACAGTCTATACACGGATGGCTCACCAGGTAGTCAGGAGGTTCTCTCCATCTCCTTAACTGACTCTGATGAGCCCGCACTTTCTCAGTCATACCATCATTCAAACTCTCCAAAACATACGTCACTCCATTTTCCCAAACTCTCAGAACTCTATAAGGTCCATCAAACTTCTCACTCATCTTTGACACATTCAACCTACCCTTCACTTCTTTCACCTTCAATACTTTTGCACCTAATTCAAATGAACGGAACCTTTCATGCGCCTCACGCCATACACTCTTCTTACTTTCACTCGCCTTTCAAAATTCATCACAAACTGACATGGGGACATTCCAGTTGCACTATGCACATTTGAATTATACGCCCACAACACTCTCCCCAGACATACATCCCAGCCATTCACTGTCGTGCTCATCATTCTCAACATCTCACACAAGGTTCTTATAGTACGTTCAGCCAATCCATTTGAAGACTGTACATACGGAGTTGTTCTCACATGCTCCACACCATTCTCTCTCTACATTTGCTCAAACACTTCCCCTACAAATTCAGGCTCATTATCACTCAGACATCTTCTAGGCTTCCATACACACATAGGAAAAAACAACTGCTCAACCACACACGCAACAGTCACACTCCTTTTATCTCTCACAGGCGCTGCATACACAAACTTACTTTTATGATCAACCATCACAACCATACCAACATTCCCAGCACTCGTACGTGGCAAAGACACACAATCAATCACTACCAATTCAAACGGTTCTTTCGCATCAACTTTCAACATCGGTGGTTTCACTTGCACACCTTGCACCTTTCCCTTCTGACACCTTTCACACGTAGTTGCAACATCATTCACAACAGTTCTCAGAAACGGATGGAACACACGCTCCTTCATACACTCCCACAGCTTAAACTTACCCATATGCCCATAATTATCATGCACAACCTTCACCAGACCAATCATACCAACTAAGGATATCACAGGTACATACATATCATCACCACCCTTCACATGCCTCACAAAATATACAACATCCATACAAACAACAAAATCCTTAGCATACCTTTTAAAATCACTTAAACACTCTGGCCATTCATTCAAATCAACACGCATCATTACACACTTCTTCAACTCACTAACAAAAGGACATATCTCTTGCATCTATAGAATATCCTTATCACTTAAAATCTCATTCTCATCATCCATGACCAACTCAATCATACCGCAAAACTTAACAACATTCTTTGCACACTCATTCAACCTCATCACCTCACATTCACCTTTCATAAGACAATCCTTATCAGCATCCAAAGACAAATCATTCAATCTCATAAAGTCTACACCAAGCAAGAAACAACACAGCATTTGCTCATCCTTTAGAATCACAAAGTCATGCTTCACATTCACACCATTACCCAAACTCACTTTCAGACTAACCTGTTCCCATGCCACTATCATGCCATTCCCTAATCCACTTATCGTAACTTCACAGGTTTATGCTCGCAACATCTAAACTCATCATACTTACTCAGAATCCTCTCATTCACTAAAGACACTTGCACTCCAGTATCAATCAAACCACAAAACAACCTTTCACCAACTTTCACTCTCGCTTCCATCATATCAGGTCCACCATGTTCGCAATACACAGAAGAAACAAGCACACAACATTAGCACTGATATCCACACTGTCATCAGGTCCCATATCATCGCTCACCACACACTCATCTTCATCCAGACAATCATTCTTCTCTCTCATATATGAACACTTTTTAATCACCCAATTGTAGTGCACACTGCTCAAACATTGCAGATGTACCACATTAGGATTCAAACCCTTTATCTTCTGATCTTTGTACACAATCGGCCTCTCACCACCAAAGTTCACATAAACAATCACTCCATACAAACGACTCACTACAATCAACACTTCCTGAAATGGCGGGACCCCTTGCATACACATCGCTCTCAATTCTTTATGAAGTTCCGCACCCTTTCCATACCAATGCTTTCAGGCTTCCTACATACTTCACTCATTGCAAACCATGCCATACACTCTCAAAAAAGGAATCACCACCGCCCTTACTCTCCTTTCCATTCATAATTCCTTTTGGCAAATACTCAGGATCACTCACTCCACACACATTTTCATCATTTGTACCAGGATACCTTGACATCAAATCAGCCACTCTATTCCATTCACCAGGCACATAGTCAAAGTCACTCAAATCTTCCAAAGTCCTTGCAATCCTACTATCAGCCCACTTCATATGCTGCAGATACACAAGAGGTTGATGATCTGTTTTGATCACAAACCTCACACAATACAAAAACGGACGCAACACTTTCAAACAATACCTTATCGCAGCCAACTCTCGCTCCACATCGAATACTTTCGTTCTGCAACATTCATAGCCTTGGATACATACCCAATTATTCGCCTGACATTCTCTCCATTCAAACGCTGCTCTTGCATCAAAAAACCTCCCATACAATACCCACTCGCATCTGTATACAATTCAAGCATTTTAGCATTCACACTATAATCTGGGTAAGCCAATTAAACATCTTCAGCCGCTGCCTCTTTCAGTCTCCGATACGCCTCATTCATCTTATCATTCCACCTGACAACCGTACTACCTTTCTTGCCCATCCACTCAGTCAGAGGCTTACTCACACCAGAACAATCACATATAAACTTTCACTGGAACTCAATCAAACCCCAAAACGACTTCAGTTGCTTGACAGTCACCGGTTTTGGAAACATTCGCACCTTCTCAACATACTTCAGCGACTTTCGTAACCCACTCTCACTCACCATATGCCCAAGGAATTCCACTTCTTTCGCAAACCATTCACACTTCGCCTCTTTCACCTTCACACCAACACTCTCCAACATTCTCAACACATTCTCAACACATTATTCACCACTCTCATATGCTCCTCAAAAGTCTCAGTCATAATCAAAATATCATCCATAAACACAATCACATTCTTACTTGCAAACTTACTCAACACAACATTCATTGCCCGCTGGAAGGCTCCGGGAGCATTAGCCAACCCAAAGCTGAGATTCCGGAACTGGTAATGCCTCTTTGTGGAAGAGAAGGCAGTTACCGGCCGGTTTCCCTCAGCAATAGGCATCTGGTAATACCCCCGTACCAGATCCAGCTTCGTAAACCACTCCATCCCACACATACTATACACACACTTAAATACTCCCCCCCCACACATCTGAAACCTTTCTTTCACAGTCGTTTCATTCAGCTTTCGATAATCCACACACAGACGCAATCTTCCATCCAGTTTATGTACAGGCACAATTGGACTATTCCATGCACTTTCGCTCTCTTCAATCACCCCCAATGCTCCAATTCCAAACACTGCTCCTCAATCTCATCAGCAACCGGACGTGGGAAATGCCTCGGCCGCTGATAGATTGGGGAGTCCTCCTTCAGGACAATCTTGAATTCTGGGAGCTTTGCAACCCCGAAATCCAGATCACCCTTACTGAGGGCTCCCTTTTGTTCAAATATCATTCGATACACATCCTCCCTTTCATACTCAGTCAAACATCCATCCAATTTCACCATGCCCTTCACCTCATTAACCTCATTATACATCCATTCGCAACATTCACCCTGATATCCTTGCTATCATCTTTACCTACCTCATTGACAGTAGAGAGGTGACCTATTACATCTCTGACTTGGATACCCCTCACCTGTCCTTTCACCCTGGGGTCTGCCTGCACACATACAAAAGGATCATTCATTCTCATCAAGCCATCAAACACACAAGCAACACGCCTTACCAATATGCATCCTTTCCATCCAATATCACAGTGTTCTCACCCACGTTAAAACTAACATCCTTACTCCAACTCACTCTAACAGACACCTTTTCTCTCTTCACAAGCCTTACATTCTCCATAGCAGTCACCTCAATACCAATAAATACACTCCTCAAAACACTACCATCTTTCCCTACATATAACTTATACACCCCAATTTTACCAATCTTTCTCTCAATCTGATCACTTGCAGGATGCACAACCATATGATTCATTTTCATAAAATCATAGCCCAAAATCACACCATTCCCTCTACTCACCTTATCAATCACCGAGAATTCACATTCATTCATCAACATACCATGCATTCGAACAGCTGACCTTATCATTCCAATCACAGGCACTCGCCTATTACCAATACCTACCAAACTACCCTTGCACTCAGACAGGGGGGCTTTCCCGCTAACCTTATCATACACATCTTTATACACCAAGCTCGCCTTGCATCCAGAATCTATTAAAGCCAAACACTCCATTTCATTCAATTCCACCTTCACACTCATACTTCCTACCAGACAGCACTTTCGTACTAGACAGACTTACCAACACATTACTCACACTCATGCACCCAGAGGATACTTCAGCAGGTACCCTCTTACAATTCAGTTTCCCGCTTTAGATTTTCCATTCACACCTTGCGCTCTCAGTCTAATCCAAGACTTTTCACTTGAATGCCCTTCCATCGCACAATAGCTACATACATTCCTCTGGTCACGACACATCCTCGCATAATGACAAGCCTTTCCACAATTACCACAAGCATACTTCACACTCCCCCCCAGCAGTTGCTCCACCATTCAACCTCAGTCAATCTTTCTTCAAATGGCCTATTTCTTTACACTTGAAGCACTCTTTCACGCTTTCCTGGCAATCCTTTATCATATGCCCTTTCTTACCACACCTAAAACATGCACCAGACGTCCACCTACATTCTGCCAACATATGACCTTTCCTTCCACACCGATGACATTCCAAAATCTTTCTCCCACCATTCGATCTCTCGTATGCTGGGACATACCTCGGTTTCTCTCATATATCCATTCCCATGCTTGAAATTCATCTGTCCCCTTCCGTTCGACTACCCTCCATTTACCCATCCATTCTGCCGGCCCAGAAAGTTTGACATCATTCCAGCTGGCGCAGCCTTCAGGGCATCCCTGTAGCTTACAAACTGCTGGGGTGGATGAAAGCTCCTGGGCTTCTTATCCTCAACATTCACACTGTACCATCCATCCTCTTCTAGATCGCTTTCATCATCAAATCGTCCATCTTCCAACAGCTCCAACACATCCTCCCACATCAACTGTTCACCTGTCAGTCTCATTCTCTCCTTTCTCCTTCCACTCAGCCATTCACTCACCTTTTGCGGGATCGTGTCCAAAAACTTCCTCATCAGTGGTTTACATTCATTTACATCATCGTCATCACCATACCTCTTTCTTGCCATACTTTCAAGCCTATGTGCATGCATGTTCACACTTTCACTTTTCCCCATTCGACCATTCTCAAATTCATTCACCCTTTTATACTTCACACTCTCTTTCATTCGTTTCACCTGCCCAATCAATCTCTCCTTCAACACATCGTACCTTGGTTCCCCCACACTTGTAATCACGCGGGAAAAACTCCAATACTTTTCCTTCCAAACATTTCCCCAAAACATTCATCCAGTATCCCTTATTCTCCGGGTACTTGAGCTTACAATATCCCTCAAATTCCCCAAAGAATTCTTCCACACTTTTCCCACCATGTAACCTAAATCTATCTATCTTTGGCACTTTCCTTATCAAAATACCCTTTCCCACATTCACTTCACTCTCACTTGAGCTGCCTTCACTCTCACTCATATCAATCATACCATCACTCTCTCCTTCATCCGAGTACAATGAGTCCACACTCTTGCCTCTTACCTTCCTATCCTTCCCCTTTGCACCACTCTTCCTTCTTCTCTTGCGTTCAACTCTCTTCCATTCTCCATCCTTCCTATCACTCATAATCACCCTATCCTCTCTAGACTCGCACACACTCCCATTGATCCCATTAGTCTTATCCCCTTCAGTCGGAGCAGGGGTCAAGGTCGAGGGTCCTGGGGCCAGTCCTGACCCCTTCATCATGTCATACAAGTCCTGCATCCGTTGGTCGACCTGTGTCTGTCTCTCGTCCATTTCTTTCCTCATCCTGTCTGTCTTCTCATCCATACTCATCACATCTCTCTTCAGTCTATCAATCACGTTCCTCAACATCATACATTCCTCCTCTTTCTGCCTCAATTCCAGCCTCAGTCTAACGATCTCACCATGGAGTAACAATCTCATCATGGAGGCCCTGTTCCACAGAAGCCATACTCCCAGGTTAGTAACAGTTATAGACAAAGGTGAAAAACAATCAAACTACCTGTCACGCTAATTGGGTATGGACTGCAACCCAATCCCGTCACGCTCCCAGTTTCGAGATCTCACGTCCCTATTCGGACGCCAAATGTAGCGGGCCGAAAAATTTAGACTACCCCAATCGATCCAACCCGATTCCTACACTAATCCGGACGTGAGAAATCGAAGGAGAATGAAATGGATTGTATGTACAGTCCTTTACTAACAAAAAATACAATAATAATTACAAAAGAAAATTGAATCTTCTTATAAGAACTCAATGAAAAATATGTGTGCACACCACAAACAAGGCCAAAATTCCCCAATCAAAAAACAAGTTAAAAAACTACGACGGACAAAAAGGAAAAAAAATTATACAATAACACCGATCGGTACTGAGTCAAACAATGAAAAGAAAAACTGAACGGTACAAGATATTTCAATCAACACCATATGATACTTTTAAAACAAAAAGGGGTTGCAGGGGTATCACTCGCGAGTTAGGGCAAGGCTGTATATTTCTTGGTTCACGATGAGGGCTGGCGAAACCAGGTGCAGTCGTGGTTTCCAATGAGAGGTGGTGTAAACCCTCCTATCAGGGTCGGGGTAGAAACCCTCTAGGCCTCTTTCCAACTTGTGCTAGTAGCTTGTTGTCCCACGGTTGCGTCCACACGGTCTCCACTCTATGCCCAAAGTCAGTAAATCTTCTTTAATCAGACAATACTCTTCCTTGCTAGCGTTATTTTGAAATGTATATAAATATTATGCTTTCAATCTATTTTTACATTAAACTCTTTTCTCTGAAAAGAGAAAACAAACATCAATAAAAATAAAAACAAAACAAAATTTAAATGCCAGTTATTCACACACAAGGCTCACACAGAGGGAGGGAGAGGGTATTGGGAAAGGGGTTTGAGGATGGCCCTTCACACACACACTCACATTCGCTCCACCACAAGATGAGTGAGGCATGGCCTTCCTGTTACACTTGTTCAACAGGGTATGAACTGAACAGCAGGTATCCTCCCAGACTCTTGGTGAATGACTACTGTGCTCACTTTTCACAAACCGTGTAGAGATCACTCAAACCCAGCCAGTTTCCACCAATCTTGCTAACCTCCACCATGTTGGTGTTGATGGAGAAATTGCCAAATATTACTTTAGCCTTTTTCCTAGACAGCAGAGGCCATCTGTTTTCTGCACAGTGCAGCTTCCACAAGTTCCACTTCATGTCGGATGCTCTGCTCCAACTGGGAAATGCTGTCTGCGAGGCCTTCCTTCATAGACAGCATTATGCCACAGTGTTTTTCGATCTGGAAAAGGCCTATGATACTGCATGGTGATACAGTATCATGGAGAGATGACACAATGTAGAGAGTGTGGAGTGTGGAAAAGTTGTGCAGTCATGGTCTCTGTCCTTCTCTCTCACTACGACCACAGGGATGGCTGGCTATGGCCCCTAAATTGTGCTATACACTGCTGAATTAGAGCTCCACACTTCCAGACTTTTTCCTTTTTCTCAATCCAAGACAAGGACAGCGGGACGTTAGGAACTGAATAAAGGGAACAAAAATTACCCCCTGCACATGTCTCACTCAGACATACTTGTACCTGGCTTTGTCTTCCAGCTCCGCTTCCTTTCATGCTTGCATCATATAGGCTTAATTTTAATTGTCTTTCACTCATAAAATATCCCTTGTTATTCTAAATATCCTATGGAAAAATCACTTCAGCAAAAGATGGGAGTCCGACACTTTCCAGGCAGAAGTGTCCCCCATCCATCACTAAAACCTGAAATAAAAAGTGGCCTTTAGAGTGGGCACAGGTGAGTTGAGTTGAAAAGAAAACAAAACTACCACAATGGGGGTGAGTGGGTGCCTCCCAATCTTTACTTCTTGAGTTTTTGTCAGATCATTAATTCTGAGTATGCATTGGTGGGGAGGAGCCCTCTCTGGCCCACTGGAGCAGGAAGAGGGTGTCACACTCTTTGCCCTGAGCATAACATTGTTACTATGGTGCAGCCAGATGAGTTGGAACATTGATGTTGACCTAGCTTAATTAACGAACTAAAATAATGATGCGCAGTGTGAATGTGCTATGTAGAAATAATTACAAGCTATTAGGCCTTACTTTTGAACATCTTAGAAATTTAGGATGTATTTTAGTTACAACTTAGATTACATACAAAGAAAGTTTTGTTTTATTTTTCATTTAATAATTTTAATAATATAACTTTTATTTCGTAAATCAGTTTTTCTCATTATTTCCCCACAACCTTTTACCAGTTTTTCCCGGGAAAAACTAATGTGGGGACCCCCTCCCCCCCCTCTTTTTCCAACCCTGTGCTTATGCTACTGAGAGACTCCAGGCATACCCTAAGTCCTTTGTGGTTAGGACTTCCTGTAAGGGGAGCCCGGCCCCAGCTTAGCTTCTCTTCCTTCCTTCAGATAGCCTGTATTTCTCCCCTACTTCATCGCATTTCATACAACCTCTTCCACAACTTTCAATGGTCAGCCTCGAGCCAACTATCCCGGATCGGGGCTGAGGGGGAAGGGGACAACCTTCCCTAACCCATGAGCTCCGGTTCGGAATGGGTTTTTTTTAACAACCTGCTTCATCCCCACCCATACCTTCCTCATATCCCTTTTCCTTCTCAATTCACTGTCTATCCTTGATTTTACGCCGTGTCTAAGGTGGAGCCGCCATGCCGATGGACTGCCAGGCCACCAGGCGGGAGGGGTGGTCCCAAATGGCGGCGCCTGGCACTGCCGGGCCTGTAAGCACCTTTTGCAGGGCGGGCTACTGCGAGAGGTGATGCGCGATTGCATCCCGTGTAAAAAAGAGGGTCACCATGCCCATGTATGATCATCAAAAACCCCAATCTCTCCCCAATTCCCCTTCCTCATCAACGGAGCCACCCTCGAGCAGCTCCACCGAAAAAAATGGAGGTCCCTTTCCCTTGTGCTTGCGCAGGGGACCCTCCATACTTCTTTAACCGGAGAAGAGGCTTACTCCTCTCCTAAACCTACGGGTGTAGGGGACTCCCCCTCACCCCCTTCTCTGGAGGTGCTTTCGGGCACCTCCCTATTTCCAGCGGCAGTCCCTCCTTTTCTTTCTAAGGGGACTGCCAAGAAAGCCAGCAGGCAGCCCATTGTCGACCGCCCCTCGTGTAAGTGGCTCGGTAGGGCAAACCCCCTTAGGGGGGAGATGGAAGCCAGGCCCCTTCGGTCGCTTCCCTCAAAAGACCTGCTGGCAAGAATTTTAAACCTTGCCGGGGTCAAGGCCTGTGCCTCCCCACACAAGACTGGCGACACTGCCAAGGGGACCTGCGATATCCTGGGAGGAAATGGCCAACTGGAGGCCCCTCATGTGATAGACATGGTGCTTGAGGAAACCCAGCCTCAGAGGGTAGGGCTTTCCATGGGGGGGAATCCGTGCTCGGGACCAAACACCGAACCCAAATCCGCCCCTATGCAAGGTCCTCCTCAAACGGTTAGGGATTCTAAGGCAGTACAAGGAGGGGAGGGATCTCCTCCGACCGGTGCCCCTGCGACCACCAGGACCTTCTCCATTTCAGAGAATGACCTGGCTGAGGCCGGTCCATCTGGCCTAGGGGCTTCTGCCCGCGGAGGTGAGAAACGCGTTCATTCCCCACCCTCCTCTCCAAACAAGAAAAAGACAAAGAAGACTCGGGGATCCTCTCCATCCGCGGGGGCTGCGTGGACGGATGGGTCTGCTGCCACTGTGGGAAGTGACCAAGCCAAGATCGGCACATCCGGCCCCTCTGCCCTCCCGGTTGTGGAGCCCCTGACTATGACCTAAAGCGCACAGGGCGGAGCCTCGATGACATCGGGGCCCCTGATTCAGAAGTTACCTGGCGTTTTCGAGTCCGCTGGCTTCAAACGCTTCCTCGTCATTCGCTCCACTGATGGCACCATGTTGGCCAAGAGCAACATGATCCATCGGAGGAGATGATCAGCTAGTGTAATTGGTAGAGAGCCGAAGGTGACCCGTTTCTCGGACGGGAGCCTTCAGGCGAATGCGGCGAATCCCGCCGAGGCGGCCAAGATAAGTGCTCTTCGGACACTTCATGGCACCCCGGTGAGTGTGACGCCGCACTCTACCATGAACTTTGTGAAATGAGTAGTTTATGCGAGGGAACTCGTTGACTACTCCATAGAGGACATTACCTTAGAGCTGGCCGACCATGGAGCGGTCAAGGTCGAACGTGTGATGAGAAAACAGGAAGGGGCCTCGAGACCCACACCTACACTCTTCGTCACGTTCGACTGTTACAAGCTCTCTGAGTCGGTGCGTGCCGGTTGGTACCGCTACCGCGTGAAGGCATTCGTGCCTACAGCCGCGGCGGTGCTATTACTGTCACCGCTTCGGCCATACGAATCGTTCTTGTAGACGTGCAAAGTCGGGGTCACCCGAAGTTTGTGTAAATTGCTCCAAGGCCGCACACGATGAGTCCAAATCGTGTGTTGCCAAGTGTGTCAATTGCGGAGAGCACCACCTCGCTTCTTCGAAGCAATGTGGTGTATATCTCCTTGAGAAAGAAATCCTGGCCGTTCAGGCCTAGGATCGACTCTCATTCCGCGAGGCCTAAGGACTTGGTCCTGGCCTCCCGGCTCTGCCTGGGACGTCATATGCCTCAATAGTTAGAAAGACACCCTCTGCTCCTGGCCCATCCAGGCTAATGAGCACGGTTGTTTCCGCGCCCATTCGGAGCCCTTCTGCGGGCTCTACTCAACCCGGGCGCTCCCCTGGTAAAGCTGGCGGCAAAAAGGGTTCAAACCCAGCCCCGGCTAAAACCCGGGCTCGTCCCTCTTCCCCATCGTGACCGTTTCCCTTAAGGCGAAACGGCCACGCGCCTCCACTGAGTCGTTAGACTCACAGGAGGCAACACCCCTGAAGATGGTCGCTAGGCCATCTTCCGGGGTTCCTAAAGCTGTCCCCCGAAAGGAGAGCAACAAAGGAGCTTCGGCTCCTTCGCCCACGCCTAGTGGTGGAGCGAGTGGCTCGGAGACGGTGGTTCCTCCAAAGGAGGGCCCCCCGCCTCCGAAGCCGCAACGCCCGCCTAAAGTTTCAATGCGGACGGGGGAAAAGACTCGCATGGCGAGCCCAACCTCCCCCGATAAGTCCTCGAAGGCGACAGCGGCTTCAGCGCTTTGTCCGGCCAACAGCGCCCGGGGTTCTACCCCCGGGAAGCGTACGGCCATTCCCGTGTGGGCCTTCTGTTCGAGGAGGGCCCCGCGTCTCCTCCGAGCTAGGCCTGGAGGGCATATTCCTTCAATGGAATTGCCGTGGACTCCGGGCCAACTGAGAGGAGCTGCGGAGGCTCGTCTCGTCCCGTTCCCTGTTAGCTATCTTTTTGCAGGAGACCATGCTAGGCGCGTGCCCCCTGCCCGCCTTTGCTGGGTATAAGGGTCTTGCGACCCCACCACCGCGGGATGGCCGGGCTGGGGGATGCGCGGTCTACACCCGGCATGATTTCTCCGTTCTTCCTCTCTCTTTAGATACCTCCTTTCAGGCAGTGGCTGTGCAGCTGCACCTGGATAGGAGGTATACTATCATTTCTGCGTACATTCCACCGTCAGCTGACTTCGACGCGGGGGACTTCCGCCGCGTCGTCGCACGGTTGGCGAGGCCCTTTCTCTTGCTTGGAGATCTGAACGGCAGGCATCCTCTCTGGGGAGATTACTCCATAAATCCCAGGGGTCAAGTCCTTGCCGATCTGATCGAAGAGCTCGAGATAGGTGTCCTAAACGTGGATGAGTTTACACATCACTGTCCGAGAACCGCTTCATTTTCTTGCCTTGATCTATCTTTGTGCTCTTTGGATGCACAGCCTGATTTTGATTGGGGGGTGTTCGATAACCTCCATGGTAGTGATCACTTTCCCATTCAAATATCATTTTCAGGGCAACTGCCGCCTGAGAGCCCACCTCGGTGGTGCTTGGCGTGGGCGCGGTGGCCTGCATTTAAGGGAATGACTGAATTCTCTATCTCAGTCGAGGAGTTTAGGTCGGTAGATGAGGCCGTTGAGTTCATCTCCGGCAACCTCATCGTCGTGGGCCTGACTACTATTCCTAGGACGTCTGGCCGTTTTGCACGCCAACCACTCCCATGGTGGTCTGCCGAGTGTGAGACGGCCCTCAAACAGAAGCGTTATGCCTACATGCGCTATAAGCGCCGCCTGAACGATTTTACTGTCGCCGCTCTTCTTGGCGGGCATACGTGTCTTCACTTAACGGGAAGACCCCTTCAGCAGAGGTGTGGAAGCGAGTCAAAAGGATTCGGGACAAGTTCTTGTAGGACCCCCTTTCCGTTCTCCATGAGAATGGGACCGCAATCTCGGACCTCGCGTCCGTGGCAGAATCCTTAGCGACCGCTTTTTCCGCATTCTCTAGCCGGGATGCTGCTTCGCCAGCATTCAATGCACGTCGTGATGTCGCGGAAGGCCGCCGGCTGGACTTTACCTCCAGAGGCGGAGAACCCTTCAACGACAAGTTTACTGTAAGTGAGTTGCGCTCCGCTCTCGCTTCGTGCGCGGACACCGCCCATGGTCCGGACGATGTCCCGTACGCCATGCTTCGACATCTGGGTGAGCGAGGCATGGCCTTTCTGTTAGATTTGTTCAACAGGATCTGAGTGGAGGGTCTTCTCCCAGACTCCTGGCGAATCGCTACTGTGCTTGCCTTTCGCAAACCGGAGAGAGATCACTCTACTCTGACCGGTTTCCGCCCAATCTCTCTAACCTCTTGTGTGTATAAGTTGATGGAGAAATTGGTAAATGTTAGATTAGCCTTTTTCCTGGACAGCGAAGGCCATCTGTCTTCTGAACAGTGCGGCTTCCGCAAGTTCCACTCCACGTCGGATGCTCTGCTCCGACTGTAAAATGCCGTCTGCGAGGCTTTCCTTCGTAGACAGCTCTACGCCACGGTGTTTTTCGACCTGGACAAGGCCTATGATACAGCATGGCGATACGCTATCATGGAGACTCTCCACACGATGGGGGCGAGGTGACGCCTCCCAATGTTTATATCTGAATTTTTCCGAGATCTTCGATTCCAAGTACGGGTGGGGGGGAGCCCTCTCCGGCCCAATGGAGCAGGAAGAGGGTATCCCGCAGGGAAGTGTCCTCAGTGTTACACTCTTTGCCCTACGTGGACAACCTGTCGATCTCTTTTGGCGCGGGCCAGATGCCAACTCTGGAGCGTCGACTCCAACAGGCATTCCACCGCCTCTCTCGCTATGCCGAAGCGCACAGGTTTCGGTTTTCTTTGGCCAAGAATAAGGTGGTGCACTTCTGCCGTCATCCATGACTTCACCCCGACCCAGATTTGTTTCTTAATGGGGTGCGCCTGGATGTGGTGGAATCGCACCGTTTCCTCGGTCTTATATTCGCCCGACGCCTCACCTGGAAGGCTCATATTCGTAGCCTTAGGGTCTCTTGTTCCCGCGCCATGGACATTCTCCGTTCCCTGACGTTCAGTGCTTGGGGCGCTGATAGTGCTACTGCCCTACTTTTTATCGATCCTTTGTTTGTTCGAAACTCGACTACGGATGCGAGTTTTATGCATCCGCAGCCGAGCGTTTATTGCGGAAGGTGGATTCGATCCACCACACCGGCCTTCGCCTTGCGACCGGTGCCTTCCGCACTTTCCCCATTGAGAGCCTGTTGGTCGATGCTGGGGAGATGCCACTCGCTCTGCGCCGCGTGCAGTGCATCACTCGCCTGTACGGGCGAGCCCGGCGCCTCCCTCAGTCGCCAACAGCTCTCACTGCATCCGCAGCTGATCTCGATGGTGCCTATGCCGCCGAGAGACGCCAGTCATACCCTAATCCCTTTGGGTTTAGGGTCAGGAAACTCCTTCGAGAGCTAGATCTAGCTCTCGGGCCGGTGGCGCCCCTAGTTCTGCCCAGGACGCCACCTTGGAGGGTACCACATTTGGCTATTTGTCGCCACGCCTCTGCTCCCAAAGCTTGTACGGCGCAGGGAGTATTGCGTTCGACCTTTCTGGAGCACACCTCGTGTCACGCTGGAACCGTGCCAGTGTATACGGATGGCTCCAAGTCCCAAGAGGTGGTCGGCTTCCACGCTGTATCCCCTCTGTTTGAAGTCAGTGGGGCTCTGCCAGGCGCTGTGTCTGTCTTCACGGCCGAGCTGGTGCAATACACCACTCGGTACGGGAGATTACGCGACGTGCCCGGTTGGGAGACCGGATTGTGATCTATAGTGACTCACAAAGCGCCCTGAGTGCTCTCGGGGCATTGGAATCTCCGCATCCCCTGGTTCGCGATATCCGTGACGCCACGGTTATGGCGAGCCGGGCAGATGTCGAGATTATCTTCTGCTGGGTTCCTGGACATGTAGGAATTGCGGGGAATGAGGGCGCCAAAGAGTCCGCGAGGACTCTGCGACCGGAAGAGCGTTTCGCTCTTCCTCACACCGACTACATGGCAGGAATGCGGGCAGCTCTTCGGACTGCGACCGGAAGAGCGTTTCGCTCTTCCTCACACCGACTACATGGCAGGAATACGGGCAGCTCTTCGGACTGCTTGGCAAAGAAGATGGGAGACGGGTGAAGGGAACTTAAAGTTGCGTGCCATTGCGCCGCGACTGTTCCCATGGACCTATCCCCCAATGCCGCGACGACTTCAGGTCGCTTTCTGTCGTCTCCGAATCGGACACACTCGTGTGACGCATTGCTATTTGATGCAGCGCTCGCCTGTGCCCTATTGCGACGACTGCGTCTTCCCCCAGACTGTTCGGCACATTCTTGTCGAATGTCCCAGTCTGGGTGATCTTCGCGCACGTTACCTGTCCCGGTACCGGGATGGGCGGGGTCGCTACCGCCTGTCCCTTGTACTCGGGACGAGTGCGTGCACCATGACTGGTGGACTTGTTCCCTTTTGGGGGGAGGCCGGCCTTCTACCTTATATTTAACTTGTTTTTTGTTATTGTTGTTTGTTTGTTTTTTTTTGTAGGTCGCAGGCTCCCTGATTGTTATCCCCTTATTATTGTTGTTTCTGTTAAAAATTTTATTTTAAAGTAGCCTAGAACTGGGCTGTTTGTTTGCGGAAACTTATGCCCAAGTGGGCAGTCGCCAGATAGCCCCTTAAAAAAAAATAAAATGTGGTTAGGGCTCCGAAACTCATTTCAGAGCTCGGTGTAGTTCTCAGGCTGGTGGCTCCTGTTTCTGCCCAGGACACCACCCTGGAGGTTTCAACCTTTGACTATATGTCACTACGCCTCTGCTCCTCAGAATTCTACAGTACTGGGAGTATTGTGTTTTTCCTTTTTGAGCGCATTTTGTGTCATGCTGCATCTGTGCCATTGTATATGGATAACTCCAAGTCCCAGGAGGGGGTTGGTTTCCATGCTGTATCTCCTCTACTAGTTATTACATCTGTCTTCATGGCTGAACTGGTTGCAATACACTGTTCAGTATGGGAGATAACACGCTGTATGTGGTTTGGGGCAGGATTGTGATGTAGTTTTCCTGGGAGTTTGGGTGCCTTAAAAAAGAGGCCGTTTGACTCGGATGACCTATGATGAGCCCTTGTGGCTTTTGTCATCTGTTATATTATATTGTGGGGGACTTTGATTTTATCTTTCCCTAGTGATGGAGCTTTTTGTGGGTGGGTTTTGACGGATGCGGATGACCTTTGATAGGCCCTTGTGGCTTTTGTCATCCGTGAAATTATGTTATGTTATGTTAGAGCTATTCATGAAGCGCTGTATTGGCGGATTGGCAACTTCCGAACCAACTATTCCCGCTGCCCTGACAAGTTCCGCTCGGTGGTTCAAGGAGAGGGTATTGAGGAGAGAGAGTATTTTCTAAATTTCATTTTTAAACCATAATTATAGCAAAATTATATAATCAACCCTCAACCTAAACACATTATATATATATATATATATATATATATATATATATATATATATATATATATATATATATATATATATATATATATATATATATATACATATATATATATATATATATACAGTTGGCCTCGCAATACTCTGGCCAGCCACTACACGTATATATTTACAAACCGGCCTTACACAAGATCTTGGCCACGCAAACGTATAGTACAATCAAGATATCGCGACAGACGGGTGCACCCTTAACTAACTAATAAAGCGAGATGAGTTGGAGAAAGTGGGAGGAGGTGTCTCACTTTCTGTGGGATTCTTGCGGATCCAGGACTCGGCAAAGCCAAGGATTTTAGGTAGCTGGGACGCTTGTTGGTCCCAACTGCTGGGTCACAGTCGGTTGGGCGCTGCTTCAACTACTTCCTGTAGACTGGAAGGTGCTATCCAAGGTCCACTTCTTAGAAAATCTCCCCAAAAGGTAGGCGCACTTGCGAGCGTCAGGATTGGCTTCAGTCATCTCCAAAAGACAGATGTCGGCAACAATCGGTACCACAGAACTGAAAAAGAGAAGGCACATTCAGTCACCTATTTACTGCCACACTCAAACATCTTTACTCCTAACTCATTCAACCATATCCACCCTGACATAATCTTCACTCACCTATCCTCCGTCTAGGCGACTCTTCCTCCTTCAGTCACAAACTTCCAAACTATTCTTAATACAAAGCTATTAGCTACGCTGAAAGAATCCGCCTAAAAAGAAAACAGGAGATGAATGGGGGAGCACCATAGAGACCCATCGAGTCCCCTCACACAAAGCAAAGACGGTGATCACACGATCCACACACACACATTCTGCAAAAGAAGAAATAGATTAGACATAGGGGAGGAGAGGTGGACAACCAAACTACTACAGTGTCAGATCATGCATCTACAAGATACAATTAGAACATTACACAGGAATGTGTCAAAAACAAAAGGCATCATCATCAAGACTCATCAAAATCAAAATCAATCGTAATATACAATCATAAAAAATGCATCCACGGGATTGAGTCCAGAATACCCCCCAAAGTTAACCCTCCCTCCCCATATAATCATCTAATTTGCATTTGAAAACATTCAATTTTGGACTGTCTACCGTCTCAGATGGCAAACTATTCCAGTAATCTATTACTCTATTGGTGGAAAAATATTTTCTAACATCCAACCTGCACTTCTGTTTTTTAATTTTTAAGTGGAGACCCCTAGTCCTATTACTACCTTCTAACTCAAATAACTTATCCATCCCAGAACAGATTTTAAAAAGCTCAATCATATCTCCCCTCACACATCTTCTCTCAAATGAGAAAATATTTAGTACCCTCAGTCTATCTTGATATTCAAGGTGCTTCAGGGAAAGTATTATTTTTGTTGCCCTCCTTTGTACTGACTAGCATATTGATGTCATGTCTAAAATATGGTGACCATGCTTGTATACAGTACTCTAAATGTGGCCTAACATAAGAGTTGTAGAGTTTAAGGATAACCTCTTTACTCTTGTAGCTAACATTCATCTTAATGTATCCCTAGCACCCTATTTGCTCTATTTTTTGCCTCAATACACTGCTTTTAAAACTTCAGTGACCTATCTACTACTATGCCTAAGTCCTTCTCATTCTCAACTGAATTCAGCCAATACCCATTCATTTCATAGCTAAATTCCCTATTATCCCTTCCCATATTAAGAACTTTGCATTTTTTAAGGTTAAAAGTCATCTGCCACTTCTGTGCCCAAGCTAATAACTTATTTAAGTCACTCTACACTTTAAAGCTAACCTCAACTTCTTTGACTACAGCTGCCAATTTAGTGTCATAAGCAAAAATTGACACTTTGCTATTTACAGCCTCCCCAAGATCATTTATATAAACTGAATAATATAGGGCCTAGAACGGATCCCTGAGGCACACCACTGATAACGTCCCTCCACTGTGACCTCACCCCATTCAGCACAACTCTTTGTTTCCTGTCTTTCAACCATTCACTTATCCAATTCAAAACTTTACCACATATCCCATGCATTTTTAATTTGTGAACTAGTCTCCTATGTGGAACCTTATCAAAAGCTTTGCTAAAATCTAAATAAATTACATCAACATTCTCTCTCTTATCTAATTGTTTAGTAACATAATCCATAAAATCCAGTAAATTTGTTAAATATGATCTACCTCTTCTAAACCCATGCTGAGCATCATTTATTAACCTACCACACTCTAGATAGTCAGAAATCCCCTTTTTAACTATCTTCTCAAGAATTTTACAAATGATAGAAGTTAAGTTTACCGTCTTAAAGTTATTTGGGTCCTCTTTACTTCCCTTTTTATAAATTAGCACTACATTCGCTAATTTCCAATCATTAGGTACTTCTCCAAACTAGTGATCTAGTATATATCTTCTCAAGAGTTACTGCAATACTCTACACCTTCTTTGAGTAACCTAGAATGAATGTTGTCTTTCCAGATGACTTACTAGTATTTAACTCCAATATAAGCCCTTTAATTATTTTCCTGTTCACATTAATGGTATTCAACACTACTTCCCTTAATCTAGAATTATCATCAAATAATAGGCTAGATTGAATTTGAATTGCAGACACCAGATCTTATCCATACAGCACCAGACTCAAAAACTAGTTGCAACTAAAACTTGATAACCATCCTCTATATATCACTTTCATACATCTTCTAGCATTGAGCTCATTAATCACCCTTGCATTTTCAAATGCCTCACCCCTTTGAAAAAAAACTCCCAACATTGCTCAATGTCACTCTTAATGTAGGACTAAGATTCAGCCTGCACATCCCATGTCACAAATAAAGCATACACCAAAATCAATGAAATTCAAGCATTTGCACTTATCTCATTTGTGTAATCTGCACACTTTTTGAGGCCCTGTATTTTTCAGTGTAGACCTACAGTTTAATGTGGAATCTGAACCATTGGTATCTAGTGTGTGGCAGCCGCAGTGAAATTGACTCCTATCAGAACTCAATCCCATGACTAACCATACTTGATTTGGCTTAACATTTGCTGTAATTGGAAGCAGTCTTTCCACTTGGCTAAGCCCTACTATGGTAATCAAAGAATTCATCACCCATATTCACAAGTAGTACATCCTGATCTTGCCATTACAAATTAACTACTGCAACTAGAAAATTGCAAAAGTGGTAGTTTCTCTAAACCTCACTAAACCTGAGACATCTGTGCTATTACATTCAATACCTACACCATGAAACATAGGCAAGACTCCATGGTACTCAAGGGAATCTCACCTCCCTCAAACCAGACCAATACATTCCACACATTCATAACACAGTAAACCATCCATTATTATTTTTTAAACCCTTCATAAATGTCATTCTATCAGAAGAAATATCTTCCACATTCAACCACGTTACCCTGGCAATTATCAAGGCTTTGATGCAGTCACCATCCAAAACACGCATACAAATACTGCATCAGCTTAACCAATGCTGTCAACTGCACTCATTGCAACCAGGAACTTGTACTCACATTATATCCAACGCTCACAAACAGACAAAATCTACAGATACACAGTGCTGGATTTTAGTGAGAATCTCATCTTGTCCTTGAAGTTTTGTTGAGGCCATTGACATAGGTAGCAGGACCCAAACTCAAGGGGGAAATCTAAGTAGGTAAGAATTAAGTGAAATCAGTGATAAGTTGCCACTTTATAGTTGTGTAATGTGAATATAGTGAACAAGTACTTTATGGTAAAAGAAAAAAAATTTCCCTCACAGGACTTGAGTATTCAGTATACTGGAATCATTAGTTTGTTAAGGGCAGTACTGAAAGCAAATCTCAAAACTGTTCGTGAAGATACCCTGATGCATGAACTTAAGGAGTTGGGGTAAGGAAGGATTTTTTCAGTTAAACCATTGCAGCTTCTTCCTATCACTTAAAATTGTGCAGCCATCCATCATTTTTTAAATTCTGACCAGCACCAGAAATTCTTTTTAGGATTATTCTCCTTATAATTTGTTTTTTTTTACTATGTATTAATACCTTAAGGCAGAAAATTCAATTGGAGAATGAAGATAATCAAAATAAGCTATCTAAAAAGATGAAAATTTTGCCCCTTTCCATGGTTTAGGCACTTAATGCTCTAGTATAAAAGAGAGTAAGTTCTCAACACAAGGAAGCAACATCTAAATAGTTATTAGAGTCATCCAAGTGTTCATAGTTTCTCAATTGCTGTGAAAATGTAACCAGTTAGATGTGTAGCATTGCTGGTGGAGTCAGAACACTGTTACCAAGCAGTCTTATCTCATTTATTATAGTGTCTAGGCGGAATAGGTGGATTCTGGTAGGAAGCATTTAAGGGAAAGTAGAGGGTGTTGAACATAGTTGTAAAAAAATAGAAAAGAAAGATTTTATGCAACATTTTTATAGGAGAAAATTGTTTCCAAAGGGATCTGAACTCCATGTGTATTTAATTGAAACTGAATATGTGATTCTTTTTGCAGCCTCCCTGTAAACTTTGCTACAGATATTTGCAAGGTGGTATTCGGCCCGACTCACCCTGACATAGTGAAGGATATAATTTCTCACAACCCACATTTGCCAAAACTTGAACACCTTGAGTGGCAGGTGGAAGTGACTCTATCCAACAGGTGAGTACAGAAATGGCCACGAGTGAGTCTTACCAATTTACTATATGAATAGAGTTCTTAAAGGGTTTACTGAGTAGCAGAGAGGACTTTTCACTGAATTTCTAACCTTAGTTTCATTCATGCATTTCCACCTGCCTAACCACTTCACCACAATGCCAAAGACAACTAGCTGTTGGCATACAGCAATGTCAGAAGAATGTAAAAATAAATAGGGGAATGGGAGAGGGTATGCCTTAATGCATACCCTCCCTCAGTGTGGAGAAAGTGGGTGGAGTAGAAGAATTGGGAACAAGAATAAGAATAGGCAGATGTTAGACCATTTAACAAATTCAGGAGATTATAATATAAATGTTATCCCCCTCCTCATCCCCAGTCCTCAACTGACTGCAGACAGGCTTGCGCACCTTCTTGAGGTGGAGTTATCCTGTGACCAAGGGGAATTTTAATGTGCCCTCCTCTACCTCTACTCCTTTCTCCCTACTCTCCTTGTCCAAAACATCTTGCCCTCCATACCCCATTACCAACTCTATGCTGAAACAAAGATTCTCCCCATCAAAGACACCTCACACACTCAAGAAAAACAAATTTCAAATGCACTAGTCCATAAGAGGAGAAGACTCCTTCTACCCCAGAGGATGAGGCTACGGCAGTCAGAAGTTGACGCACTGCTGAGAGGATATCAAGAAACTTCTATGAGACTCCCACCATTCACAAGCTAACATGCTTTTGGTCACAGAGTCAGCAAACCTGAATGACTGGAAAGGTGGTGATTTCGCCTGAAACTTCATGTTGATGGGAACAAGGGATGAAAATTTCTCGCTGGCATATTCCATTGCAGTATTCACCTCTTCTTCGTTGAGAGTTTTCCCTTGAAGTGAAGGGTGAAGCATGTTGGTTGGCTAGAAAGTGAGCCTTGGTAGTGAATTGCTTGTACCTTTTTCTCACCCGTTTCTCCAGTTGCTCATTGTTTTTTAAGTGTCCACTGTCACATAATTCTTTAAAAATATCCACTGCTTGAGCGATGGTACAGTTGTCTCTCTGCACCTGGTCTAGAGCCTTAGTTATTGGTTGCAATCTAGCCAATTGTTCCTCAGAAGATCGTTTTAGCCCAAGATTTGACACTATTCCTTACATCTGGGTCAATAATTTCCCTGTTGACTTCACAGATCTTCATGATAATTGGCTACTTATTTATATAGATTTTCAGAGTGACATAGTGCTCCATCTAGTATCCTGGGGCATCACTAGAGATTGACCACCCACCTTCCCGGCGATATCTTGCAGCAGCATAATGTTTGTTTTGAAAATATTTTACTATATTAACCACATGTTCTTTTACATTATCAATCTCTAGGTCATGAGCTGGTAGATTTAGAAGGTGTGCTGCACATCCATAGGTGAGGATGTTTTGTTTAGTGGCTTCATCCCCAGTCTTCGCATCATGATGAAATTTGCTGCATTGTCTGTCACGACACTTTCAACATGACCCAAAAAATCTATTTCAGATTTCTTTATCTCCCTGAAGGGTTCACATGCACAGTAAACATCTTTGTTTGCTTTGTGACTCCTTAACAGTAACTGACTAAAAATCATAAGGGCAATAGGCTACTGCTCACTGGTAGAGTCCCAAACATGTTTCAACAAGATGAAGCAGTCTTACAGAGAGTTAGCCTGCTTCAAGTTTATATATATTTTCAATTGACATATTCTAATTCTTTTTAGTTATAAATATGCTAAGCAATATTAGATTTCAGATAAAACATTTAATAAAAATCAACATAATTTTTTTTTAATTTGATTAAAAAATATATATATATATATATATATATATATATATATATATATATATATATATATATATATATATATATATATGTATATATAAATATAAAAAAAATCAACAACCCTGATTTTAAAGGAGCTTAATATTAGATGGGAATTTTTGTAATTTCGTCAGCTCTGCACCCAATCTCACATGGCGTTTCCTTTTTCTCCCTGCCTACCCTGACTTGCGTTTAATCTGAGCCGAGAGACCTCAGATTCTTCATAAAGGATTTTTTTTTTTCTCTCTCTCTCTCTCTCTCTCTCTCTCTCTCTCTCTCTCTCTCTCTCTCTCTCTCTCTTTCTCTTTCTCTTTCTCTTTCTCTTTCTCTTTCTCTTTCTTTTTGCCACTCACCTTCTCCCTTTGATATAATTTCCTGTTTGTTCTCATCCTGGTCTCCCGCTCTGTTTCCTACCCCACATTAGGTGTGCGCTGAGTATGACATTTGTACCTCAAGATTTCGAAGGGGAGGGAGTAAAAAACCGCATTGTTCGGCCTCCGTGAACCGAACTGGGATTAGCTGCGGAGGCTCCTCTCCTCCTGTTTTCCCTTAGCTATCCTTTTGCAAGAGACAATGCTGGGCGCATGCCCCCTGCCCACCCTCCCCGGGTGTAAGGGTAGGGCAGGTCATACTTTGGGGCAACCATATTTTTTCATTAAATCCTTTAATGAGGGGTGCTTAAATGATAGATTTCCGGTGTAGATTTTGAAAAAGAACTATATTTTGTAAAAACAATTGCTCCTACCTACATCAATTTCCATTTAAATAAAAGTAAATTTTTCCCTTTCGTCACAAGCTTATGTAACCTATTTTTATTTCATCCAAGTACACACAAACAACCTTAAATTTACATGTTTATTGAGTGAGAAAAGTGTAAGCAAAGCTCCATATATAGCTGCATGGGTCACTTTGGGCCATATTCAAAAGTTAAACTTCACCAGAGCACACAAATCTTGCTTTGAGTCATTCCTGGACATCAAACGTCTACTTGTTTCTTGTGCCCTGATTCCTCCATCCCTCTTTCCATGTGAGAAATACTTGGAAGAAGCCTCAGTCACTATTCTTACAACCCTCTCAATGCTCTGTGTGTGACAAGACCAGTCGGGTACTTTCATTGGAGTCAATGAAGTTTTTCAATTTAGAAGTACTTAAAGAGCAAGTGAGAGGTGGCTCAGAGACATCCTCTGACCAATTGATCAGATCTCCAATCCTGGTAGCATCACAATTGATGTCTGGTGTCCTTCTAAGCCTTACAAAGGAGTCTCCCAGTTGAGTATCTGGGTCCCCTTCTTCCCTGATGGTCTGGATTCTTTTCACCCCTTCAGTTCTCTCCACGACGCAGGAGCTTGCTTACTGCTCGCTTCCCTTTCCCTTTTTTGGGGGGTAGTTGTTTTTTATGTTGAATTTTATTTTAAAGTTTTTAATACGGCGACTAATACCCAAGTAGGCAGTCGCCAGATGAGCTCTTTAAAAAAAAAAATCAGTTCTCTCCGCCTGATCTTCAGATCATAGGAGGGTTTGGAGGATGGCTTCACTGTATGCATACCAAGCTGATGTCTTAACAGTCGGTAAAACAATATCCAACACCTCCTTCCTCTGAGACTTAAGGCAGTGAAGTTGATAAAGAATGTGCCTAGGTCCCTCTGTCCAAGATTGCTTAATCTTAACATTAAACCAGCATGGGTAATATACACCAATGATGAAAATTCAACAATCAGTCATAGATCCTTAAAGGCTTTTCTTTGAGCTCATGCTTTGACACCCACAGCTGAAGAAGTCTGTTAGTTGTGATTAGCCAGCAACTATGGTTTACTGGGCCTATTTCCAATAGAGAAAACCCTGTAGGAAGCACTCCATCTCTGATTGCCGATACAATTCTATAGCCTTAGTGCTGATCAGTGGAAAGATCTTGCACCACTTCGTGAGGTATCTTGGTAAGAGGAGGACCTAAAGATATTTGAGTGAAATTTGGGTTGATATCCAAGTCTGTAACAAAGTCAAGGAGCTTTCCTATTGCTCCAAAATATCTCTTGTCAGATAGTGTTGGGCCATCCAGGTTGATAATTAGATGATGGAGAGGCAGTTTCCCAGTATGCAGGTTACAGACCAACCAAACAAGCTTTCTGCTCAAATGGAGCTCCATTTTTCGCATTACTCCAGCATTTATACCTGTGCCATTTGAGTCTCCTCAAATGGCCATTAAGCTTTTATCAAACACCTTTTCCTCAGCCATCCAAACATAGCTCTAGCGATCTTCTCTGCATGTGATTCTTCTTTTGTAGCCTTTTCTGGGACAAAGTGGAAGAGGTAATTGCTCCCAGGCTCACTAATGACAGTGTAATGCTCCTCTTATTTTGCTGGAAACAATTTTTCACTTCCTTCTGCCTCCATCATAAAATTTGTCACATCAATTCGTCCATCAAAGAGAACACAAGAAATTCCCCCATCCTTCCTTAAGTTTTCCTCAAACTCATGTTCAATAACTGTCATTAGCTTTTCCTGTGCTCTCTTAACTTTATTCTTATCAATTACTTTACTTGTATTTTCCTCAGTAATGAATCCAGCATCTATTAAAGCTGCTGTTGCTATAGCTGCAGTTCGTCTCAATCCGACACCAAACCTTATACTAGCAAGAGCAATATTTGGTATTTCATCATAATTCTTTCTATTCCTGGTGGAAGATTCCTGATCTTGGACAGCTTCAAAAGTTACTTCATCACCCAAACTGTTGTCACCATCAGAATTTTCTCCCTCTAGATCTTCACCTTCTGCCAGTAAATGCTTGATTTCTTTTCTTGCTGATTTTCCTGCTAAAACAGCGCTTTCCTCCTTACTTTTTCTCTTTCTTTCTGCTATCCTTTCTTTTTCTTTCCTTTCTGAAGCTCTTAATTGTCTATTATGCTTTGGAATATCAGGACCTCCAATTTGAAAGGTACTTTTCTCTTTACTACAACAGCAGTTAATGTGGGCTTCAGTCTCACAGCCATTACAACTTACTTCCCCACAACTGGAAATTTGACATTTGCATGCCAATATATCAAATAACTTATCTAGTTTTGCAATGAACCTCTCTTTTACTTCAATTTTTCCTTTACCAAGGGAAACTTTTACTGCCTCCTTCCACACCTCCTTAAGCTTTGATATTATTGTGACCTTTTGATTTACAACAGGTGGTTTGAAGAGAGCATTAGCTTCGCTCCACTAATTAATCAAGCACTAATACATGACTTACCAGCTGGTTCACTTCATAATTTATCCAGTCATCTTCACTTTGCTCCCTCAAAATATCTCTTATTGTTGGTAACTCAGACACCATCAGCTCTTGCACAGTCCCAACAAAAATAGTCATATGAGAAGTTGATTTGGACCTTGTCTTGATTTTCGCCATTGTCACACTAATCGCAGGTATATCTGCAAATGAAAAGTTGGCATTTAGATTAAGAAATAATATCTACCAAATAATTATATGTTATTCTAAAATGATCCACAGCCTTTACTAGCATTCAAATAAAATGTAAATGCTCTATAAACAGTTACCAGTTACAATAGTTACCAGAACTGACAACAGTACTGGAATATTGCCATCCTCTGAGAAATGAGTACTGCTCATACTTGCAATTTTAGAGTTAGACCAAACTAAATTAAAGGTCATTTTTAACAGGTTTCCTACTTATGTGTGTCTGATACATTTTTACATTTTTTTAGACAAATATCTTTCAGACTACATAAATGTATTGATGATAGAAAACGGTAAATTTGATCTTTTATAGGTAACTAAAATAATAGTAAAATATAGTAAATAACCCAGAACTAACAATATTTCAACTTCAAATTGATATAGGTTAGATCAATCAGAATTTAACTTTTCTGCCAAAAGTATGTTCTTTTCACCAATATTCATCATTTGAATACCCCTCTCTAATGCTCTCCGGTTGCACAGCCTGATTTTAGGTGGGGAATAGTCGATGACTTCCATGGTAGTGATCATTTTGCCATTCAAATATCTGGACTGCTGCCGCCTGAGAACCCGCCTCAGTGGTGCTTGGCGCGGTCGCGGTGGTCCGCATTTCAGGAAATGCCTCAGTCGAGGAGTTTAGGTCGGTGGATTTGGCCATCGAGTTCTTCTCCGGCAACCTCATCGCCGTGGGCCTAACTACTATTCCAGAATGAACATCTGGTCGTTTTGCACGCCGACCGTCCCTGATATAGCCAGGCGAGTATGAGACGCCCCGCAAACAGAAGTGTTATGCCTACATGCGATAGGTATAAGCTTCGCCTCAACGATTTCACTCTCGGTGAAATTCGTCGAATTAGGGCTAGTTTGCCGTATGTTTCGAACACGCCCGCCGCTCTTCCTGGCGGGCTTACCTGTCTTAACTTAACGGGAAGTCCCCTCTATCAGATGTATGGAAGAGAGAGTAAAAGATTCTGGTTAAGTTCTCGCATGACCCCCTCCCGTTCTCTATGAAAATGGAACCGCACTCTCGGACCCTGCTTTCGTGGCCGAGTTCTTCGCTACCGCTTCTCGGCATTATCTAGCCACGATTTCGTTGAAAGCCGCCAACTGGACTTTAAATTGATTGAGTTGCCTTCTACTCTCGCTTCGTGCGCGGACACTGCTCCTGGTCCGGACGATGTTCCGTATGCCATGCTTCGACACTTGGGTGAGCGAGGCATGGGCTTCTGTTAATTTGTTCAACAGGATCTGGCTAGAGGGTACTCTGTTTTCCTTGGCCAAGTCTGCCGCCATCTACGGCTCCACCCTCACCAAACTTTTTCTAAATGGGATTCGCCTGAAGTGGTGGACTCGCACCATTCGCTTGTTCTTGTTTTTGACCACCGCCTCACCTGTGAGGCTTATATTCGCAGCTTTTGTACCCGTGCCTTGGATATTCTTTGCTTCGTGGCGTTCAGCACCTGGGGTGCTGATAGAGTTACTGCGTTACTTTTCTGTCCATCCTTTGTTCGTTCGAGCGAAGCTTTACTACGGATGGGAGATATTTGCGGAAGGTTGACTCGATCTGCAACACCCTCTTTTGCCTGGCCACCGGCGCTTTCAGCACGTCCCTCTTTGAGATCCTACTTTTCAATGCTGGCGAATTGGCACTCACTACGCCGTGCACAGTTCACTATTCGCCTGTACTGATCTCGACGATTCCCTACCGCCGAGAGACTCCAGTCATACCCCAAGCCCTTTGGGTTTAGGACTAGGAAACTCCTTCGGTATCTCTGGCGGGTGGCACCCCTAGTTCTGCCCAGGACGCCACCCTAGAGGGTACCACCTTTGACTATTTGTCGTCACGCCTCTGCTCCGAAAGCTTCTACTGCGCCGAGAGTGTTGCGTTCGGCCTTTTTGGAGCACATTCCGTATCATGCTGGACCCATGCTAGTGTATACGGATGGCTTCAAGTCCCATGAAGGGGTCGGCTTCAGCCCAGTATCCCCTCTGTTTAAAGTAAGTGGGGCTCTATCAGAGCCCCACTAGCGTTTGGCTCTTCCTGATACCGACTGAATGACAGGAATCGGGGAAGCCCTCCGGGTTGCCCGGCAAAAAAGATGGGAGAGGGCCGAGGGGAACTTAAAGTTGCTTTCCATTGCACCGAGACGAGCGGGATCGCTACCGCTTTTCCTTTGTACTCGTACACACACTTGTGCACTGGTTCTTTGGAGGAGGCTGGCCTTCATTTTATTTAACTCTTTGGTGTTGGTCGCATGATTCTTCACTGTGCGGATGCGGTCCTGGCTCCGGTGCCGGATCGTGCTTCTTACTTTTGCTTCGTTTCTAGCATTTTTGTTTGCGTGGGTGGGGGAGGGGGGCTAATTTTATTTTAATGTAGCCTTTTATTAGGCTTGGGATTGAGTACGGCGACTTATGCCCTTGTAGAAGGTCGCCAAATAGACGCTATAAAGGAATAAAAAATCTCTGCAAATGGACAACTTAAAAGGATGCTTAGTGTGTGAAAGGTGGATAGATTGAGGAACGATTTAATAAGAGGTGTTTATGGTGTGCCAGTGTGTTATGTAGCCATATGTGTAAGTGGAAATTGACTTAGGAAGAGAAAATGCTACAGTCGATTGTGTGAATTAGTGTTTGAGGAATAATTGTGCTTGGGTTGGGGCCTTCTGCCCTGCGATGACTCCTGCTTGGACGAGATACCACAGCACCCCATCACTATGAAGACTAGGAGAAGTATTAATTTAGAGCTCAAAGAACGTCGAATAATTTTCGACAGCTGTTTGATGAAAATTGTATATCAGACGTGCGAGGCAAAGAAAAATTTGCACATGACCTGTCTAACTTAAAAGCTTGGATGGCAGACGCCAGGGTCTGGGGGAAAGGAGGGGGGGGGGGGGTAATGAGTACAGGATGTAGAATTGTAAATCGTGGTTCGGATTCCACGTTAAGCTGTAGGCCCTTACTCTGATATAAATCTGAAAATAGTTTAAAAGGGCTGGCAAAACTATGCAAGCAATCCCCTTAGTTATTAATGTGTAGCTATATCTATGACTACCCCGTCCACGCTCGCGCTGCTTCCTCAGGCTCATCGCGGGAGTGCTCTGGCCTTGTCGTTGGAGAGTGGGCTGCGAAGTGGAGTTCTACCGTACCTCTGCCATCCCTCCTCGACCTTTATTTATGGTATCATTTTTGTTATTCATAGTCTCCTCCTGTTCCCCTTTTTACTTTTTCTGTGATTGATTTCGCCTGAGAGTATTTGTGTGCTCGGTTGTAGTATGACTGAATGAATGTGCGAGTGCTAGTGCATGTTCTAGGTTTAAGTTTGGATTTGTGCAGTCTCGGTGTACCGGTCCTGCCTCACTGGAGTGCGTCGTTCCTTGACTGAACCGCGTTGAGTTGGATTTTGTGGGTGCCCGGACTGCGGATGCCTAGCACGATGGTCTTTGTGCTCTTGAAGGGAAAATCCCGAAGGCAGCTACTCGTTTTTAAAACGACGGTACTGGTTGAGGAGTACACGGGTCTCCCTCCCTCCCTTTGAGGATGCGCATCGGGTGACGTGGCTGCATAGGTGGGGTCCGCTCTGCGCAAGACTGCCTCACCCTAATTAACATAGTAGTACGAGTATATGGAGAAATTTAAACTAAAAACTACTTCGCAGAAGTTTTTGACTTCTGTTCCTCTTTTTCCTGGATCTCGTTCCAGTTTTTCTTGCTTTCTCGCAGCAGATCCGTTTTCCTCAGAGGTAGACCCTGAGTTGGACTACAATTGCTTTTTGGTCCTTAGAACGAAATCTGACATTCCCCTACCAAACCTAATATTTTTGATGTCAGTGAGGACTTCGATGAACGGTGCGGAGAACTACGCGGCATGTGGTCCCGTAATGATGGAGTCCTAGTAGTGGAGATCACTTCCCGCCCCAACATGATTGCCTATAAGCCCTCAAGACCCCTGTTCGCTCTGAGATTTCTCTCTCATCCCACCCAACCCTCAACGCAGTGAAGGGCCTTATCCGTTCTAATGGACTATGCCCTCAAGATACTTCAGTCAAAGCTGGCTAGCCAGCGGATTATTGATATTCATAGACCACAGCAAACCGTTGGTGGGGTCCGGGTGAACACTCCAAGTGACTAACGATGTTCCTGACGTTTGAACGTTGGGTTCTCCCAACGCATATTAAGGCGACAACCTACGAATTCCAGTCAAACCTTATAAATCTAATCCGAGACTATGCTTTAATTGCCATATGTTTGGTCATGTGAGCACTGCCTGTTTATGCGTGAAGTGCGTGCAGGCCTACCATGGTCATTCCTGCGACCATCCGCGCCGCTGTACCAACTGTGGAGAGCCCCATAGGGCTTCTTCCTTGAAGTGTCGCATATTTCTCTTTG
The DNA here is from genome assembly GCA_963969495.1 of Ceratothoa steindachneri. Classification (NCBI taxonomy): domain Eukaryota; kingdom Metazoa; phylum Arthropoda; class Malacostraca; order Isopoda; family Cymothoidae; genus Ceratothoa; species Ceratothoa steindachneri. Next base: position 116,314,204 of record OZ018319.1, read on the forward strand.
AAAAAGATGTCTTAGCTGTCCGCGATTTTACTAAGGTGGCTATGCGGGAAGCCCGTCGATTAGTCCGGAAGAAATTCATCTCCTCCGGCCTCAGGTTCTCCGATGTCCTACGCATGGCAGCGGACTCTCGTCCCGCTCGCCCACGTATTCCGCACACTACTACATCTCTTGAGTCATCACCCCGTGATGCAGAAGCAGCACCCTCTTCCTATTCCCAGACCCAAGTCTGGTCCCCTTCCTCTCCCCTTCCTTATTGAGACCCTGGATTCCACTCCAGAGACTGGACGACATTCAAGCCTATACCGAATCTACCGAGGCACCTTGATCTGATGTCGTCATGACTGAGGACTTCTGGCCCAAGCGTTATGCCTCTCCCGACTCTTCCCCTCCATCTAGGAAGCTAACTTCAAAAAGGGCGGGCAATCTACTGAGTGGCCCCCAAAAAACAGAACCCACAAATCTTTGAATAAAACTGTTAATTTTAATTTTTCTCCTTTGCTTTTCAGGGTATACAAGTCGACTTTGTGCATGAAATTTTGGAACACTTTTGTTCCTCAACATGTCTTGGTTAACCAAGGAAAAAACATTTTGCGTGGAGGCCTATTTTGCCAACAAATCATTCACTGTAGTTCAAGCAAAGTTTCGGTGTAGTCATGCTCCATCAAAAAGGAGAATTTTTTGCTGGGTTCAGAAGTTCAGAGAGTATAGGACTGTGAAAAATCTTAATTCCAAAGGTCGGAGGTGGAATGCTAGGACAGAAAGGAACAGAGGCTGTGTTACACTCAACAAAGTGCACAGCATGGGCAGCAATCTCTAAAAGTGTCATCATCAGCCCATTTTGGTTCCAAGACGAAAATAGATCTCAAACGGTGAAAACTAAGCGATATGTGGCAGTGTTGAGGAAGTTTGGGGGCATCACTGGGACGACGCAGAGGGATAGATCGAGATGAACACTGGTTCCAGCAAGACGGGGCCACCCCTCGCATACCAAATGACTCCCTAGCCTGTCTGAGAGAGCGATTTCTGGAGAGACTGATCAGCAGGAAGTGTGACGTTGAGTGGGCACCGCATTCACCGGACTTGACCCCAACACCCCCAGATTTTTAGCTGTGGGGTTATCTTAAGGATAATGTATACCAGAACAACCCTCAAAAGATTGGTGAACTGAAGGCAGCAAAAATCAGGGAAATCCCCAAAGAGGAATGTGTTGGGGTAATTGACAATTTTGCTTGACGTTGCAAGTTTGTCTCCAAAGCCGCGGAGTCCATTTGGAGCATATTTTGGAAACAACGTGACTTTTATGCAAAGCGACCAAGATGACTGAAACTTTGGGGAATTATCGTACACAGACTGAAGTTTAAGTCCAGCAAATTTCTTGAAATTTGGTCTCTTGAAACAAACTTACCTGCCACAAACTTACCTGCCGCAATACTAGCCCCCGCTCCTCATAATCGGGGTTGCCTCGCCGCTCAGAGATTTATATTAATTCCCGTGTCTAGTTCTTCTCGCTCAGCATCAGTTCATGAGAGCTCCTCCATCCCTCCCCCTCCCCACACACTATCTCGACCGTGGTCCCTCATCCATCTGAGTGATGGCAGCAATTCTTCAATGGAACTGTCAGGGGATCCTTCCCAAATGGGAGGAATTCTCCTCTTTTAGTATCTAAAATATAACCTGTTATATGCTTGCAGGAAACGAAACTCGGGAAACGCCCTTTCCCCAAGTTTTGCGCGATTTGCCTTCTTGGCCGCCGTGCTGACAGGACTCAGCTACTTGTTCGGCACCAGCTTAGCCTCTTCTCCTTTCTGACACCCTGTCCTCTTACCTTCCTCACTTCGTATGCAATATCTACTACAACTTTCTCTGGTCGGCCTCTAATTTGACAGATTAGATGCCGACCATTTTTTTTCTCATCCAACCATCCCAGATCGGGCCTGAAGGGCTGGAGACAAGGCCCCCTCATTCCTGAGCACCGGTTTTGGGAGGTGAGTTTTTAACAACCTGCTTAACCCCCACCCTCACCTTCCTCACACCCCGATTCTCTTTCCTTTTCACAGTCTATCCTCTCTACGCCATGCCTAATGTGGAGCCGCCATGCCGATGGGCTGCTATGTCACTAGGCGGGGTGAGTGGCTTCAAATAGCGGCAGCTGGCTTTGCCGTCCAGTGTTCACTCCTCGCAGAGCGGGCTACTGCGTGAGGTGATGAGTGTTTGCATTCCGTGCTAAAAGAGGGTCACTATGCCCAATGATGAATAATAAAAAAAAAACCTCTTTACCTTTCCCTTGGGCAGCTCCCCCGAAAAATGTAGGTTCTCTTCCCTTTGCTTTCTCAGAGGGCCCTCCAAATTTCTTCTACCGGAGAGAAGGCTTACTCCTTTCCTCTGCCTACAGGTGTAGGGGACTCCCCCTCACCCCCTTCTCTGGAGCTTTCACAAGAAAGCACGCAGTCCGCTGAAAATTTAACATTCCAAGTTGGAGCGCATCGATAGGGCCAACCCCCTTAGGGGTTCAAGGAATGGCAGGGCCCGTCGGCTATGCCCCTACATGGAGGCCTCCCTGAGATGGACATGGTCCCTGAGGTGACCCCCGCATCAGACGGTAGGATCTTCCATGGGGTCGAACTCGGGCTCGGTGCCAAGCACAAAACCTGTATCCGCCCCTATGCAAGCTCTTCCTCAGACGGCTCGGGTCACCGAGGCCTCACACGGATCTCACCCGGCTGTTGATCATAGGATAGGCAAGACCTTCTCCATTTCAGAGAAGGATCTTGACGAGGCCGATCCATTTGGCCTAGGGGCTCCGTCTGGTGGAGGAGAGAAGTGGGTTCATTCCCCGCCCTCTCCAAGAAAAATAAAAGCTATTCGAGCACTAGATGGCATGTCTGTGAGTGTGACGCCGCACTTTACCATTAACTTTGTGAAAGGAGTCGTTTATGCGAGGGAGCTCGTGGATAACTCCATAGATGATATCACCTTAGAGCTGGCCGACCATGGGGCTGTCAAGGTCGAAGGTGTGATGAGAAAACTGGGAGGGGCCTCGAGACCCACCCCTACACTCCGTCACGTTCGACTCTGACAAGCTCCCTGAGTCCTGGACATGTAAGAATTGTGGGGAATCAGGGCGCCAAAGAGTCCGCGAGGACTCTGCGACCGGACCAGCGTTTCGCTCTTCCTCACACCGACTACATGGCAGGAATACGGGCCACAGTGTTTTTCAATCTGGAGAAGGCCTATGATACTGCATGGAGATACGGTATCACAGAGACTCTCCACACGAAAGGGGCGAGAGGACGCTTCCCAATCTTTATATCTGAATTTTTGCGAGATCGTTGATTCCGTGAACGGGTCGGGGTAGCCCTCTCTGGCCGAATGGAGCAGGAAGAGGGTGTCCCGCATGGAAGTGTTATCAGTGTCCCACTTTTTCCTGATCATCAACGGCATTACCCCGGTGCTGCCGGAAGATTTTTTCGCTACGGTCTACGTGGACGACCTTTCGATCTCTTTTGGCGCGGCCCAGATGCCAACGACGCTCCAACAGACATTGAACCTCATCTCTCGCTATGCCGAAATGCACAGGCTTCTGTTTTCTTTGGCTAAGACTAAGGTGGTGCACTTCTGCCGCCATCCACAGCTCCATCCTGACCCAGACTTATTTCTCCATGGGATGCGCCTGGAGGCAGTGGACTCGCACCGTTTCCTTGGTCTTTATTGACCGACGCCTCACCTGGGAGGCTCATATTCCCAGCCTTAGAGTCTCTTGTACCCGCGCCATGGATATTCTTCGTTCCGTGACGTTCAGCGCTTGTGGCGCTGATAGGGCTATTGCCTTACTTTTTTATCGATCCTTTGTTCGTTCGAAGCTCGACTAGGGATACGAATTTTATGAGTCCGCAACAAGCGTGTATTGCGGAAGGTGGACTCGATCCACTACACCGGCATTCGCCTGGAGAGCCTACTTGTCGATGCTGGGGAGTTACCACTCGCTCTGCGCCGTGCATAGTTCATTATTCGCCTGTACGCGCGAGCCTGCCGTCTCCCTCAGTCGTCAGCAACTCTCACTCCATCAGCAGCTGATCTCGACGGTACCTATGCCGCCGAGAGACGCCAGTCATACCCTAAACCCTTTGGGATTAGGGCTAGGTGGCGCCCCTGCTTCTGCCCAGGACGCCACCCTAGAGGGTACCACATTTGGCTATTTGTCGCCACGCCTCTGCTTCTACCGCGCCAGGAGTATTGCATTCGGCCTTTTCGGAGCACACTTTGTTCCGCGCTGGAACCGTGCCAGTGTTAACGAATGGCTCCAAGTCCCAAGAGGCAGTCGGTTCCTCGCCTAACCCTCAGTTCGAAGTCAGCGGGGCTCTGATAGGCGTTGCTGCGTCTGTCTTCACGGCCGAGCTGGTTGCAATACACCGGTCGGTACGGGAGACAACGCGAATCCCCTTGAGTGCTCTCCGGGCATTGGAATCTCGGCATCTCCTGGTTCACGATTTTGGCCAGCCTGGCGGATGTCGAGATTATTTTCTGCTGGGTTCCTGGACATGTAGGAATTGAGGAAAATGAGCGCGCCAAAGAGTCCTCGAGGGACTGGGCGATCAGACTAGCCTTTCGCTCTTCTCACACCGATTAAATGGCAGGTCTACGGGCTACTTGACAAAGAAGATGGGAGACAGTCGAAGGGAACTTAAAGTTGCGTGCCATTGCGACGCGACTGTTCTCATGGACCTACCCCCAATGCCACAATGGTTAAGGTTGCTTTCTGTCGTCTCCGAATTGGACTCACTCGCGGGACGCACCGCCATTTGATGAAGCTCTCGCCTGGGCCTTATTTTGATGATTGCTTTATCCCCCAGAATGTTCGGCACATTCTTGTTGAATGTCCCAGTCTTGTGTTTTGATCTTACGAATAGAATTTATAGCATGGGTCCGTTCAATTTATATTCCCCCAGATGAGCTCCCCTTCAAGGGCGCAGTTTTTAATCTTTTATCTCACCTTCCTACTCCGTTTCTACTTCTAGGTGACTTTAATGCCAGACACCACTCCGTATGGGTTGACAAAGTGAACAATCGTTACGACCGATTCCTTGAATCTCTTTTATCCACTAATTCTTTTAGCATGTTACCTCCTACCATATTCAAACTGATTCTTTCAGTTGTGTAGATTTATCTATTGGCTCCGCCGACTGTATCTGATTTTAATTGGTCCGATTTAGATGACCTGCATGGCAGCAACCACTTTCCCATTGTTTTGAAAATAAGACCCTTTGCCCATCCACTTCATATCCCCCCATATGAATGTTGTAAGGGCCGACTGGTCAAAGTTCTATGATGCTTCTTCCACCAGTAAACAAATTGGAGATTTTGTAGATATTGATGCAGCTCTACATTACTTTTCCTGTTTAGTGTTTGATGGTGCAGAGTCCGCATTTTCTCGTACTCGGTTCCGCCGGGGCAGAACTTCAGTTCCATGGTGGAATGCTGATTGTACCAGTGTGGTGGATGCCTATAAAAGGGCTCATGCGCTGTTCCGCCGGAACCCAACTCTTCCGAACCGTATTGACCGAAATCGAACTAGAGCCATTCGGCAGCGAACTTTACGTCAGGCGCGCACTGACTACTGGAAGGTATATGTCTCTTCCTTATCTTCCACTATTTCCTCAGCTCAGGTTTGGAAGAGAATTAACAAAATCAGGGGTCGATATGCTGGTCATTCCACCCCTGGAATTTAGAAGAATGGCTCAATCATCTGCGATCCGGCCAGTGTCGCCGATATAGTGGCATCCTTTTTTGCCCATGTTTGCAGCGTTGAGTGCTACCCGGCGGAGTTTAGACGTATGAAACTCGGGGTGGAGGGCGAAGCCTTGCGTTTCTCGGCCGGTGGACAGGAGTCCTACAACTCTGTTCACTACCGCTGAGATGCGCTCAGCACTTTCTCGTAATAATTCCTTGGAATTTGTGTCAGAGATCCGGTTCCTGGGCATGATCCTAGATCCCAAACTCACTTGGTGTCCCCATCTTCGTGAGCTGCAACGAAGATGTCTCCCTAAGATGGACCTACTAAAGATACTCTCCGACACCTCTTGGGCAACTGATAGGTTCACTTTGTGGATGCTATATACCTCTCTCGTACACTCCAAGTTGGCCTATGGTAGTGACACGTTTCCCGTTTAGGACCACGCACCTCAGTTTTGCAATTCTCATTCCCGTCCCCCGCTGGACATTCCCCTTGTCAAATATTTGCATGATTCTCTTTGACATGTCTGGTTGACCCGCTCATGACACGTGCTATGTTCATTGAACATGCGGCATCTCACTCCTCACAGACCTGGTGTGGGTGCTGCGCTGGTCTCATCGGGGTCTATAGTCTCCGAGTCGTAACCGCGGGCAGCTTACATTTTTACCGCCGAGCTTTATGCAGTTTGATTATCCTTACGCCTTTTATCTACTTTGCCTTTTACTGCCTTTACGGTTTTTATTGATTCGAGAAGCGTATTATACGCTCTTCGCTTTTTAACTTCTGGCCATCCCTTTGTCTCCAAAATACATTCCTGGTTGGTCAAGAACTATTCCAGATACAAAGTAGAGTTTTGCTGGGTTCCTAGTCATGTCTGAGTCCAGGGTAACGAGTGGGCCGATGAGGGAGCTCGAATTGCGGCCACCCGGACAGCGACTCGTTGCAGTCTACCTTATCGTGACTTTTATCCTCTTATTAGGGACTACATTCGGTCTCTCTGGCAGTCAGAATGGAAGGGCTGCGTTGGTGACAAATTGCATTTCATTAAACCGTGGCCTAACTGTTATCAACCTCGTCAGAGCTTTGAGGTTGTCCTTTGTCGCCTGCGAATCGGCCTCACACATGGGCATTGAATGAGTAGCGATAGGCCCCACACCACCCCTCCATGTCCCCTCTGTTCGTCCCCATATCAGTACGCCATCTTTTGGTCAACTGCCAGCCCCTGTCTGCCTTAGGTATGGAATGCTTCCCATCTATTTTACGTGTCCCACATGTAATGATAGACTGCCCTTCCTCGTAGCCGAGGACCCCTCTTTTAGCACCAATTCCCTCTTCCGATTTTGAATACAATGTTTTTTTTCGTTTTTTTCTAACTTGTAAATACACCTTTTTAATTAACTAGAAAGATAAATATTTTAAAAACACTCATTTGTTTATTGCCCCTGTGCCCCCTTTTTATTCTTTTAATCCTTTTGTTTTAAGCTAACCACTCTTTGTACTTTAGGGCCTTGTATCCTTTTATGTCCTGCCGCTCCACAATCTTTTTAGATTTTAGCGGCGTACACATCCTGCTCCAAATAATATTAATATATATGACTATGTAGTATATGCAAACAAATGCACAAAGGTAATTGCAATTAATTTTATGTATTCTAAATTTGTTTCTAACTTTTTAAGTGCGGCCCACAAAGCTTTACATAAGCTTCATTGTGGTCCGCTGCTTAAAATTATTGCCCATCTCGCTCTATAGCATTGATGCTTACCTACCCTCATTCGATGAACTGGTGGTGATAAGGTGGGTGTTGTGTCGTTTTCTCGTACCGCGATTCCATAGCTTAGGTCTTTCCCGCCGTTCTGCTTTCAGAAGAGCTCTTTTTGCTCCTTTCTCCCGAGTAAATAAAGATGGCGTCTAGCCGTCAGGGCAAAATGTAACTGGAGTCTCGCTTATTTGAATTTTAAAATCCCTTTTGCAGTTGGTCAAGCAAAGTCCTTGAATCGTCGGTGACTATGTCATTGAATACTAGTGACGGCCGAGAGCATAGTTTCGAAGTCCCCATCTCAGCATTCCATTTCCTCCGACACTCCACAGCGACCATTTTGAGACAGATGCAAGCCATCGAAAAGCGACGGTGATGCACAAGACACAAAGACGTCTTCAGCCGGAAATATGCTTCCTCCTTATCGCATCCTCGGTGTCCTGAAACTACGTTGACCACCGTTAACTGCCTAGCTTAAAGGGGGGAAGGGAGTATAAATAGAATAAAAAAACAAACAAACTAGGAGATCGATAAAATGGGAAAGTTGACGCTGTTGAACCATCCGATCTGAAGTTAGCCATGCATTCATGGTAATGTTATAGAAGAGAGTGGATTCTCAACCATTCCCCGTCATTATTTCATGCCTATGTGCTTTCAATGACATGCGGCTGACACCATTGCGTTGGTATTCATATTCACCATTTACTAGGTCTTAAAGGAGTTTAGAGCGCACAACCCTTGCTATAAGGTGAAGTCTCCTAGCGGAATCGGTTTTGTTTTGTTTAGGGAATTTTAAATTAGCCTAGCACTTTGCAAAAAATCCTAGCGAAATCGCTTCATGGAAGCTCAGACAGCCCTCCACTTATATGATCTTCGTTAATAAAAAAACAAACAATTCACGTTGAATGAAAACCTTTCCGGCTTTTGTCATATATTCGCGATGAAATAGAAGGCGATCGAAAATTAACATCACCGCCTTTATATAATTGCGCCAAAGTTTGTGTAGAGAATGAAAGTAGAAGCAGATAAAATCGAAACCAACATTACTTTTCTATATACACCTCTTAGTGACCCCGAGCTTGCTGGGTCCTGACAATTTCTACTCGAAAGATTCGCTGCTTATGGCTACTGTAGCCGAGGCGCTCTTGCCATGGTTCTTCCCATCTTATTATACACGATCCTCCCTACTTCCTAACATGACACTTTTTTACACACGCCCTCTCACAGAGTCGCTTCATCTTCGACGAACTCCCTTTTTCTAACATTACCTACACTAATACTCCCTCCTCGCTCGCGGAGACTTTCGGGGCTCCCCGCGAGCTAGCTTCAGCCCTTTGGTGGAGAGGTGGTTCAGTCGTCACTCTTGTATTGACTGCTAACGACTTATTCGCTCCCTCCTGCCTCGCTCTATGTATTATATATAATTTATTCATTACCTTGTTTATCTATGCATCATTTATTTACTCTTACAGTTCCTCCCTGTTCCTTATTTTCGCTATCTCACTGAGGGCCTATGTTGAGAGTACGTGGAAACCCTGTAATCCCTTCCCCCTCCTTCTGGAAGTTGAGCCTCTCATCTGATTTACGGCCTTGAGGTGGCAACACACTACTTCGACCTGGTGGCTTGTGGCAAACGAGAGGCCAAGTCGATCGGTTGGACAATTGGGGGATTTTGTCCTTGAGAGCTTAACGAGTCAATTTGGCAGCTTAGGTCCTGGCATGACATTGGTCCGGTAATGTCGCCTGGCCCCCTTTGTTACTTGGGTATACCAGGTGTGGGGCCGCTAAGAGATTAGCTCCTTCCTCACCAGCTGCGTGGTGGGTGGTGAGCCCGCCTAGTGTAGTCATTTTACTTAGTTTATGGGTAAATCATCTCTACAATCCCTTTTCCACTCGAGTAGTGTCAGTTGCTGGGAAGGGTTCTCGTGATAAGCGTCCCCGTAAGGGGCACGGCGATTTGCATTACTGGCCGCGTGCTGACGGAACTGCACCCGTCCGGCCCCAGCTTACCCCCTCCTCTCTGACACTGTCTTCTTACCCTGCTTCCTCCTTTTCATACAACCTCCTCCAGAACTTTCTCTGGTCAGCCTCTAATTTCACAGGGTAGACACCCAACCAACCCAGTTCTGGGAGGGGAGGGGACAATACCTCCTCACCACTGAGATCCGGTTTGGGGTGGTGGGTCTTTAACAACCTGTTTCATCCCCACCCACACCTTCCTCGCATACCCTTTCTTTCTCCTTTCACGATGTATCATTTTTTATGCCGTATCTAAGGGGGATCCGCCATGCTGATGGGCTGCCAGGTCACTAGGCGGAAATGGCCTCAAATGCCGGCAGAACCTGGACGCATTTCCAGCGGTAGGTGGCCCAAAATTGACCGGGAGCGGTTCGATAGGGCCAACCCCCTTAATCGGGCAAGGGATGGCAGGGCCCGCCGGCCCATGACTCCTAATGTCGCGTTCGTGTGCGACCAGCTTGCAGGGAGTCAGTATACCTGTGTAGGGAAATCGATATCCCACCCTCAAAACTGAGGCCCTTTTCGGTAGCCACAACGTCCTGGCATTGTTAGCGGTGTAATCCTATTAACCTCTTCCTCTCGCCTCAAGTACCACCCGAAAGGCCGTCCCACAACCACATAATGCACTAATCATCAGATTTTTTACCACGGCGAGCCTAACTTTGGTTAAACCAGCAATATTTTCCCTAAGAGTTGGTATTTCATTTCACTTCATATGCGAAATCAGAGGAGCGTCGGCCTAAAGGTAGGTGAAAGTCTGAGAAAAACAGTTAGAGGAGGAGACAATTCCGCCGTCCTCTCCTTCCCCTACCCCCAGTGGGGGGTAGGGGAAAAACAAGTTTGATTTAGTCATCAAGACGACGGAAGTCCGGCTAGAGGCCCGGCAACCAACGAAAGGGACGTGGAAGAAGTTCATCATGAGCCAGTTCCTGGTGGCCACACCGAAAATTAGCATCTTGTCTCGAGGAAGATCGAGACGGCGAAGTGCCCGGCAATCCTACGAAAGGAACACAGAAGCAGCTCATGCTGAGCCAGTTCCTGGTGGTCACACCGAAAAATTTAAGTTAGCTTGGATTAAACAAGTTCATCTAGCTCTCATCAGAGCTAGTACGTGCTACCTCCACATCTCCAGTACCCCCAGTGGACAAAGACCAAGATAACGACAACCTGTTAAGTAACGGCGACACAGAGAACCAGGAGAGCACACGTCACCAGCTCCAATCTGAAGCTCCACTCAGCACCCCATAAGGAGGATGACGTCTTGTCACGCCCTGGGCTACAGAAAGGTGATAAGCAGCCATCAGTGGGTCCCTCCACAAAGGGGACCACTGGGGGTGCACAAAACAAACATCAAGCTCCCTATAAAGAACGGTGGAGAAAAAAAAAATGGCAAAAAGACGTGCAACCCTTACCTTCACCTCAGGGGGAGGTTAAAAAAAAGTTAAGTTCTACTGTAGGAGTATGGGCCAAAAAGACTGGCCTAGTGGTCTTTATACTTCGATCAAAATAAACATGCCGTGGAACATTCGTGGCCTCAGAGCAAACTGGGAGGAACTCGCCACCCTGGTGACAGACTCCTTCCCAGCAGTTATCTGCATTCAAGAGACCATAGCGAGGCAGGAAAATTGTTCATGCCCCACGAGATATAAGGTACTGCAAACTTCTACTTACAGCGGTGGAGGTCATCGCGGTGGCGGTTGTTTATACCACCGTCGTGATTTCCACTTCCAAGAAATAAAACTACAATACCCCCTTGCAGTGTGTGGCAGGACTTGTCTACCTAGGCACAGACTACACAGTCTGCTCCATTTATCTACCACCAAGAGATGACATTGTACCCTAGCACCTAGCAAACCTTGTGGAGCAGTTTCCTCCTCTATTGTTACTGCTCGGATACTTCATTTGTTGTGGGGGGATTCCATCTGCAATAACAGAGGTAACTCCCTCCTCGCCTTTATTGATGGGCGGCATGACTTGGTTATCAACACTGGTGAGCCCACCCATTTCCATAGTCAAACGGGCATATCCACTGCCATAGACTTCTCGCTCTGCAGCTCAAGTATAGCAGTGGATTTCACTTGGACGGTGGATGAAGACCAATGTGGAAGTGACCACTATCCTATAATTCGAAAGACTGTGGTATCCCCTCCCACTACTCGTCTCCCAAAGTGGTCTCTCCCCTGTGCAGAATGGCTGAAGTTTATGGAATCCTGCAACTTTGACAGCCGTGCAGAAGACTTTGGCACTGTCGAAGCGGCTGTAGAATACATCACATCCCGCATCAGTGAGCATCCCCCATACATCTGGGAATTTCCCACGACGTCCGGTTTCCTGGTGAAACCAGAACTGTTCAGCTGCCAGAAGGGCCGAGAGGAGCTACAGATCTCAGCCTAACGCGCAAACCGTGCTTGACGCTCCTCCTAGCAATTTTATGTGAGCTCCATCTCGCCGTCCACACCAATGTCAAATATATGACAACGAATCCGTAAAATGAAGGGAAAATATGTTCCCCAATCATGCCCCATCCTGTCGTTGAATGGAAACACCGTGGCTGCACCTGACGAAGTGGCAGAGACCTTTGGCACCTTTTTTTTGCATCAGTAGCCCAGTGGGACACTACCTCCCCTTCGGCTATACGACGACTCTGAGAGGAACGGAAACTCTTTACCATACGTGAATTAAGAGAGGCCCTGAAAAATCTGTAAGGGCAGCTCCTCAGGGCACGACGGCATCACCTATGCAATGCTTCGACATCTTCCGCAAGAGGGGATCTCCTTTCTGCTAGGCCTCTATAACCGAATCTGGATTGAGGGAACATTCCTGAGCAGCTGAATCCTGGCGGTAGTGATTCTGATCCCGAAACCGGGTAAAGATCAGTTGCAGCCCACCAACTTCTGTCCAATCTTACTCACACCGTGCATGTGCAAGCTGCTTGAGAAGCTTATGACACTGCCTGGAGAGGCGACATTCTCCAAACACCACATAACTGTATTTCTTAAAGGCCTTCATGGCCAATAGGATTGTCCGGCTTCGAGCTGGACGAGTCCTCTCTTCTCCATATCAACTCAAAGGTGGAGCTCCACAAGGCAGTGGCTTGAGCGTAAGTTTATTTGCTATTGCGATCAATGATATAGTTGATGTGCTCCCAAATGGAGTGATCAGCACGTTATATGTGGACGATGTCAATATCATTTGCAGCCTCATGGATGTCAGCGGCCAAAGACCGCTCCAGCTTGCCATAGAGAAAGTCTGAGTGGGATACCCTTAGGGGGGTTTCCGCTTCTCGCAGAAAAAGACCCTCGCAGTACATTTCTGCATGATCCGGGGAATACATCCTAATCTGTATCTTTATGGCAACCGGATCTCGTGGGAAGTTGAGGCTCGGTTTGGAGAGATGGTATTTGACACCAGCTAACCTGGTCTCCTCACCTCCGTTTCCTGAAACTTAATTGCCTTTGGGCAATGAACCTTTTAAAATTATTGTCAAACACATCATGGGTTGCAGACCTCGACATCATGTTGAGGCTGCACAAGCAATAATATTGCCAAAACTAGAATATGGTTGCGAGCTGTACTCCTCCACTACCCAAGCCTGACTAAAGGCGCTAGATTTCATCCACCACTGAGGAGTGCCCCTCACAACTGGGGCATTCAGGTCGTCCCCAATCCCTAGCCTTCTAATGGATGGAGGTGCAATTCTTTTGGACCTCCGCAGGCATTCGGCACTGATCAGATGCTGGTGCCGCCTATAGAGACTGCCGGGTGTTACTTGACAACCACCCTAACCTGACCGTGCAAGTAAGCCCACAGTAAGTAGCCCAGACTAGGTCCCTGGGATCTTCCTGATGTCACCTTTAGTAGGGGATTTTCAGGGAGAAAAGGATCACTCCCGCCCCAAGCTGAGCTACTCCGGGTTAAAGACTATCAGTCTTTGTGTCAGCCATCAGCAGCCTCAAAGGGACTACCGGAACACACGGCCCCACCACAATTTCACACAATGGAACCATGGTGACTACCCTCTGTGAAAATGAAAGACTTTTTCGTGAAGTCTGGAAGAATGTCTTCAAAATCGCCGATGAAGAGGATCAGGTACTCCAATACATGGAGAAGAGGGAAGACAGGTTCACTCCTTACGGAACCGCGAATCTCACTCGTCTTCTTATCGTTTCGGCCCAAAGTCCCAGGCCTTAGCCAAATTAACATCAGTCACTTGTAAGAGGCTCCTGAAAAACTCCGGACTAGACTGCTGAACCTGTTCAACGCGTCCCTGGCAATGGGATATTTCTCAGATAACCTGAAAACGGAGAAACCTGAGAAACCAGTGAACCAGGTCATGGACTTTAGGCCTATCTCATTCCTAGAGACCACTCTGCTGAACGAAAAGCAACATGAATTTAGAAAACCCCGCTGCACGGAGACAGCCATAGACCACATGCTTCAACATGTAGCAACTGGGTGAGCTAATGGGTGCTGGATCGACGTCGTCTGTAGAGATGTAAAAAAGGCTTTCGATAGTCTGGATCGATGGCCTAAAATACAAAATCTCGAGACTCAGACTCACGCCCCATTTCGATAATGTCCTCTGCAGCTACTTGACAGGCAAGCAAGCTGTCATTACTTTCAAGGAGCACACGGGGGAGGCTTTCGAGATCTTGTCCGTTGTACCCAAAGGAGGATGCCCCAGCCCCACTATCTTCACTATCTTCATGAGGGATATCCCTAAACCTAAAGACGGAAGAACGCTCAACATCCAGTACGTGGAGGATGCCACCTAAAATTGTGATTCGAAGGACAAAATCCGCAAGGATGATGACCAGAGCCACGGCTGCGGAAGCCGAAAGGATCTCCAGCTTTGAAAGGCACAGGAAAATCCAGACCACCATCACAAAATTGAAAGGAACCGCGATCGGGAGGCATCGGACCGTCACTCGCAATTTAGACGCGGTCGCCATTGAATACTCACCAAGTGTGTCCGTACTCGTCTTCAAGCTTGCAGATACATCGGCACAAGGATTGGAATTGCAGGCATGGAAATGAAGAAAATCAAAGATTTAGAAACCTTAACCAAGCAAATAAGAAGAAACTATACACCAGGTTAGTCAGATCTCAACTGGTATATCCTGCTAAACTTCTCAATGCAGCCTCATCCAGCAACATGTCAAAGCTTCAGCGTTGAAAAATCGAGAACTCTGGTTCATCATCAACTCAAGGTGGCAAGAGTTCCGGACCTCGAAGAGCCTCCACGAAGAGGTCGGCATAGATCCGATCAACGTCTTCCTTCACAAACCAGGACGTGACAAATAGGCAAGACTCGAAACAGTTCTTCTCATGGAGACCCTGGACGCCCTTGACCCAAAAGCAGATAGGTCGATTTAAAAAATACCTTCCCAACACTAGAACAAAGGTACCTATACCTAAATACAAATAACTCGAAAAATAAAACGAAAATAATAAAACAACAAACAAGGCAAAAGATCCGTAGTGGGACGAACAAAATTAGAAAAAAAATAAAGATCCCGCAGTGGGACACCCAAAACTTAACATAAAATATCGCAGTGGGAGACCAATACAAAATAAGGAGAAGGATCGATCACCGGGCATCATTTACCTCTACTGCATTCTTCCTTTTTCATCTATTTTGCCTTCCCCTCTATTACTTCTCCCACCTCTTATTCTATTTTTCTAAATTAAATGGAAATGGAATCTCACTTCATTCGCTTCCATCATACTTCATCGGTAAAGGAGGAAAAGAACACCTAGAGCTACTCTTAAGATGATCGCGTAAGATCGAAAGCTGAGCAATTGAAGTTTGTTTTATAGCAAACGCAGTAATTTCAAAAGAGAGATGAACTAGGAAAGGTAATCCACCATTTACAAGATTGACCGGAACTTTGATGTAAACTTTGTTTACCAAAGTTCCGGTTGACTAAACCATAGGCCTTCTGTGGGAAGTCATGCCTAGACTTAATTTGGATCTTCCCATTTCTACGAGTAAATTTATCGATTTAGTTGAATTATGTCTCTCTGACAATGTGTTTCGATTAAAAAATGAGTTTTATAGACAAATATTTGGCCTTAGCATGGGAAATAGTTTATCTCCGATATTGGCACGTCTCTTCATGGTATATTTTGAGACTGAACTCCTTCCCACAATTTCTCCCCCTAAATTTATATGGTTAAGGTACATTGACGATGTATTTTATGTATGGCCTAATGGCCATGATTTTGATACCTTTTTTAATAATTTGAATAATTTGCATGTCTCCAACAAATTTAAATATGAATGGGAATATGATAATAGATTACCCTTTTTAGATGTCCTCATTAATAAAGATCACCATGAATTAAAACTTGACGTGTATAGGAAGCCAACCCACTCGAATGCCTATATACATTATTTTTCGTTTCACGATAATACTGTTAAAAAATCGGTAATTTCTAACCTTTTCCTTAGAGCATACAAAATATGTCATCATTCCTATTTAGATGAAGAAATTGTCATTATCGGGACCATTTTTTCTAATTTGTATTACCCCGATTGGTTCATATCGTCTGGGAATATGATAATAGATTACCCTTTTTAGATGTCCTCATTAATAAAGATCACCATGAATTAAAACTTGACGTGTATAGGAAACCAACCCACTCGAATGCCTATATACATTATTTTTCGTTTCACGATAATACTGTTAAAAAATCGGTAATTTCTAACCTTTTCCTTAGAGCATACAAAATATGTCATCCTTCTTATTTAGATGAAGAAATTGTCATTATCGGGACCATTTTTTCTAATTTGTATTACCCCGATTGGTTCATATCGTCTGCCCATTTTGCAGCTAGGAAAACATTCTATGGTAATAAGCCTTCCCGCACTAACGACTTCAACAAATGTATAACATTGCCATTTAATAATAAATTAAATAGTTTAAAGGACATATTTGGAAAAGCGGGTATTAATCTAGCCTTTAAATATAATAATTCCTTAAACCAATTGATGATGGCCACGAAACCAAAAGAACATCATAACATAGGAGTATATGCAATACCATGCAACGATTGCCATAAAGTTTATATAGGGGAAACGGGGAGAAATCTAGGCAAGAGATTGTACGAACACAAAAGAGATATTAGAGTGGGCAGCGAAAGCAGTGGAATATTTTGCCATGTTAGAGACAAGAATCATACGATCGATTTCAATGGAAGTAAAATGTTATTTAAATCGGCTAACTATGTTAAGAGAAGAATCGTAGAATCGAGCTTGATATCGTCAGTTCCTAATTTAAATCTATCTGAGGGTCAATTTTCTTTTAATCCTGTAATAAGATCGCAAATAAACAAAATAGTAAAATGCCAGCGCTTCAATATGTTTAGGCCTACCCCCTTCCCTCCCAGATTAGCCACAAGTAGGGGATTGGGGGAAAAAAAGAGGGGATCCTGTGTTATGCTTATATGCATTTCTCTTATATTTTCTGCCCAGTGTCAGTTGAAAAAGGGTGTGAGATACACCGAAACTGTTCTGAATTAAATTGTCTTTGGAGAATGTGGTTTAATTCCTCATATATATATAATGTGTGTGTGTGTGTGTAAAACTTGGGATTTGATTATTCCTTCATTTTTTAAGATAAATTTAGCACGCTTCAACTTGCCTCCTTTTATCTTTACTCTCACGAGTTAATAACACTGTACAACAAATTTCAGTGTCACGAAAAAAAAGAAAGATCTCGTGTGCATTTTCTTAAGAAGTTGAGTGTGCTAAATTCGAATCTGATAACAAAAGTTTCCCATCACGTAACATTTTCTTGTAAATTGCCGAATGTAATTAATTCATGAATATATAATCAATCATCATGTTTGTTACCATTATATAATGTATTAATTTACATTTTAGTATTTACTTCTTCGTTTGTAAGACGTCTCAGGTGTGTCACGCTTCAGGTTCCAGCAGAAGTCAGTCAGCATAGCAGGGCTCCATTTTCCTTTATACCTGTTTTCCATTCACACTATATTTTGAAGGAACCTCTCTCCATGTTCATCACTCACATCTCCTGCATTCTCTGGGAAGAAGTAAAGATGAGAATGAAGAAAGTGTGTCATCAGTGACATAATGCATCCGAGATTTTGATAGCACTCGATTAGGCTCTCCACTATACGCTCTGGCTGAGCGCCTTGGTGCTTTCTCAGAAGTCCTTTGCATACATCTTTGAATGCATGCCGGGCCGCTAGCTCAGTTTCATCCATTGTCGCCTCCAAGCCATCACCAGCTATAAGTTGATGAATCTGAGGGCCTAGGAATATGTCTTCTTTAATCTAGGCATCACTTATTTCAGGGAAGATCTCTTGTTATGTTGCAGTGCTTTGGTAAATTGCCTTATTATGCAGTGGTGGCAAAATAATTTTCTCCTTATTAACTAGTAGCTCATGAATTACATTATGGAATCCAGGTATCATAGTTTCCCGAGGTGACCATTCTGAGCGCACATAATGTTCTGATCTGTCTCTACTGTCCCACTTGCAAAAGAAGCATATAAACTTGGTGTATCCAGTTTGTAGCCCGTTAAGTAGGGCTACTACTTTCAAGTCCGCACAAATTAGACACTTATGTTCCTTGTAACTTATACATTCTAGAATAAAAGCAAGGTTCTCTTATGTCTCTCTTAAAATGTCTGGAAATAAAGGCATGGTGTTCTCATGCGCACCAGAACCGCTTTTATGCTGTAAAGGAATGCATCAATGAATAACCTCAACTCATTTGGTTTATAGGTCAGCTCAAGGGCATTGAATAGGCCTTTGATATCATTAAAATAAGTCAAGTTGTTTTCAAAAGATAAGAATTGCTGTAGATCTGCAGAACTCTTCCTAAATACTGTAATTCGAGCATGTTCATCCAACAGGTTCCATTGTTGCAGACGTAAGTCCATGAATTCTCTATGTTGCTAGTAACTGTTAGATCGTGAACTTAGATCATTGAGTTCCGGTTTGGTGATGAGGTGTGGTTGTTTTGTTTTTTTGTCAGATTCAAGCTGTGCCACATATGGTGTATCTTGAGATTCTAAATCGTCTGAGTTGCTCGTGTCATCGCTTGGTAATTCAGAGGGTAAGCTGTGGTACAGGAATAGCACTTGAATGTCGAACTGGGCGAATAGCAGACTGAAGATGTGGATACATGATAGATTTATTGCCTTTTCTGTTAGGAGCTGCAGTGAAATAAAATAAAATCGGACTAAAAATGGATATTACCGGCTGTGATCACTTGCAGAAATAGTGGAAGTACAACAAACATAGTATGTATTTTCATCTTTTTAATTGATACATCTCTTGAAAATATATTAAAGACCGAGAAAGAAAACACATTGATCCACATATATAACAGAAACTGTCTGGGGAATTTTTGCATTCTCTATGCATTTTAGCTTTCTCTCCTGTAAAGAAAAGACACTGTAGTATTTGAAAATAATATAAAAAGTAACAGCAACAAATATTAAATAAAAAAGTTACAAAATCATCAAGCGTTACGTAAGTGTTACCCCAGATTTGGACCTATATAACTAAAAAATATTGAGTATCCCCTCATAAATTTCATAGGTTTAGTTGAAAATACTTTAGGAACAAACACCCCGTTAAAATTATATCAAAATCCCTTTATAACATTTAGAGTTTTCAGTTTCGGCCCAATCCTGTTTGCATTCAATCCCTACGAAACAAACAGTATATTTAAAGACTGCTAGGACCTTCTACATTTCGGACAAGGATCTGGCTGAGGCCGGTCCATCTGGCCAGGGGGCTCCTACCGGCGGAGGGGAGAAGCAGGTTTATTCCCCGCCCTCCTCTCCAAAAAAGAACAAAGACTAAAAAGACTTGGGGCTCCTCTCCATCCGAGGGGGCTGCGGGGACGGATGGGTCTGCTGCCACTTTGGCAAGCGACCAAGCCAAGATAAGCAAATCCGGCCCCTCTACCCCCCGGGTGCGAAGCCCATGACTGAGTAAGACCAAAAGTGCACAGGCCCTAGCATCGATAACATCGGGGTCCCTCATTCAGAGGTTACCTGGCATTTTCGAGCCCGCTTGCTTCAAACGCTTCCTAGTTATTCCCTCCACTGATGGCAGCATGTTTGCCAAGGAAAACATGATCTATCAGAGGAGAGCATTAACTAGTGTAATTGGTTGAGAGCCGAAGGTGACCCGTTTCTCAGACGGGAGCCTTCTGGCGAATGCAGCGAATCGCTCCGAGGAGGCCAAGATAAGTGCTCTTCGGACACTTGATGGCACCCCGGTGAGTGTGACACCGCACTCTACCATGAACTTTGTGAAATGAGTAGTTTATGCGAGGAAACTCGTGGAGAACTCCATAGAGGACATCACCTTAGAGGTGGCCGACCATGGGGCGCTCAAGGTCGAACGTGTGATGAGAAAACACGGAGGGGCCTCGAGACCCACCACTGCACTCTTCGTCACGTTCGACTGTGACAAGCTCCCTGAGTCATTGCGTGCCAGTTGGAACCCATATCGCGTAAAGGCATTCGTGATACTGCCGCGGCGGTGCGCTAGGCTTGGCTCCTTCGTCCAAGCCTAGTGGTGGGCTGAGTGGCTCGAAGACGGTGGATCCTCAAAAAGAGGGCCCCCCCCCGCCTCCGAAGCCGCAACGCTCGCCTAAGGTTTCGAGGCGGAGGGAGGAAAAGACTCGAATGGCCAGCCCAACCAACCCCCAATAAGTCCTCGAAGGTTTGTCTGGCTAACAGCGCCCGAGGTTTCGCCTCCGGGAATCGTACGGCCATTCTCATGAGGGTCTTCTATTCGAAGAAGGCCCCCGCGTCTCCTCCGAGCTAGGCCTGGAGGGCGTATTCCTTCAATGGAATTGCCGTGGACTCAGAGCCAACTGGGAGGAGATGTGGAGGCTCGCCCCGTTATCCGTTAGCTATTTTTATGCAGGAGAACATGCTAGGCGCATGCCGCCTGCCCGCCCTCCCGGGGTATAAGGGTCTTGCGACCCCACCACAACGAGATGGCCGGGCGGGAAGATTCGCGGTTTACATCCGGCATGATGTCTTCGTTCTCCCTTTCACTTTAGATACCTCCTTTCAGGCAATGGCTGTGCAGCTTCACCTGGGTAGGAGATATACTATCATTTCTGCGTACATTCCACCTTCAGCTGACTTCGACACGGCGGACTTCCGCCGCGTCTTGACACGGTTGCCGAGGCCCTTCCTCTTGTTTGGAGATCAGAACGGCAGGCATCCTCTCTGGGAAGATTACTCAATAAATCCCAGGTGACAAGTCTTTGCCGATCTGATCGAAGAGCTTGAGATAGGTGTCCTAAATGTAGATGAGTTTACGCATCACTGCCCAAGAACAGCTTCATTTTCTTGCATTGATCTATCTTTGTGCTCTTCGGATGCACAGCCTGATTTTGATTGGGGGATGGTCGATGACCTCCATGGTAGTGATCACTTTCTTATTAAACATCATTTTCAAGGCAACTGCCGCCTGAGAGCCCACCTTGGTGGTGCTTGGCGCGAGCGCGGTGGCCTGCATTTAAGGAAATGACTGAATTCTCTATCTCAGTCGAGGAGTTTAGGTCGGCAGATGAGGCCGTTGAATTCTTATCTGGCAACCTAATCGCCGCGGGCCTGACTACTATTCCCAGAACGTCTGGCCGTTTTGCACGCCGACCACTCCAATTGGGGTCAGCTGAGTGTGAGACGGGCCCTCAAAAAAAAGCGTTATGTCTACATGCGCTATAAGCGCCGCCTGAACGATTTCACTGTCGCTGAATTTCGCCGGGCTAGAGGTAGGTTCCGGTATACTTCATAGCACGTTCGCCGCTTTTCTTGGGGGGCATACGTGCATTCACTTAACGGGAAGACCCCTCTGGCAGAGGTGTGGAAGCAAGTCAAAAGGATTATGGGCAAATTGCAGGATCTCCCTCCCATTCTCTAGGAGAATGGGACCGCAATCTTGGACCCCGCGTCCGTGGCTGAATCCTTCGCGACCGCTTTCTCCTCATTCTCTAGCCTGGATGCTTCTCCGCCAGCATTCAATGCACGTCGTCATGTCGCGGAAGGACGCAGGCTAGACTTTACCTCCAGAAGCGGAGAACCCTTCAACGACAGGTTTACTGTGAGTGAGTTGCGTTCCGCTCTTGTTTTGTGCGCGGGCACCGCCCATGGTCCAGACGATATCCCGTACGCCATGCTTCGACACATGGGTGAGCGAGGCATGGCACATCTCTTAGATTTGTTCAACAGGGTCTGGGTGGAGGGTTTTCTCCCAGATTCTTTGCGAATCGCTACTGTGCTTGCCTTTCGTAAACCGGGGAGAGATCACTCTACCCCGGCCGGTTTCCGCCCAAACTCTTTAACTTCTTGCGTGTGCAAGCTGATCGAGAAATTGGTTAATGTTAGACGAGCCTTTTTCCTGGACAGTGGAGGCCATCTGTCTTCTGCACAGTGCGGATGACGCAAGTTCCACTCCACGTCGGATGATCTGCTCCGACTGGAAAATGCCGTCTGCGAGGACTTCCCTCGTAGACAGCACTACGCCACGGTGTTTTTCGATCTGGAGAAGGCCTATGATACCACATGGTAATACGGTATCATGAGGACTCTCCACACGATGGGGGCGAGGGGACGCCTCCCAGTCTTTATATCTGAATTTTTGCGAGATCCTCGATTCCGCGTACGGATGGGGGGAGCTCTCTCCGGCCCAAAGGAGCAGGAAGAGGGTGTCCTGCAGGAAAGTGTACTCAGTGTCACACTCTTTGCCCTGAGCATCAACGGCATCTCCTCGGTGCTGCCAGAAGATGTTGTCGCTACGCTCTACGTGGACGACCTTTCGATCTCTTTTGGCGCGGCCCAGATGCCAATTCAAGAGCGTGCGCTTCGCTATGCCGAAGCGCACAGGTGGTGCACTTCTGCCGCCAACCCCGGCTCCACCCCGCTTTAGATTTGTTTCTTAATCGGGTGCGCCTGGAAGTGGTTAAATCGCACCGTTTCCTTGGTCTTGTATTTGACCGATGCCTCACCTGGGAGGCTCATATTCCCAGCCTTAGGGTCTCTTGTACCCGGGCCATGGATATTCTCCGTTCCGTGACGTTCAGCGCTTGTGGCCCTGATAGGGCTACTGCCTTACTTTTTTATCGATCCTTTGTTCGTTCGAAGCTCGACTACGGATGCGAGTTTTATGCATCGGCATCCGAGCGTTTATTGCGGAAGGTGGACTCGATCCACCCACCGGCCTTCGCCTTGCGACCGGTTTATTCCGCACTTTCCTCATTGATAGCCTGTTAGTCGATGCTGGGGAGATTCCACTCGCTGTACGCCGCGTGCAGTGCATCACTCGCCTGTACCCGCGAGCCCGGCGCCTCCCCCAGTCGCCAACAGCTCTCACTGCATCCGTAGCTGATCTCGACGGTGCCTATGCCGCAGAGAGACGCCAGGCATACCCTAAGCTCTTTGTGTTTAGGGTCAGGAAACTCCTTCGAGAGCTAGGTATAGCTCTTGAGCCGGTGGTGATCCTGGTTCTGTACAGGACGCCACCCTTGAGGGTAGCACATTTGGCTATTTGGATTTACCCGGGGCTGGGTGTGAACCCTTTTTGCCGCCAGTTTGACCAGGGCAGCGCCCGAGTTGAGTATAACCCGCAGAAGGGCTTCTAATGGGCTCGGAAACAACCTTGCTCGTTGGCCTGGATGGGCCAGGAGCAGACGGTGTCTTTCTAACCATTGAGGCATAAGACGTCTGAGGCAGAGCCGGGCGCGCCAGGACCAAGTCCTTAGCCTCGCGGAATGAGACTCGATCCTGGGCCTGACCATCCAGGATTTCTTTCTCAAGGAGATATGCACCACATTGCTTCAAAGAAGCGGGGTGTGGCTCTCCGCAATTGACACACTTGGCCACACACAATTTGGACTTATCGTGTGCGGCTTTGGAGCAATTTACACATTCTTCGTGTGACCCCGACCTTGCACGTCTACATGAGTGATTCGTATTGCTGAAGCGGTGTCATTAATAGCACCGCCGCGGCAGTGGCACGAATGCCTTCACACGGTATGGGTACCAACTGACACGCACCGACTTAGGTCGCTTGTCACAGTCGAACGTGACGAAGAGTGTAGGGGTGGGTCTCGAGGCCCTTCCCTGTTTTCTCATCACACGTTTGACCTTGACCGCCCCGTGGTCGGCCAGCTCTGCAGTGATATCTTCTATGGACTAGTCCACGAGTTCCCTCGCATAAACTACTCCTTTCACAAAGTTCATGGTAGAGTGCGGCGTCACACTCACCGGGGTGCCATGAAGTGTCCGAAGAGCACTTATTTTTGCCGCCTCGGCGAGAACCGCCCCATTCGCCAGAAGGCTCCCGTCCGAGAAAGGTGTCACCTTCGGCTCTCAACCAATTATACTAGCTTAAGCTCTCCTCTGATGGATCATGTTGCCCTTGGCCAACATGCTGCCATCAGTAGAGCGGATAACGAGGAAGCGTTTAAAGCAAGCGGGCTCGAAAACGCCTTGTAACCTTTAAATGAGGGGCCCGATGTTATCGAGGCTCCGCCCTGCGCCCTTTTAGTCTTAGTCAGGGGCTCCGCACCCGGGGGGTGCAGAGGGGCTGGATGTGCCAATCTTGGCTTGGTGGCTTACCGAAGCAGCAGACCTATCCGTCCCCGCAGGCCCCGCGGATGGAGACGAGCTCCGAGTCTTCTTAGTCTTTTTTTTGTTCTTTTTCTTTTTAGGAGAGGAGGGCGGGAAATGAACCCGCTTCTTCCCTCCGCCGGCAGGATCCCCCAGTCCAGATGGAACTGCTTCAGGCAGGTCCTTCTCCGAGATGGAGAAGGTCCTGGTAGTCGCAGGGGCACCTGTCGGAGGAGATTCTTACCTTCCTTGTACTGCCTTGAAAACTTGGGCCGTTTGAGGAGGACCTTGCATTGGGTCTGATTCGTGTTCGGTGCTTGGCACCGAGCCCGGATTTCCCCCCATGGAAGGCCCTACCGTCTGAGGCTCTGTTGCCTCAAGGACCCTTTCTATCTCAGGGGGAGGGGGGGTTCAATTGGCCATCCGCCCCCAGGACATCGCAGGTCCCATTGGCAGCATTGTCACAAGTCACGTGTTGGGAGGCACAGGCCTTGACCCCGGCAAGGTTCAATATTCTGGCCAGCAGGTCTTTTGAGGGAAGCGACTGAAGGGGCCTGGCTTCCCTCTCCCCCCTAAGGAGGTTTGCCCTACCGAGCCGCTTCAATGGAGAGCGGCCGGCTATGGGCTTCCTGCTGGCTTTCTTGGCAGTCCCCTTGGAAAGAAAAGGGGGACTACGGATGGAAACAGGGAGGTGCCCGAAAGCACCTCCAGAGAAAGGGGTGAGGGGGAGTCCCCTACACCTGTAGGCGAAGGAGAGGAGTAAGCCTCCTCTCCGGTTAGAGAAATATCGAGGGTCCCCTGCGCAAGCACAGTGAGGGGGGGGGATCCATTTTTTTCTGTGGAGCTGCCCGAGGGTGGCTCCGTCGATGGAAAAGGGAAAGTTGAGGGTTGATTTTTTAATTGTTCATCATTGGACATGGTGACCCTATATTTTATATGGCAAGCAATCGCTCATCACCCCTCGCAGTAGCCCGTTCTTCAAGGGGTGCGTACAGGCCTGGCAGAGCCAGGTGCCGCCATTTAAGGCCACCCCTCCCGCCTGGTGACCTGGCAGCCCTTCAACATGTCGGCTCCACCTTGGGCACGGCGTAAAATTGATAGTGTGTGAAGAGAAAAGGAAAAGGGATGTGAGGAAGGTATGGGTGGGGATGAAGCAGGTTGTTAAAAAACTCCCAACCCGAACCGGAGCTCAGGGGTTAGGGAACGTTGTCCTCTCCCCCCTCAGCCCCAACCGAGACGGTTGGCTGAGAAGAAGGTCAGCATCTACCCTGTGAAATTAGAGGCTGACCATAGAAAGTTGTGGAAGAGATTGTATGAAAAGCGAGGAAACCGGGGGAAAACACAAGTGTTTTGATGGAAGGAGAAGAGGCTAAGCTGGGGTCTCAATTAGTCTGGATTCTACACCAGACATTTTACTCGTGGATCAGCTGTCATTCATCATTTCATATGTAAACCATGATGGTAAACCTTGGCCATAAACCAGAGGAGTTGTTCAATGCTGTTACTGAAATGCTTGAGAAACATGATATTGATATCCAGAATTGCATGGCATTCTGGGCCGACCAGATACCCAGGCCAGACTCCGAAGCGTATGTAAAGACCGTGCGGGGAGTAGCCTTAGGAGGGAGCCAGGAGGCCCACTTACTAGCAATGAGGGAGATTAAGGCCCAGAGCGCTTCGTTGTTAGGGACCACTGGTTGATCCAGGCATACTTGCACGCCAAAAAAGGGAAGGTGTAACACGGGGATGATGAAATTCAGGAGTATCTTCCAAGATCTTGTGGAGATAGAGTTATTGCAAGCCACTCAGAAGGCACCGCGAACCTTATTGCGCATTGCTGCAGTAAGGGTCGCTTTGTTTCTTATGATATCCACTCGGATACCCAGGTAAGTAAGGCGTTAACATGGCACGATGACGCTCTTTGCCAGATTTATTCTTAAGGGGCTATTGATGAGAGCTGCCACGCATTTCCTTACGTTGTTTCTGCTGCCGATGATGAGGATATCGTCGAGGTAGCAGTGAGATTTACATCCCCGTTGTTTCGCGAAGTCAGAAATGCCCGCGCCGACGGTGGCTTGCATCAAGAAAGGGCGCCCACAACTCCCATTGGGAGTTTGGTAAAGCGGAATCGGCGACCCATGCAAGAGATACCGAATCAATGTCTGGCCTTTCGGTAGAGGGGGAGATGGTAGAAGCCATCTTTGAGGTCTAATTTCGCCGCCCATTCCTTGCGGCTTGTGGTTTCGAGGACCTTCTTGAGCGATGGGAGACGGAACGAGGGGGCTCGAAGTGTTCTTGGGGCCCCATTCATACCATGGACTAAACGGGCGGAGCCGTTAGGTTTGGGGACCCCCAAAACTTTGTGAAGATTCTTCTTTTACCCCGGCATCTAGGAGTTATTCGAGGAGAGGCTAGACTGTAGGTGCCGAAGATTCTCAACGCCGGTAGGTTTTGTTAATGAAGACATTAAGACCGTTGGCTCGTGTAGCGAGGAGAAGGTGGTTAACCGCGGGGAGGCTAGAGAGGCATCTCGGGGGTTGTATATCTAGCCCGGCACTTGGGTCCACCTGGCAGTCGACTGGTTCCAGGAGGTCCATGCCTGGACTAACCCAGTCATCGCCACGTTCTTCTTTGGGGCTACGGTTTCCACGGTTGCCGTTGCCGTTGTCGTTGCGGTTTCCGTTGTTGCCCATAACATCGGGAGGTGCACTTAAGACATCCAAGAGAACATCCCCCTGTTCCAAGGGGTGATCCGAGGGGACCGATGATTCCGATGAAGAGGGAGCGGGTACGTTAATCACTGCAAGTCCCGGAAGGAGAATATGAGTCACTGGGGCCATTTCGGCGGGGTTGGTCGCGAATGACCAAGCCCCCGAATTCACTAGCCGCTACCTCTATGAAGTCCCTGAGGGGGCCACGAGGGTTATTTATTACAATTGTGGCCTCGTCATCGAGGCCCACGTCTATCCATTCAGATATGCTCGTCACAGGGGACGAAACGGGTGGGAGCACTGATAAGGGATCCTGCTGAAAAAGAAGGGGGGGGGATCACTAGGGAACTCTGGTAAGGGATCCTGGAGAGTGGGCGGAGGTGCCGTGTTGTCTTCTTCGCTTGTTTCCGGAGCGAAAGAGGCGTTTTCCCAGAATTCTTCGAAGGATCCTGATCCAAGGGAGAAATTCTCGAATTCCCCCGAGGTGGATGAGCAAGAACGTTCAGGGGAAAACATTATTTGTCTCGGTACCAGCCGGTACCGAGGTTACCGGTGACGTCGTTGAGGAACCTGCGGGCGTCTTCAGTCCTTCGGCGTGGTGGTGCTCTGCTTCTAGGACCCAATTGAGGGAGTCGTTGGTCCCCAGGATCCATATCTAGGCGGAGGGGCACGGTTAATTCTGATGACCTGGGTGCGTGGGGTGGAGAGGGCGGCTTCACTTAACGAAATTTCTGAGCTAATGGATGCCTGTTCACGGGCGTCACAATGCGTTTCAACACTCGTCGTCGTCGGTCTCTTTCAGCGAGCTTCGAAGTCCTGCCGGAATTACTCCTCCTGCTGGAGGTTTTGCCCTGCTTCTTGAATTCTGTCATAGTCCTTAATATGGTAGCTCTCGAAAAACGAAGGAGTTTATCTGTTCTGGTGACGAAAGCTCCTGAAATTAAAGCTCCAACAATTTGCCCATTTTCGGAAATAAAGAGACGAATTTTGATCCTTTGCCTTGCCCGGGATAAAAAGTCTTATCGCAAATAAATGCAGATGCATATTGTTTAAAATTCTTATATTGTGGTGCCAAAATATCTTTACTTGCTGATTATTATTATTTATAGGTTGATAAGAAATTCAGGAGAGGTGCACACTCTCCCTATCATATAATATACTTAAAATGAGTAAACGGTTCACCGCGCGTACCCGGCAGTTAACGCTCACGCGTGACTGACCGATAAAAACAGATCGAGCGTCTTATCTTCTATTATATTATATTATATTATATTCTATTCTTCTTCTATAACTATATTGATTTTTTTTCTCTTTGTTTGGATATCATTTTTTAGGTGGGGGAGAGGGGGGGAGAAGATAGGGGAAGAGAGAGAAAGAGAGAATTTTTTCTCTTGATTTCGATGTCCGTTTGTAATGGGGGAGAGGGGGGGAAGGGGAGGGGAGGGGTAGAGGATGAGGGGGGAGAATGGAGATAGATAGGGAGGAGGGGGAGAGAGTGGGGGCAAATTGGAGGGAGAGAGTCGTGGCCGAGTAAAGAGAGAGAGGGGAGAGGGTTGAACGGGGTTTTTTGATTCCTATAAATGGACAGACAGACAGACAGACACATACACACACCAGACTTCATTTATATTTTATTTTATTATTATTATTATATATATATATATATATATACATACAGTGGGTGCAATAAATAACCGATACATGGTCAAAAGCGGATTTATCATAGTTACACAACAGCAAAATAATGAAAATTGAACATCTTATGTATTTTGTATGTTGAATACAAATTCGGTATTAAAATACACAAAAAATAGTAAAGCATTGATATTATATCGACAAAAGTGTTAGATTATCGCCTCAAAGAGTATCCGACACACCCACAAAATTAGTTTTAAAGTGATAATAAATAGTTCTTGAACATTCCAGAGTGGTTTACGTGATAGGAATGCTGTAGAACTTTCTAAAAAAATAATCTACTTCGTCCACGTGAAACAGCGGACCTCACTCAGTGTCTGAGAGCTGCATGAGAAGGAGGTCATCGTTTAACACTCTAATTCTAATATGGCGAAGACTAAAGAATTTCCAAAAAGGAGCAGATAACTAATTGCTGAGTTACATAAAAGTTGTTTGGGCTATAGAAAAATTTCATCTATGCTAAAAATACCAATCTTAACCATTGGTGACACGGTTCGCCGGTTCCCTGCAAGTCTAACACGTTCAAGGCGTCCATCTAAAATTTCAAACCGTGCGGCTAAAGTAAAGATCCTCGAGTCGCTTGATCTGAACTTCAGAAAGATTTGGAAGCAGCTGGGACAAATGCATGCAAAAATACAATTAGAGCTGTTCTTAGGAACGAGGGATTCCATTCTCGCACACAAAAAAGGACACCTTTGTTGAAACCAATTCATGTCAGAAATCGTCTGAAATTTGGGGGACGCTGTTCTATGGTCTGACGAGACGAAGATTGAGTTATTTGGGCGGAATAGTGTTAGTCACGTTTGGAGGCAGAAAAACTAAAAATACAATTCCAACAGTGATGTTTGGAGGAGGCAGCATAATGGTATGGGGCTGCTTCTCCTCTGGTGGTCCTGGAAGACTACATATTATTGAAGGGAAAATGAATGCTCAGATGTATCGCAGGATTCTGGATGATAATTTTTTACAGTCTGCAGACGACTTGAAGTTGCCGCAGGACAAGGATCCAAAACATTCAGCCAAGGGCACTGCAGCGTGGTTTCAGCATGTCGTAGAATAGGCTCTCGACGATATTCCATATATGTATAACTATTCGTTGAGGGAATTATTCTAAAATTTCGAGTGCGTGGTAATCTGATTGACCGAGGTTATTTATCTTCAATATGCTTAAGAAGTGGAACTGAGCTCAAGGATAATAATATAGCTATCATTAATGAAATAGAGTTTTATTAATTAAACTATCAACAACACACAAAAAGAAAATGTTTAAATAAACAGAGAATGGAAAGGGTCGTAGGAAAATCTGACTAATCCGAGGATTAAGATTTGGAGAGATTTAAAAAGGTAAACAAATAAAAATTAAAGGGATGGGATGGTTCGCTAAACCATTTAAAGCACAGGGTAGCGTTGATATAAGGTTATATAATTAAAGGTAATGCTCAGCTTACGTAATTACAAGGTTGTTGTGCAGACGAAGACGATGCGAAGGAATCTTCGGTCCACTGGTGATTACCAGCAGAAGGGTTCTTGGGGGGGTTGTCCTTAGCGAAGGGGAAGGACTGTCTTCGAAGAGTGAGAGCGAAGTGGGGCTCGGAGGTACGAGCGATCTTTGTGACAGCAAATCGGGGATGTTCTAGACGAACAATGGAGGTTATCGTTGAAACCAATCGTTCTCTTGAAGAACGTTAAAAAGGGGGGAATTAAATTATCCTGACGTGATGTCTTGGGAATGAGAACCGTTTCTTGACGAACGGGCTTGAAGAACAATGGCTGTTCTAACGTTGTTCTCTTTCTGAACAACAGGGGGGGTGATAACCGTCTCTTGTCAACGGGCTCAAAGAACAATGGCTGTTCTAACGTTGTTCTCTTTCTGAACAACAGGGGGGCCTTGTTGACTTGGCGTCTGGAAGGCACGAACCTTGGCACTCAAGGGATATTGTCCTCTTCTGGACAAATAAGGTGGTTCTCGAGTTAGAGAGTTCCTATTGTGCTCAAGGGAGACCGGATCGGCGTGATGCTTCGCGAAGATAATCTGGATCTGATCTGATCTGCTTCAATTGGGAAAGCTTTCATATAAATAGTCGAAGCCATTCCCTTGGCGTAGGGGAAAATTGAGTGGGAGGCTTCGGGGAAATGCCCCGGTCGCGCCAGGGAAAATACTTTATCTGCCCATAAGCCTAACTCAATCTGGCGAGATCGACGTATGGAGGCAAAAACGGGTGAATGAACCTTCTTGATTAAATATTGGCTAAGGTGGGCGATAACGCGCTCTGCTTCCTCTCGCAGATGCACGTGGGTAGCCATGTGTTTCTAAACACGTGATAGCGGCTGAATTTAAGCGGCCTCAGACCGCTTAAATCACACCCCTCCATTCCAAGGGAAGTTGTCACTTCGAAAAAAAAGAGAGAAGGGACAACCATAGAGCTCCGTTGTGAAGAACTCGCTTTCTTGCTCCGACCGTACCTTCATGCACTTAGCTAGTATTACCTCAATACATATGATTATGTTGATCTTTTGATTATAGGGGAAACTAACCTTTAATACAAACTTAACCATAAAAGAGACATGGAGCAATAAAATAATATAAAATTAGTACATATGGGACACAATAATTTATACGTAATTTAATGGATACAAATATATACACATACGAGAAAAAAAATAGACATTGAGCCACAAAATTCAGACATATACTTTCACTAATTATATTACAAGAGAATCTAATTTAAGTCGTACAAGACGGTATATACATACATGGAGATCCTAATCCTACGAATTTCAAATTAATCTACACTATTTGGTAACGCATTCCTACTGAGTGCGTCAGCGACCTGATTATCGGAACCTTTTATATAATTTATCTTAAATTGGTACTCTTGTAAGAGTAGACTCCAGCGCATAATTCGGCCGTTGGAGTGTCGTACATTCCGAATATAGGCCAACGGGCGTTTGCCAGTTCCTATCTGAAATTCTTTTCCTATCAAATACATTTTGAATTTGTCAATAATCCATATAATTGCTAGAGCTTCCTTCTTAATAGTGGCATATCTCTTTTCGCGTGGTAATAATAATATGATTTTTTTTCAACGAAGAGAGGAAAGTATTTCTTTTTTAATGAGGAGAACGATAGTATAAGTTCTTTTTTTTAGACAGAAAGTACGATTTCTTTCCTTTTTTTACAAAAAGACCGATAGAATGATTTCTTTTTTAACGGGTTGGGCAACTTCAAAATGGGGGCAGAAATGAGCTTACTCTTGAGCTGATTAAAATGAGAAACAGCGACATCATTCCAACGTAGTCGATCGGGGGAATTCTTTTTTAAAAGGGTGCTGAGGGGCGCCGAAATTGCAGCGAAATTCGGGACAAATCTCCGATAGTAAGAAGCTGATCCTAGGAATGATCTTAATTGCTTCTTAGTATTCAGGAGAGGCATGTCGGCGATTGCCTTAATCTTGTCCTCCTGTGGACCTAACTGGCTTTGTCCTATTTTAAAAACCAAGTATTTTATGGTTTCGTGGGCAAAATGGTGAGGCGATCTCGCGCAGTCGCTCGAAGAGAGCTAATAGGGTGATTAAATGATGACTCCATTCACGAATAGCGACGTAGACGTTATCGAAGTAAAAGGAGATATTCGGAAGTCCATCTAACAACCTTCTCATGAGACGGTTATAGTTACTACAAGCGGTCACGAGGCCAAAAGGAAGGCGCTTAAATTGCATTAAGCCTTTCTCAGTTGCAAAGGCGGTATGTGCTTTCACATCGGGCTGGAGGGGAATTTGGTAATACGCCTTGCACAAATCAATTTCTGAGATGAACTTGGCGTCTTCAAAAAGGTGGAGGTTTTGGTCTACCAACGGGATGGGCTCGGCGTCGAACACAGTTATCGAATTTAACTTCTGCAAGTCGATGCACATCCGATAAGAGCCATCAGGTTTCTTGACCATGACGATTGAGGAACAATAACTAGAGGTGGAAGATTCTATTATGTCTAAACTAATCAAATTATCGACTTCGGCGTTAGAAGCTTGGCGTGAATGAATCGGCATGGGATAGGGTTTTGAACGGACAGGTTCTAAGGTCGTTAATTTAATATCATGCTCGAAACTAGTAGCGCATCCAGGCTTCTCTGAAATAATGTCGTCGAACTGACATAATAGTTCTTGTAGCTGACTCTTTTGATGTGGTGTCAGCTGCGCGTCGATATCCAGGTCAGAGGGTTCAAAAGACTCGCCTGGCAGGGAAGGAAGAGGGTAATCGGCATCAGGTTGTATGCACACTGTCTGTATGACATTAAGGGACTCCGCGGGGTAATCCTCTTCAAGCGCCGATGTTTCGTCCAGTGCTACGAACGTATCTCCATGGGCGCGTCGGTGGTACTTTTTCAATAAGTTGACGTGGTAGAGCTTATCGCCTGCTGGGGGTACCAATGAGGTAATCTACTGGTCCTCGTACCTGGCTTAGTAATTTATTACTCGCTGTGGGAAGGAGCAGGAGTACTTCATCACCGGGCTTAAATTTCTGATCTTCGGACCTAAAATCCTGGTTAAGGATCTCCGAGAATTCGGACGGTATCGGGGTTCTGAGGGGGCCGGCTCCTGGGCTTCCTTCTTAGCTCGGCCTCGAGGAAGGGCGGCCTGGGACACAGGGTCGGAACTTACTTGAGGGCTCTTTTCCTATAAGTACGGAACAAAATTGTATGGGCGCTGAAATGACTTCAGCCCAGCCATCATAATACTGACACTGCAGGTAACATCTAACGACGGGGAATTGGTTCGCCCGCCCAAGGTAGTCATGTACCACCGCAAATTTTTCGTGGTTAGGGTCCACTGGGGGAAGGAGCTCGTCGGACACGATGAAACAGGTGCACCCTGTGTCCCTGACGAGAGTAGATACACGGCAGCCGTTCACGCTGCCCTCCTCAAATTTCAAAGTTCCCGGGGAGCTTTTTTTAAAAATAAAATTTACCTGGTGGCCTGACGGAGGGGAAGAAGTTGATGCTTGGGTCTGCACCACCGGGGGAGCCGGGGTGGCATTAATCTGGTGAACTTGGTGGGCTGGTCCGCTTTTAAGCCTAGAATTTGGGGGCCAATTCCAGCTCATGTGGTTTTCTACACCGCAGGTGAAGCATATGATTGGTCGCTTCGGGAAGAGTGATGGAGGAGAAATCTTAACGGGAGGTTTGGTGTCGCGTTGTTGGTTTGGGGGGAAGAAGTTTTGGGGTTTTACGGGGCCCGGAAACTTCGTCGGCTTTCCTTGGAAGGGGCGCGAATCCATCCTTCTTTCCTGGTTGGGGGATTGGTGAGAAGTTCGATTCTCCTTGGGGTATAAATTAGGGCTTGCGGCACACACTTCGGTACACTCTTTAAAGGTCTGGCACCGACGATCCTTGACGAACGCGCAGATCTCCATCGGGAGAGACGCCAAAATTGATCCCGCAACACGAAGTCTGTTAAGGACTCGTTGTTAGGATCAACCTTTGAGGATTCTAACCAGAATTTAAAATTCCTCTGAAGAATGTATCCGAATTGACGGAACGTCTGTCCGGGTTTAATACGACCTCCTCGAAATTCTTGTCGGTAGAAATCGGGAGTCATATTATGAGCGGCCAATAACTCAGCTTTTAAGGTGCTGTAGTGAATTGTACATTCAGATGGTAGAGATACGAAAAGGTCGCGCAATTTACAATTTAAAAGTGGAAGTAATCTCACTACACCTTCAGCCTCCAGATCCAGGTTATTGATCTCGAGGATCTTTTCGAAGTGGGCTAAAAATGCTCCGAAATCCTCTCCCTCCCTGAAATTGGGGAGCTTAAGTGGGAGATTGGGCGGGGCTTCTGAATGTGAACTGACTGATTGTATTTCGACCTGTACTTTAGCCATGTCAAGCTGATGGTGAAGCTCAGCTTGTCTTTTCCGTTCCTCTCTTTCTTATCGTTGGATTTCTCTTTCTCTTTCTTCTCGTTGGATATCTCCTTCTCTTTGCCTTTCTTCTCTTAACTTTTCTCTTTCCGTTGGTTGCTCCTCTTGAACGTACTCAATCAATTCTCTTCCGGAAAGTCCCAAGGATTCTCCTTGCGCTTTGAAGATTTCGAACTCAGTCGTATTTGCACTTGGGGCGCAATAGTCAACCAACTAAATTCCTTGCAATAAGAATTATGCCTTCTAGAGAATTAGCCTACCTAAATATGGGCACTGACCTATTCGTAATTGGTTTCTTGACCTAAATAACCAATGACTAAAATAACAAAAAAAAAACACAAACAAATTATTATTACAGTTCCTTGAGCTACTCCAGCTTCTTAAGTTTCAAAAAAGGGGATAGCAATCGTAAAAACAAAAGGGAACTACTATACTCTATTATATATATATATATATATAAATATATATATATATATATATATATATATATATATATATATATATATATATATATATATATATATATATATAAATATATATATATATATATATATATATATATATATATATATATATATATATATATATATATATATATATATATGTCGTAGAATAGGCTCTCGACGATATACCATATATAACTATTCGTTGAAGGAATTATTCTAATATTTCGAGTGCGTGGTAATCTGATTGACCGAGGTTATTTATCTTCAATATGCTTAAGAAGTGGAACTAAGCTCAAGGATAATAATATAGCTATCATTAATGAAATAGAGTTTTATTAATTAAACTATCAACAACACACAAGAAGAAAATGTTTACATAAACGGAGAATGGAAAGGGTCGTAGGAAAATCTGACTAATCCGAGGATTAAGATTTGGAGAGATTTAAAAAGGTAAACAAATAAAAATTAAAGGGATGGGATGGTTCGCTAAACCATTTAAAGCACAGGGTAGCGTTGATAAAAGGTTAGATAATTAAAGGTAATGCTCAGCTTACATAATTACAAGGTTGTTGTACAGAGGAAGAAGATGCGAAGGAATCTTCGGTCCACTGGTGATTACCAGCAGAAGGGTTCTTGGGGGGGTTTTCCTTAGCGAAGGGGAAGGACTGTCTTCGAAGAGTGAGAGTGAAGTGGGGCTCGGAGGTACGAGCGATCTTTGTGACAGCAAATCGGGGATGTTCTAGACGAACAATGGAGGTTATCGTTGAAACCAATCGTTCTCTTGAAGAACGTTAAAAAGGGGGGAATTAAATTATCCTGACGTGATGTCTTGGGAATGAGAACCGTTTCTTGACGAACGGGCTTAAAGAACAATGGCTGTTCTAACGTCATTCTCTTTCTGAACAACAGGGGGGGTGATAACCGTCTCTTGTCAACGGGCTCAAAGAACAATGGCTGTTCTAACGTTGTTCTCTTTCTGAACAACAGGGGGGCCTTGTTGACTTGGCGTCTGGAAAGCACGAACCTTGGCACTCAAGGGATATTGTCCTCTTCTGGACAAATAAGGTAGTTCTCGAGGTAGAGAGTTCATATTGTGCTCAAGGGAGACCGGATCGGCGTGATGCCTCACGAAGATAATCTGGAACTGATCTGATCTGCTTCAATCGGGAAAGCTTTCATATAAATAGTCGAAGCCCTTCACTTGGCGTAGGGGACAAATAAGTGAGGGGCTTCGGAAGAATGCCCCGGTCACGCCTAGGAAAATACCTTATCTGCCCATAAGCCTAACTCAATCTGGCGAGATCGACGTATGGAGGCAAAACGGTGGAATGAACCTCCTTGATTAAATATTGGCTAAGGTGGGCGATAACGCGCTCTGCTTCCTCTCGTAGATGCACGTGGGTAGCCATGTGTTTATAAACATGTGATAACGGCTGAATTTAAGCGGACTCAGACCGTTCTATCACACAGCAAAAGAAAATAATTATGGGATGGCCCAGTCGTTAGACCTAAATCCTATTGAGAACCTGTGGCTAGAATTAAAACTAAGATTCAGAAAAAGGACCCAATAAATCTAACAGATTTAAAAATAATATGCCAAGAAGAATGGGCCAAGATACCTGTGAGGGTATGGAACGTACATACTCGCATGCTGCCAGACAATCGTGGGAACGAAAGAAATTTGTCGTTTGAGTTGACCTTCGTCTCTTCTCCCCCCCTCCCCCACCCTTTCCCCAACTGGCGGCAGGAACTCTGATGAAAAAAGGCCTATCTCACAGAGAAGCCTAAATTCTATTTGCCTTCTTTATGATACCATGGAGATTGTCCAGAAGGCGCTACGATAAGCGAATTGTCGTAAATGGAATCTCTCTCTCGATTTCCCACAATCCTCGGTATAAATAATAACGCCGTTCATCCCTCTAGAGCAGTGTCCCAAACTAACTCGCGTAACGCGTAACTCTCACGTTGAACGAGAGTTGTTGCCGTAACGTATCGACTGCCAACGCGCCGCCGAGACAACTTGGTCACTGTCTCAAAGTGTTCCTGAAGTAAATCCCGCCCCGTAGAGTCTGTGACTAGAAGAATACGCTCTGTTGCTCAACGTAACTTGAGAAAGAAAAGGAACATCCAAATATTTACTAGAAGTTACTATTTGTTAGTGTCACATCCAGTTAGGAGTGAACTAACCGGAACTGCAGTCAGCAGCCCCGAACCCGTCGTCTTATCATCCCTCTCCTCGAGAACTCGTGTTAACGCCACCCGAACCACTCCGTCTGGACCTGGACCTGAGTAGTCGTCTCTCCAATCCATCACAATTAATGGTAATCTGTAAACCCAGTGTCCCTCTATTCTTAAATTACCTATTTAATTAACAGTGATTGATACTCCCATTGAGTCATTATAAATCTAGACGCTTGACGTCAGTGTTTAATATTTAATCCTTAATTTTTCCCGTTTAACTATTGCTAATTATTATATTTGTGTAAAGTAAAGTATATTTTTTTGTACGTGTGTTTATTTGTGGCTCCTCCCTTTTGACGTACCCTTGGCAAGACTTTAATTAAGAATCCCTTCAGCTAATTTATTCAACCTGTATTATGCACTCTTAAAATTCAACAATCACAAACCTCCCCCCAGTAACAAGTGGGACTTTAATAGTGAGAATCCTGGCTACGGCACGTTCAGTAGGAATTAAAGCCTACATATATATATATATATATATATATATATATATATATATATATATATATATATATATATATATATATATATATATATATATATATATATATATATATATATATATATATATATATATATATATATATATATATATATATATATATATATATAGGATCGTAGATTGAGTCATAGGGTCAATACCATCGACTTAAACAAAAGCGGTGTGTCCAGATCAAGGACTAGAATAATTATTGGACCAGACTATGAGCAATTCTACGACATATATAAAAGTGGTGTCAGCTTTAAGGGGTTAAATTTTTGAAGAAGCGAACTCATATAGCCTAAAACTTGCCAACGTTCGTTTGATATTTTTGCCGTAATCATAGTAATGTTTTACTATTGTTGTGATATGATACCAATTTGTATTCAACGTACAAAATACATAAGATTTTTAATTTACGGTTACTTTCCTGTTCTGTAACTATTGTACTCGTAAATAAACTTTTGACCATGTATCGGATATTTATTGCATCCACTATATATATATATATATATATATATATATATATATATATATATATATATAAATGAATCACAAAATATGGAATGAGACTAAAAGACTATTAGTCGAAAGGCATCGCAGATCTCCCGTGCTTCATTTTCCTTGTGGCTGTTGACTATATATATATATATATATATATATATATATATATATATATATATATATATATATATATATATATATATATATATATATATATATATATATATATATAGATAGATAGATAGGTAGATATACCACACTTTCACTTCGTCATTCTTCACCACTTTGAATCCTTACAAACTTTCTGCTTGCTACGCCCTAGCTGATATGGCGCCTTAAAATTCAGAAAAAAATCCTCCCATTTCCCGATATGATTGGAATTTCTTAACGGAGGACCATTCGCTCTAATGCCTTAGTAAGCTAAGTACTTTCTATTTTGATCCGGCTACATTCTCTTGTTCCCATCGTCAACAAAATGCCGCTATTTTCCAAGCCTTTCCGTCCGTTATGAGTTATCCCAAAATTACCCGTTCTGCCACGCGTCGTGT
>OZ018319.1:116353075-116388075 GCA_963969495.1 Ceratothoa steindachneri
AAGCTGGGGCTGTTCCTCAAGACTGGAAACTAGCTAATGTCACGCCAATATTCAAAAAAGGACGAAAAGATTTACCAAGTAATTATCGACCAATAAGCCTGACATCGGTGGTAGGCAAGATGCTAGAGCGTATTATTGCAGATAAAATAGTGAGCCATCTAGAAACAAACGAACTGCTATTCAACACGCAGCATGGATTTAGGAAGCATAGGTCCTGTCTTACCAATTTATTAGAGTTTTTACATTACATTAATAAAATTCATGATAGTGATAGATCTGTAGACATTTTGTATCTAGATTTTAAAAAGGCCTTCGATAAAGTCCCACACAAGGAACTAATGTGTAAAGTCAGAGCCTTAGGAATACGTGGAAAATTAGCAAATTGGATTGAAGATTGGCTTAGCGATCGTAAGCAAAGAGTAGTGATTAATGGAGAAGAGTCCAATTGGAAAGCTGTAACTAGTGGAGTTCCCCAGGGATCGGTCTTGGGACCCTTGCTCTTCATTATATATGTGAATGACATAGACGTTGGAATAATTTCTAAAATCTCAAAATTCGCCGACGATTGTAAACTGGGTAAAAGCATAGTCACCGAGCAAGATAGACTAGATTTTCAGAGTGACATTGATCACATAAGTGAATGGTCTAGGAAGTGGAAACTTCCCCTTAACCTGGAGAAATGTAAAGTAATGCACATTGGTCACAAAAATCCTAAGGCAGATTACAAACTCGAGAGCGAAACAATAACAGAATCAGAAATCGAAAAAGATCTCGGTATCTATGTCACAAACGATCTCAAGTTCACTCGACAGTGCGTCAATGTTGAAAAGAAAACGCGGAAGATACTAGGTTATATAAAGAGACAAATCACTTATAAAAGCGATACAACTGTAATCAACCTGTATAACGCCCTAGTGAGACCCCATTTGGAATACTGTGCGCAGGCTTGGTCACCCTCCTTCAGAAAAGACATTGAAAGATTAGAAAGAGTTCAGGCCACAGCTACTAAAATGATACCTTCGTTAAGAAATTATAGTTATGAAACACGAATAGACAAGCTAAACCTTTACAAGTTGGAAACTAGACGTGTACGAGGCCAGTTGATTCAAGTATATAAAATACTAAATAGAATTGATAATGTGGATTACTCAATCTGGTTCGAGTTCAACAGAAATGTAACAAGGAATAACAGTATGAAGCTAATCCCTCCAAAATACAAATTGAATGTATGCGGTAATTTCTTTTCGTATAAAATAGTAAATATTTGGAATCAGTTAACGGAAGAGGTCGTTTCGAGCCCCAGTGTCGAGGCGTTTAAAAGGAGGTTAGATAAAATCATAAATACCCTTACATACTAAAAACATAAGATTACACTGAAAATAATTAGATTAAGAATATTAAAAGAAAAATAATAATATAGAAATGCATTTCTGCTTTCCTGTCGAAATTCCTGTTTGTGTACTTTTTTTCTAGCACAGCGGGTATCTTTTCATCTTTCATTGCCCGAAAGATCGGGCGGGAGAGGTGGGAGGGGAGAGACTTGAACTTTACTATACTATTTCTATGACGCAGTAGATTGAATATCAATATTAAATGAGTACCTGCTCGGTATGGACTAACTTAGTCTTCTGAGGTACTATCTTTCCTTGTAACTCCTTGTAACTCTCTCTCTCTCTCTCTCTCTGGCTAGAAGAGTGCGATGCTGTTGAAGACTCTTGGAACAGTTTCAAAACCACATTCATGAGTCTTCAATCGCGTTTTATCCCTCTGAAATGCCCCCGTCTGTCTTCTGTTCAACCAAAGTGGTTTAATCGAGAAATCGGCCAACTGCTTAGGGAGAAGAGAAATGTGTACCGGCAAACGAAGATCTCGGGTGACTTTGACGAATACCGGAGGCTAGCCAGGAGAGTGAAGTCCAGCATAAGGTCGGCTAAGCGGTCTGAGGAACTCCGAGTGGCGAGACTCTGTAAAGAGAATCCCAAGGAGCTTTTTGGATATGTGAACAGCCGTAAACCAATCCGTCGAACGATTGGCCCTTTGAGGAATGAGGAGGGGACATTAAAGCATTCAGATGCAGAAAATGCTAACCTCCTCAACGACTACTTCTCTTCAGTGTTTACTGAAGAGTGTGGTCCCATTCCCCAGCCGACGGATTCCTACTCGGGGGGAAAAGCTGGAGGCAATGGACTTCACCGAAGGAGAAATAAAGAAAAAGATCGCTGACCTAAAGACGAATAAGTCCCCTGGACCGGACCGGTTTCTACCTAAAGTGTTGAAGGAAGTGGGCGATGAAGTATCACGACATCTGTGCGCTATCTTTAACATGTCAATCCGGACCGGATGCGTTCCTAGAGACTGGCGTGAGGCGGAGGTGACTCCTATCTTCAAGAAAGGAGACCGTAACCAACCGTCGAACTACCGACCTATCAGTCTGACTTCGATAGTCGGTAAACTCATGGAAAGCATCATGGTGGACAAAGTGACGTCGTATTTAGAGTCAAACCTGCTACTGAGGAGTTCCCAGCACAGCTTCCGAAGGCAACGGTCATGCCTGACGAACCTTGTAGAATTCTTCCACTTCGTTTTCAGTGAGCATGATCGGGACAGGGCGGTGGATGTGGTCTACCTAGACTTTAAGAAACCCTTTGATAAGGTACCACACCGCCGCCTTCTCCGGAAAGTGCTAGCGCTTGGCATAGACGGAAAGGTAGCCGGCTGGATCGAGAACTGGCTAAGTGGCAGACGGCAACGGGTGGTGGTAAATGGACAGTCTTCTGAGTGGGTGCCCGTTACTAGCGGGGTGCCTCAAGGTTCTGTCCTGGGACCACTACTATTCATCATCTACGTCAACGACATGGACGGTGACATGGTTGCCAAGATTTCCAAATTTGCCGACGACACCAAGCTTGGTATGAACGTTGCAAAGGATGGAAATACTGCCCGCCTGCAGGAAGATCTTGGGAAGATTGGGGAGTGGTCGGACACGTGGCAAATGCCTTTTAACGTGGGCAAATGCAAAGTGATGCATATCGGCCACAGAAACCCCCAATCTCAGTATATCCTTAAGGGCACTGCTATGGAATCCACCGACACTGAGAAGGACTTGGGTGTAACAATCACTAGTGACCTCAAGTTCTCGAAACAGTGCATTGAGGCGGAGAAAAAGGCCCAAAGGATGCTAGGCTATATTAAGCGCCAGTTTGGTTATCGGAACCAGGAGATTGTACTGTGCCTGTACAACTCACTTGTCCGACCGCACCTGGAGTATGCCGTACAATTTTGGAGTCCTTCATTGCGAAAGGACATCGCGAGATTGGAACGCGTACAAGCCAGGGCAACCAAGCTCATTCCCTCTATCCGACATAAAAGTTATGAGGATAGACTAAGGGAATTAGATCTGTTCTCGCTGGAAACCCGTAGACAGCGTGGTCAGCTCATCGAACTTTTCAAAATACTTCGAGGGTTCGACAATGTTGACTACCGGGATATTTTCACACTGAGTGAGAACAGAACGCGCAATCACGGCTTCAAACTTGAACTGAAGCGTTACAACCGCAATCTGTGTGGAAATTTTTTCACTTACAGTATCTGCGGTATGTGGAACGCACTTCCAGTGGAAGTTGTCAACAGTGAATCTGTTGACCAGTTCAAGTCAAGACTAGACAAAGTCTTGAAAAGTGGCCGTTTATGGACGCAAAACAATTGAGCAGCCATGTGCCCGCTCGATTGCTAGCCTAAAGGTACCCTCTTTGAATGGACCGTAAGGTCTCCTAGGGTACTAACTTTCCTTGTTACTCCTTGTTACACACTCTCTCTCTCTCTCTCTCTCTAATCCCGTCAGTACGTAACAAACCTTACCACGAGAGGCTAAAAAAACTCAATCTATTTTCCGTCAGAAAACGAAGACTAAGGGGGCAGCTTATAGAGTGCTTCAAAATACTTAAAGGATTTAACAACGTTAATGCCAATAACTTGTTCACACTGACAGGGAAGTGTCCCACCCGTGGACATGATTCAAAACTTCAGGGTAAAAGAGCCACTATGGATGTAATAAAAAACTTCTTCACTTACTCGATTATTAATGATTGGAATAATTTGCCAAACGCAGTAGTGGACAGCAGAACTATAGATTCATTTAAAATGAGATTAGACAAACACTTAACAAATATTGGAATTGTTTAGCATAAGCTACAAAATAAAATAATATTACAAAAATATAACTCTTTCAGGTTTATGTAAGTGGTTTTCATATTCATTTCATTTAATTGCTATTCAATGCAAATTTCCTTCAGGTACTGTCTTCTTACACCTGCGAGGTACTTTTCCCAAATTATTTCATGTACGGCTTTTGCCGGAGGGAGTGGAGGGTGGGGAGAGCCTAAAACTTTTCTATCCTTTACTTCTACTATTCTATGTGTAAGTGGCAGTAGATTTAAGGCCAGATCACCTTAGTCTGGGCCGTAAGGCCCGTGTGATCTGTGTATCTATGTAACTCTATGTAACTCTCTCTCTCGGCTTCCGAAGGCAACAGTCATGCCTGACGAACCTTGTGGAATTCTTCCACTTCGTTTTCAGTGAGCATATCGGGACAAGGCGGTGGATGTGGTCTACCTAGACTTTAAGAAACCCTTTGATAAGGTACCACACCGCCGCCTTCTCCGGAAAGTGCGAGCGCTTGGCATAGACGGAAAGGTAGCCGGCTGGATCGAGAACTGGCTAAGTGGCAGACGGCAACGGGTGGTGGTAAATGGACAGGCTTCTGAGTGGGTGCCCGTTCCTAGCGGGGTGCCTCAAGGTTCTGTCTTGGGACCACTACTATTCATCATCTACGTCAACAACATGGACGGTGACATGGTTGCCAAGATTTCCAAATTTGCCGATGATACCAAGCTTGGTATGAACGTTGCAAAGGATGGAAATACTGCCCGCCTGCAGGAAGATCTTGGGAAGATTGGGGAGTGGTCGGACACGTGGCAAATGCCTTTTAACGTGGGCAAATGCAAAGTGATGCATATCGGCCACAGAAACCCCCAATCTCAGTATATCCTTAAGGGCACTGCTATGGAATCCACCGACACTGAGAAGGACTTGGGTGTAACAATCACTAGTGACCTCAAGTTCTCGGAACAGTGCATTGAGGCGGAGAAAAAGGCCCAAAGGATGCTAGGCTATATTAAGCGCCAGTTTGGTTATCGGAACCAGGAGATTGTACTGTGCCTGTACAACTCACTTGTCCGACCGCACCTGGAGTATGCCGTACAATTTTGGAGTCCTTCATTGCGAAAGGACATCGCAAGATTGGAACGCGTATATATATATATATATATATATATATATATATATATATATATATATATATATATATATATATATATATATATATATATATATATATATATATATATATATATATATATATATATATATATATCTATATATATATATATATATATATATATCTATATATATATCTATATACATATATATATATATATATATATATATATCTATATATATATCTATATACATATATATATATATATATATATATATATATATATATATATATATATATATATATATATATATATATTTATATCTATATATATATATCTATATATATATATCTATATATCTATATATCTATATATATATCTATATATCTATATATATATATATATATATATATATATATATATATATATATATATATATATATATATATATATATATATATATACATACATATATATATATATATATATATATATATATATATATATATATATATATATATATATATATATATATATATATATATATATATATATATATATATATATATATATATATATATATATATATATATATAGATTACTGGAGCAATCTATGAAAATGCTCCACTCTAATGGGTTGTAGGTAATTCAAAGGGCCTCAACAAGTCCTCTAATATTAGCGCAGTATACTAAAGAGCTGGAAGAATGCTGTAAAAAAAAGCTTCGAAACTCTTGTTCTCTATTTTTGTACCAAAAAATGTTGT
The DNA here is from genome assembly GCA_963969495.1 of Ceratothoa steindachneri. NCBI lineage: Eukaryota > Metazoa > Arthropoda > Malacostraca > Isopoda > Cymothoidae > Ceratothoa > Ceratothoa steindachneri. The sequence goes on from OZ018319.1 coordinate 116,359,116, forward strand.
TTTATTAGCAAGAAGATTACTTTCACGAAGTCAACAGCCAAGAAGTTGTGCATTCTTCTTTGAAAGACCCAGATCCCCGGTCAGGTCATTTAACTAAACTTGAGTGAATGGTCTTGCGACCATATCATGTGTGAAATCCTAATAAGACTCGGATGTGTCATAATCTTGATCAACTTCCATATTAATCTCTTCATGGACCTCTATATGTTCAGGGGGAGAAGGTATAGGAATTCCTGGACCATGGGGCAGGGGTCTAATGGCAGAAGGAACATCGGGATATGCAGCACTATGTTTATTCTTCTTATTTATACCTGTGGAAAATATAATTGCATATTACATAAAGGAATTGATTTGGAGTTGCAGATAGTACATAAATGTTTAGTAAAGGATATGTTCAAGCTGAAGTGAACTATGTTAGTTTTTAATTTAATGCTAAGTCTATGCATACTATTGACATTTTCAGGAGCCAGTATAATACAGAAAGCTTAAATACTTGATACAATGCCAACCTTTAAGATTTGTCATGTAAAAATAGCAGTCCGTAATGTGGTCCTTGCCCTCTCTCCACACCAGAAGAACACCAAAAGATAGAGACTTCTGTTCGCCCTGACTACAGCGTCTTAAACTTATGTAGGATCCCTTGCAGTAGATATGTGGTGCAAAACATTAATCTTGATCTCCTAGCCTTACTCTAAAATATGCATGATACAAAGATTTAATTACAGGAGAGATTGTACATTGCTGCTCGGAAAAATCACTTTGCCGCAAACATAGCGAAATCTGTCGGAGCTATTCTTACATTTTCTGTTAATTTTTAACTCAACCATTATTATTATTATTATTATTATAATGCTAAGCAGGTTCTAACCTGCAAAAATATAAACTTATTAACATAATTACTTAAAATGTACACAAAATTTACTGCAAATACATTAGTGGAAAAACTATTGAAATTTTGATGTAATTTAGGACATGTTAAACTATAAAATTACAAGCCGCTGTTCTCTTCCTTAACAAGAAGAGCTTGGTTACTTACACAGGCACCCATGCGGGGTATTGCCTACGGCCTTATTTGCTAATCTTAACCCCCTTTTTTTAATCCCCTTTATAGACTTTATTTTAACACCTTGAACACCCTTTTCTTCTTCATCTTCTTCTTCATCATCTCCATCTTCATCATCATCATCTTCTTCTTCATCATCTCCATCTTCATCATCATCATCTTCTTCTTCGGTCTATGTCCTACGGCCTATCATGATTCTTTTTTCTTTTCTCCATCTAAATTTGCTATAATAATTTCCATGCCAAAATTTTAAAAAAATTTCTGAACTTCACCATTTGTAATTCTAAATGTTTTTTAAAAAGTCACAAAAATTCGATACTTAAATTTATTTCTGAACTTTACGATTTTATTTTTTTTTATATTATAAAGGAATTATTACAAATAACTGATAAAAAAATGAAGTCGACTTAGGTGACAACCGAGCTAAAAGAAAAAATCTTTTTCAAACCTTCAAAAAATCTCGTTCTTAAAATATAGGGTTATGGATTATCACTCTCTGTATCGCAAAAACTGGACCTGATAGAGAAAAAAAGATGCCAGATTCGGATTTAGGAGGTCAATTAATTTTTATTAAGAAACACTACAGAAAACTTAATGTACATTTTTGACGCACCCCAGTGTAATGGACCCATTTACACCGCTAAAGTTAAAAACTAGTTTGAAATGGGTGAAAATGACGTTGAACATTGGATTGGCCCCTGCAATCGCGATTTTAATATAATAGAACTATTTCTAGCGTTAATTGGATTAGCAACTAAGGAACCGATTCTCTCCAAAAGCATATCTGCTGGAGCTGGCTCCAGTTTTGTTCGAGGAATGGGTTTAAATTACTTGGGCATTATTTATTTTTTTTTAACTTAAGGGGTATCTAACGACTGCTACTAAGGGCGCAAGTCGCCGCAATCAAATCAGCCTACTATTAGGTGATCTTAAAAAACACGAAATATCAGGAGTTTTCCAGCGTCGGAGGGAGGTCCCTCTCTTCCCTGCGGACGAACACCAAGAAGACGGTAAATGAAGAGGTTAACCTATTCCAAAAATCCCAGGCTGGTGTAAACGAAATTGTCCGGAGTACAAAGGACAAGCCGTAGCGAATCCGCACCTCTCGGTACCGGGACTGGTAACGTGCGCGATCAGACGGACTAGGACATTCAGCAAGAATGTGCCGAAGCGTCTTGAGAACAACGCAGTTGTCACAGTAAGGTGCAGGGGAGTGATCCATCAAATGTGAGACGTCCCGTCCCGTGATTGTGGCAAGTCACACTTTCATGCAAAGATAAGTAGCAACCTCGATTGGAAGCCCACAGTTTATGTCTCAAATGAAACGTTTACCACATCTGATACACGATCATATTCATAGCGAGACGAGTCTATTTCCCGTTCTCTGTCGTCCTCTTTGGTCACCAACCATGGCGATAATTTCACGGCGCTTTCACGTAGCGATTCTTCCTGCCACTGCACAGTTTTACCAAAGGCTGCACTTATTCTACGGCCCAACAACACGACGATTTGCTATCGGGTATCGTTTATCTCGTTTGGTTGCACTGGTACCATTTTCTAGTGGCAATAATTACTCTACCAAAGCTCATCATTTCTTTTCGTCTTTTTTTGCCTCCACTCAACCACCTATCGTTCTCAAAATTCGCTCTTTCCACCTTTATGAACGGCATAGTGTTCTTCTGCTGCCGCATACTGTGGTGAGTTTGAGTTTCTATCATTCATATATCCTATTGTTTCTACCTTTAAACTAATATTAACATACGGTAAACCTGCTTTGCCCAAATCGATCTTTTCATCTCGTGAATTTAATTTTGCAATTCTTTGACCTCCGTAGAATTCCCGTGTACCTGATTTTTACCTGTGCCCACCAATCACTCGTATTTGTTTGTTTTTCCTTCTATGAGTAACAACAAGGAAGGAGCAACAACAAGGAAAGAAGGTACCCTAGGAGACCTTACGCTCCATTCAAAGAGGGTACCATTGGACTTGCAATCGAGCGGGCACAAGGCTGCTCAATTGTTTTGCGTCCCTAAACGGCCACTTTTCAAGACTTTGTCTAGTCTTGACTTGAACTGGTCAACAGATTCACTGTTGACAACTTCCACTGGAAGTGCGTTCCACTTACCGCAGATACTGTAGGTGAAAAAATTTCCACACAGATTGCGGTTGTAACGCTTCAGTTCAAGTTTGAAGCCGTGATTGCGCGTTCTGTTCTCACTCAGTGTGAAAATATCCCGGTAGTCAACATTGTCGAACCCTCGAAGTATTTTGAAAAGTTCGATGAGCTGACCACGCAGTCTACGGGTTTCCAGCGAGAACAGATCTAATTGCCTTAGTCTATCCTCATAACTTTTATGTCGGATAGAGGGAATGAGCTTAGTTGCCCTGGCTTGTACGCGTTCCAATCTCGCGATGTCCTTTCGCAATGAAGGACTCCAAAATTGTACGGCATACTCCAGGTGCGGTCGGACAAGTAAGTTGTACAGGCACAGTACAATCTCCTGGTTCCGATAACCAAACTGGCGCTTAATATAGCCTAGCATCCTTTGGGCCTTTTTCTCCGCCTCAATGCACTGTTTCGAGAACTTGAGGTCACTAGTGATTGTTACACCCAAGTCCTTCTCAGTGTCGGTGGATTCCATAGCAGTGCCCTTAAGGATATACTGAGATCGGGGGTTTCTGTGGCCGATATGCATCACTTTGCATTTGCCCACGTTAAAAGGCATTTGCCACGTGTCCGACCACTCCCCAATCTTCCCAAGATCTTCCTGCAGGCGGGCAGTATTTCCATCCTTTGCAACGTTCATACCAAGCTTGGTATCGTCGGCAAATTTGGAAATCTTGGCAACCATGTCACCGTCCATGTCGTTGACGTAGATGATGAATAGTAGTGGTCCCAGGACAGAACCTTGAGGCACCCCGCTAGTAACGGGCACCCACTCAGAAGACTGTCCATTTACCACCACCCGTTGCCGTCTGCCACTTAGCCAGTTCTCGATCCAGCCGGCTACCTTTCCGTCTATGCCAAGCGCTCGCACTTTCCGGAGAAGGCGGCGGTGTGGTACCTTATCAAAGGCTTTCTGAAAGTCTAGGTAGACCACATCCACCGCCTTGTCCCGATCGTGCTCACTGAAAACGAAGTGGAAGAATTCTACAAGGTTCGTCAGGCATGACCGTTGCCTTCGGAAGCCATGCTGGGAACTCCTCAGTAGCAGGTTTGACTCTAAATACGACGTCACTTTGTCCACCATGATGCTTTCCATGACTTTACCGACTATCGAAGTCAGACTGATAGGTCGGTAGTTCGACGGTTGGTTACGGTCTCCTTTCTTGAAGATAGGAGTCACCTCCGCCTCACGCCAGTCTCTAGGAACGCATCCGGTCCGGATTGACATGTTAAAGATAGCGCACAGATGTCGTGATACTTCATCGCACACTTCCTTCAACACTTTAGGTAGAAACTCGTCCAGTCCAGGGGACTTATTCATCTTTTGGTCAGCGATCTTTTTCTTTATTTCTCCTTCGGTGAAGTCCATTCATTGCCTCCAGCTTTTCCCCCCGAGTAGGAATCCGTCGGCTGGGGAATGGGACCACATTCTTCAGTAAACACTGAAGAGAAGTAGAGGTTGAGGAGGTTAGCATTTTCTGCATCTGAATGCTTTAATGTCCCCTCCTCATTCCTCAAAGGGCCAATCGTTCGACGGATTGGTTTACGGCTGTTCACATATCCAAAAAAACTCCTTGGGATTCTCTTTACAGAGTCTCGCCACTCGGAGTTCCTCAGACCGCCCTTATGCTGGACTTCACTCTCCTGGCTAGCCTCCGGTATTCGTCAAAGTCACCCGAGATCTTCGATTGCCGGTACACATTTCTCTTCTCCCTAAGCAGTTGGCCGATTTCTCGATTAAACCACTTTGGTTGAACAGAAGACAGACGGGGGCATTTCAGAGGGATAAAACGCGATTGAAGACTCATGAATGTGGTTTTGAAACTATTCCACGAGTCTTCAACGGCATCGCACACTTCTAGCCTCACGTCAGTCAGTCCAGCTCGAAGGCTTGCAAAGTCTGCTCTTCTCAAGTCAAGTTTCTTTGATTGACTGGCAACAGACCTTACCTTCGGGATCTTGACGTGGTGATCAATCCTTAATCATTGTAAGTAGGATTAATTAATCCTTTTGATGTGTGGCCATTGGTGGCAGAATAAGTTAAAATTTAATCCTCCTAAAATTCCGATTATTTACACCAGTTTGCTTCTTTGTAAAGGCCCTCAGACAAAACCGTCGATCTTAAGAGTACTCTTTGGGTTCATTGCAAATGCCCTCTCTAATAGACAAGTACCACTTGCCCTAGATTGAAGGTGGTACAGTCTGTGTTGTATACCAAGCTCAAAGGAAATCGACGAAGTGGGAACGCATAATGTATGGAATGGTTGTGTTGTATTTGATGATGAAAATCATTAAATTATCATTGTGACGATTACAGCATATTAATCATGTTAACCAGCGACGAGGCATGGCTACAGTTAACGAGTCTTTATGGTTGCTCCTCTCGTACTTTTTCTCCACTTATTGCCGATGCTCTCGTTGGTTGACCAATTTGTTTCTTTGGGATCACTAAAACTAAAAGCGAGAGGAAAAACAGAATGAATATAAAAAGCAACAAAGATTTATTTACAAATATGATACAGAAATAAACAATGAAAAGTTTAATACCATACATACGGTATATACAGTGATACAAAATGTACATAAACCATCATAAAACATTCTTAAAAATAGACTTGGAACAATTTCCATAGCATGTACATACGTCATATATTATAAAGTTTATAGAAAAATACTCGTCTTTCTTATGCAAATTTTCTATTTGGCACATTACAATTCACGGGCTTACTGAGAGAGACGGAGGACGAGGGTGACCCCCCCCCCCCGCTATGTCTAAAATATATAAAGATTAGTGGAATGTATATACAATACAGCTGTTGCAGCTAGCACGAAGCCTAACAAGCCCTTTATCCGTTATAAATACCAATAAATCGGTGTCATAATAAGATGGGGTGGGGTGGTTGGAACCCCACTTAAGTGTAGGTCCCACGTATTTGTCTGTCGTGGTATCCCACAAATAACGTCATGAAGGGTATCTGGTCAGGCAAGTCATTGCAGCCTGATATGGAAGAGACGCCGCGGCAACACCGTATACAAACAACATAGTCGTAATGCATCTATGACCTCCAATGATATATCTAAACTCCTAATTAAAGGACTTTAACAAAAACAGTCCCAAAACTTGAAGTGGTGTTAAAATTTCTCTAAGTATTGATTACTCAAAATATTAGAATGGCGAGCAATTAATTAATATCATGTTGAATAAAAACCAAGTGAATTGAAAATACTAAAATCCTTGTGAACAGTGATGATGATATTAAGGTATTGACTGAATCTTCTTCAATATTTATGAAATATTAACATTTAAGCGTTGCCTACCCCCGGTATCTCAGAGGGCACAACTAAATTAGCATCTTCAGCATTATATATCGGGTTAATAATGAAACATTAAATCATTTATTAAAGCGGATGAAATTTCAGCTCCCGAATCAAAGGCCTTAACAATTTGATTAATTATGTCTGGCATCTAAGAAAAGGATTCCCTGCTTTTAACCATATACTGCTCAGCTGTATACTTTTTCATCCATCTGATTCACACGCCAAGGTGAACAATTTTGGACACTTATGACGTAATTTGAAACGTCACTGAGTTGCCAACTTGCCTCTTTTTCATTATTTAGAGAGAAATTACAAATGTGTTAACGTGAGGGGGGGGGGGGCAGAGATTGTAGGATAAAGGGTTAAAGATTGACTTTGTAGTCCCCATCAAATGAAGTATTAATATATGCTTATAATGTTATTATGCATATTGGCAACGAATCTTATGGCTCCCTCATTTCAAGTACCAATACACTTGTTCAGAGTAATTCAATGGGGTCTGACTAAGGCGCGCGAGATAAGCCATTTCCTGTCATTTGATATAATATACATAGTTGTCATATGGAACCCTTATCTTGGTTGATTTGAGGCCAATCGCCACACGTGTAGGGGCAAGCCCTGGTGTGATATTACGTTGACTGTAGGTTCTGATTTAATTTAAATATTTGTTGTTATATATGGAATACACAGTCGCATGGTCAATTGGCATCGCATCATATTCTATTATATATCATTTTGAAAGTATTTTTTAAAATTAATATATGGTATGGACATATTATATTATTCAATTCAAAATAAAAATATATGATTGATTTAATTAGCATTCGGGAAGGGGAGCTTATATAGGTCTGGCAATCGTATTGAATTCGAGCCTAATGCTAGTCTTTCGAATTGTGATACTAATAGTTGAGTACAAATAGCGCCCCACCATTAAAGAGGGGTATGAGGGGCTTCGCCTCTAATTCAAATGCGATTACCAGACGTTGTTAGGCCCTCCAATGGTCATTGTTTAAAATTTAGTGCTCCGCCCCTTTGGGGAGGAGCTAAAAATGGAGTAATTAAATTTTCTTGAAGTGGGTGACTCTGTATTCCAAATTTACCTATTTGCCTAAACTCACTAATTTAAGAACATATTAACAAAGTTGTCTTTTAGCAAAGATTAAATTGGTAATGAACTTACTGCCTGGAGAACTCATAAATCATTTTCTCCAAGTAAAATGAGATCACTAAAAAGATTGAAACAGGAAAAAATAGAAGTAAACCTCTCTCATATTGCACATTAAATTCAAACTTCTAAACTGGTAGTGGCAACGAGAAGCGAAGGGAAACATAAAACACAGGTAGCCAGAGAAGATGGCAGAATTACATGCCAGTAAATGTTACATAAAAAAATGTAGTTTTAGAGACATTTACAAATAATTATAATCAGTGATAATATTTATCAGAGATCAATAACGACTGAGCAGACGTTAAGGAGACCCCTTTATAGAAAACATTCATTCCCTCAAACAAAACGAATTTCTTTATTTCAATTCTGTCGCCAAATGAGAAGCACCGATTCGTCCTCCTTTCCTACAAGAACTACTTCCCGATCGTTCAGGACGGGCTCTCAAGATAAGGAAAATTGGGTGTCTTCATGATCCCAGCGTCCTAAGTAGGCAAGTTAGAATTTGTTTTTGATGGGCATTTTACAACTAATACCCACTTTTTTTCTTAGTCCTTTTTCATTGGACTAGTTTGACGTGGGATCTGAACCAGGGCCGCCACACCACGGTAAGTAGATCCGAATCGGAGATAATTTATTGTTTCTAACATACCTACATCAGTTTCTTTTAGTGTAGTCAGTCTGTAAGTACTTTTTGTTCTTCACTGTCCAAATATTTCATTTATGTATATTAAATGTTGGCTGCGAAGAAGAAAGCTTGCAATCAATTCGGCAAGATGTTCCCACAGACTTTATAACGTATACATTTACAGCATTGTCTCCGAGTTCTTTGCCCCTTATAAACTTACTCATTAAAAGATGGATATATTTGGTGTTTAAAGACTTTTGTAGTCAGGGACTTATTAAAACGACTACCCGAATCCTCAAATATTTTTCCATTGTTATTTTATTCTGTTTATCTTCGATTATTGTCATTCGTGTCTACCAGTTGTTATTGACTTTCTTTTTAATAATATTTTACTCGTTTTTTAAATTTAAATTATTTCAATCTTTTTATTATCGTGGCATCGAGTCTCATATTCGTCTGGTAGAAATGATCTTTAGCGGTTTTTCTTATATTAGTGTTGCTAAAAGACAAGGCACCAGGACCAAAGGACGGGTGTAACACACGCATATGTGTGAGACTAAATATTCTACTACTCTGGTTACAATCAATGGGAAAGGAATGGATTGCATTTTTTTTTGTATATGCGAGAGTATCTCATATTTTTTACGTTCCTTAACTAGGTGTTATTTGAATTAATGTTTAGCTCCAATACATTGGTCCCCTTAATACACAGAATTTTCGTTTAACTCAAGTTATAAGGACGCTGGTTGCTCCATTGCTTAGGCAAGGAAGGAGTGCTGGAAGATTTGCTATCAGCTAGATGAAAAAAGTTCTTAACAACTACAGACAAGTCCGTTGGCAATACAAAATAAAACTATTCGATATTGCACTGTTCATTAATTACATGATAGTTTACTATTGGGTTTAGAGGCGAATTGGTTATATGCAGCGGCGAAGGGATTTGGCTAATTTCGCCTCTAAATTCTGGCGTTGTATCAAGTTTCAAGCATGCAATGCGCCATGTCTTGGGCGGAACGAACTATTTCACTCCACTCCTCGATCCTGGGTGCGCATCTCAATACTGGTTGCCCCAATCGCACTGTGCCCAATACTAAAAATTCACCTAAGCCCGCACGCGCCCCGCATTCCAAGGGCACGAACAAATTACCGATCAAACGTGTCTGCTGGGTGCGATCGTCCGTTCGGGAAATGGCACTAGGAAGATGATTATTTTTCGGCTCCAACTCATTGCTACCCTGTGGCAATCTGGCCTTGCTGAAGACAGGAGTTGTCTGCTGATAAACCCTGGAGGCTGCAAGTGTGACCTTCGTTTGCTGAAGAATAGGGTCGTCCTCCGTTGAAATGATGATACCTCTCGCGGCGAAATCAGCCGAGCAATAAAGCCGCACCAGCTCCGTGTTGCTGCACGGACGACAATCTGCCAAATAAGAAATGTATTAGGTTGAGGAATAAGTTCTTGCGTTTTTTTTTAATGTTGTGCTGATTACAGTTTTGTTGACGTGATTTGTGCACATATTAAGAAACAATAATAAATAATGATGCAAAATTTTCAAAGGTTAGGCTACATCTCTTAACAGCGTAGACTATTAGGCTTTTGCATAGGCTACGTCTTGAAGTTGAGTAATAAGTCATTGCGGTTTATTTAAAAGTTGTGTTTATTTAATTTTTGTTCTGTACCCTCAAAATGGAATGTCAAGTTGATAGAAAGGCGCATTTTCGACACTTGTTATTCATTTTCAATCGAGAGGGGAACAATGCAAACGCAGCCAAAGCTCGTCGCGATATTTGTGTTGTGTACGGAGAAACTGCTTTATCAGAAAGGACAGCTCAATGGTGGTTTTCACGTTTCAAAAACGGCCATTTCAATCTTAATGACAAAAAACGTTCTGGTCGCCACATTAAGTTGGATGAAGATCGATTGAATGACCTTCTTCATAAAAATCCTCGTCAATCGACTAGAGAATTGGCGTGTGACCAGAAAACTGTAGTGAATCACCTTTCATTCGATGGGGAAAGTTCCAAAACTCGGTGCATGGGTTCCGCACGCTTTGAGCGAAAGCAACAAACTGCAACGCTCCACGATTACCGCAGGTTTGCTTGCAGGTCACAAGGTTACTCGTGGATATAAGGACAGATTTCTTCACCGCATCATTATTGGCGACGAAAAGTGGTGTGTTTATGTCAACATGAAGCATCGAAAACAATGGCTTGGCCCCAATAAAAAAAACACTTCCGCGATTAAAGCAAGGACTTCATCCACGAAAGACGATGCTGTGTGTATGGTGGGATTTTGAAGGCATCATTCTTTATGACCTCTTTGCGAACAACAAGTTGTCAATGCAGAACTCTACGTTCAACAAATGTATCGACTCGCCGAAGCTATTCGTGAAAAGCGACCTCATCGACGTTATGGAGTCCTTCTGCAACACGACAATGCTCGTCCTCACATTGCCAATATGACAAAAGACGCCATCCAAACGCTTAATTGGGAAATCCTGCCGCATCCTCCATCTGATTTCCATCTCTGTTCCGATCGCTCTCCAACAATTTGCGCGGCGTTTCGTTCAATACTGATGTGGAATTAAGAACCTGGTTAGACGAATTTTTCGAGTCAAAATCCAGAGATTTTTATTGCAGAGGCATCGAAAAACTAGTTGAACGTCGGGAAGAAGTCGTAAATAACAACGGAGAATACATTATTGAATAAATTGCATATTGTTATGAATTAAAAATGAAGTTTTTCTAAAATTGTTAATGGTAATGAATAAATTTGATAAAACCGCAAGAACTTATTCCTCAACCCATTACATGATTTAGTAATCAACCGCAGGGTCTTTAAACGAATAGTCTTCGCTAATGATAATTAAAAGGAATAATTTCACAACTTTCAATGCGAAATATCTTTCCTACCTCCATATGTTTAATAAATCTAGATCCATATTTGAGCAAGAAACCCTAATATGCTGGCTGTCCCAATGGCCAGAACAAGTCTACTCTTATAGCTTCCTCAAAATTATTAAAAGGAACTATAGATATCCCCCGACAAGAGCATAATTCAACTTAGGTTTCGGAAACAATCGCATAATCGCATTCGTTTCTATTTTTAGTTATGAAGAAATGAAATTGCGAAAAAAGTAATAAACCGTATTCAGGGTGGTGATCATCATCTGAAATAACTCCTCCACCCAAGAGCGGAATCTCCTCGCATAAGGGCCTAATACTTTAGGATCCTGAACACCTTCAAGACAGCTAAGAATTCAATTTCCAATTGAATCTTATACATTTCATAACAAACAATGTGAGCCGATTTTTAAATATCAGATATTCGGAATTCTTTAACAACAATGTAAGTCGTCAGCAGTTTGAATATTAGTTGATGTTTGTTTATATCATAACCACGCACTGGCTTCGCCACTCCCTCCTACGGGGGCAGCTTGCGCTTCGCTACTAAGATTAATTTTAAAAAGGAAATCTAAACTAAATTTTCTCCCTTTCAAAATATCACGTTGCTAAAATATAGTCATAGAAAATATATAAAAAATAATTTTCTGAACTTCACCATTTGTAATTCTTTGGGTTTTAGAAAATTCACCAAATTTCGATACTTATATATATTTCTGAACTTCATCATTTTGCTTTTTGATATTATAAAAGAATTATTAGAAATAACTTTGATAAAAAAACATAAGTCATAACCAAACTAAGATTAAATTATTATTCAAATACTCTAAGCAATCCCCTTCTTAAATTATAGTTAGTCATGATGATGACGAAGTTATCTCCGAATTATAACTGACCACAATTTAAAAGCTGAGTAAATTTGACTGTCAATTTTGTTTCAATGTTATACCAAAATGCCATAAATCAATCTAAATAAAAATTAGTAAATTATAACAAAAAGTGGGGTGCGTATATTTTTAATCTAAAATTATGAGTTTGTATTTGATCCTTGCATAAAATTGAAAGCTAAATTTCTTTGATATTACCTAGTTTTTTTTTAAACCATGTAATTATGACAAATTTAATCTTATTAAAATTTTTTGTTGAGAACAGAACTTATTTAGGTCGAATGGAAAGAAAACGCATCTTTCAGTTTTGAAGTCTCGGCTTGATTTAACCACGGAAAGCTACCGATTATTCGATTGACTTTCAAATTTATCAAAGACGCCTTGGAATGCTAAGAAGGCGTTTGCCGATAGAGCAACGCGCATTAATTTATGCCATGTCATCCACAAATATTAATTGGCATGAAGAGCTGTAATGGACGATGAAATTTATTCCTTCGACAATCAATGCATGAATTAAAATAAAATTAAAGGAAGAAGGGGAGTGTAGGTTGCAAACATCGTCGTGGGTTCCGCAAATGCAAGAGTAATGAGTGTGCGAAGGAAGTTCCCTTTCTCCTTCCTCCTAACCACCACAACGCGCCACTTCATGCAACGGAATCTGATAAAGGGAGTTTCAAATCCATACTCCCCTGACGTGTGCGAACGGTTACAAAGTAATATTGTTCTTCCTGACTCCCTCTCTCTCCCGATCGAGGGTCGATCCCTACTCCCCACGGGTACAATGATTGTTAGACTGATTTTACTGTGAATTTCATTTTTCCGATCGGAGAACCGCGTCAATTGAGAGGTGCTCTTATCTCCCTAGAAATTTAAAGCACAATAGCAATGAGGGCATATCGCGTGGAAAGTTTGTAAGAAGAGATCTGTAAAGAAAGTGGTGAAGATGCAAGTGAAAATGTGTGAAAGATATACAGTACTAGAAAAATTATTATGGATTTTTGGAAAACTATTTATTTTGTATAAAAGGCCATTTTAATAGGACAAATGAGTTTAAATCATTTAAATCTCACAAACTTATAATATTATAGTCTCCGACTGAGTTGAGATATGTTTCTAATACAGGTTTCTAGTGTTATATGGCAACAATGAATCATCGTCGTAGTGAAACACTCATTTGCACCGTGGTAAAGCCAGGTTTCGTCCATTTGTAGTCCAGCCGTGGTCGAGGTGGAATGCTAGTTTGTATTCTAATGACCTTTTTTAATCACTGTGGTGTATTAGTTAAACATTCATATAATGCATTCGATTTAAAGTGTAAATAAGGCGATATTTCAATTCAAAGCTAAGATGGGTAAACGTATTGATCTTAGTCCACATAAAGAAGTGTATCTCAGTGAAACTTCATTTAAACAGAAATAAATCGTAAGGAAACTACAAGTTTCAACTTAAGCGATTAGTGTAATTAATAAATGAATGAAAATAACGAGGATGTGTTGGCAAAAAAAAGCAAACAATAATTAAGAAACAGAAGAAAGGCAAGAGGAAGGAAGCACGCTTTGGCGTCAGAGGAAGTCCCGCCTCCCTCCGGGGCAGGATCATGCAACCAACATCAAACAGAAAAATAAAATGGAGGAGGCCAGCCTCCTCTAAAAGGTTAGAGTCCACAATTGTCTGTACACAAACTCGTCTCGAGTACAAGGGAGAAGCGGTAGCGACCCCGCTCGTCCGGTGCCGAGACAGGTAACGTGCCCGAAGATCGACCAGACTGGGACATTCAACAAGAATGTACCCTCCAGTCCGGGAAACAACGCAGTCGTCACAATAAGGCGCTGGCGAGCGCTCCATCAAATGGAGGTGCGCCCCGCGAGTGTGTCCGATTCAGAGACGACAGAAAGCAACCAGAAGACGTCGCGGCATTGGGGGGTAGGTCCATGGGAACATTGCGGCCCAATGACACGCAACTTCAGGTTCCCCTTGGCCCTCTCCCATCTTCTTAGTCTGGCTGCCCACTCCCCGCAATTCCTACATTTCCATTTTTTTTAGCGCGCATATCTGGCGACTGCATTCAAGGGCAAAAGTCACCGTAATTTAAAATTACGCTCGAGTGAAAGGCTACTTTAAAATTACGAAAGCCAAACTAAAAAAAAAAAAAAAACAGCAACCAAAGAAAGAAAAAACCCCAAAGCAACCCCCCCTCAAAAAAACATAAGGAGACCCCGGCGCAGGAACATGCGGCCTACAACAGAGTTAAATAAAATTTGCGAGGCCAGCCACGATCCCCCAAATCTACCCATTATATAAATAAAATGCCCATCAAAAAACTAGGAAAGACAAACTAAGAGGAAAAAAACCTCCTTCCAAAGCAAAATGGGGTAGAAGTAAATATTACGGGAAAATAGATTGCTTACAGATTGTAGATATTATTCTTCACTATTCTTAAATGAACCTATTTCCATTACACATTTAGGATCAATTTAATAAGAATTTTATGCAATATTAATAGGAAAAATCCTCTGCATGGCGTTTTCCAAGCAGCATTACTCGTCCCCGCGCGTAGTGTCTGTGGGCGAATGTAGAGGAGCAAAGCGAGGAATTTTGTTGATTTATTGCACTTGGTTGATCCATTAACGAGAAAAATTGTATATTTGAATAATGGTGGCGAGGAAATTTGATACAAACTGCCTCCGGGAAACTTAATCTGCCCGTTCAACCATACTTCCATTCAAGTGATTGTGATCACTAATTCAATTATTTCACTTGAGATCTTCTTTCACACAGTTTACGTGATCTTCACTTTAATGAAAATCAACGGTATACTAATTTATTAAAAATATAAATGGGTGGCAATTGTGTTACAGAAATTAATTAATCTGTTTACTTCATTGTGGATACATGAACTGTTGTGAATAACCTGGAAAATATTCGCGTTGCATACTCTCATTTTGCTCATTTTTGCCTCATGTCTTCCCAATACGATTCAAATGTTGTGGATTAACGACGTACAAAGAGTGGTTGAGGATTCTGTGCTGGTAATTTGGATTATTGCCCAGATTTCTGCGACTCACCATTCATCAGTAAGGATAATTAGCCAAAGTGTTTTCGTGTTCAATTACTGTCACACACCCAACTGCTGGCGAATAACTAGCCCTCTAGTACTCCGACTAATGTCAAGAATAACGACTCTCCACCCCAATTTCCTTGCTAAGAATATCGGCTCCTGCAGGAGTTGTGCTCCCAATTGGTGCCATGATTCCACACTTCATATTAATTAAAACGCCTTTGTGGAGATGCCCTCAGTTTTATTTAACATGTAGAAATTGGGATCATGTAAACATCTTTACTTGCTCAATCGTGGGATTGTTAATCTCTACTGGTGGGCGTCGATATCGCCACTAGGTTAAAAGTTAGATAAAAAAAAATAACCCAAACAAACCAACTGTGTACTCGATCAATTTATGGAGTGCTAATTGGTACTCAGCCAATTTGAGAGTACATGACTTTACAGGTGGTGGTTCGGGGTGTTTACCTTGTGAGGGTAAAGTGGAAGAGAAGATACAAGAAAACTACCATCTGGGAAGATCAGGTGATATTGTAAATTATAAATAAATACGAGTAATAATCCATAATTACAAACATAACTATAAATGTGATAAACAAATTATTCTAATTATCTCAACTTACCCGGTAATTTTTAAATACTTACCGAGCTTACTTGGAGAACATGATAAAAATACTTAGATCAATCAAAGTAGGTTAGGAAGTTTGGTAACTATATAAAATTACCAGATAATTATAATTTTCCAAAGTTTACCACATTTAACATGCTGGTAATATGCATAATTATCTGGGATTATTTCTAATGGTCCCCCACCCCCATACATTGGAGATTTATATTTTGCGTAAAGGTGAATATTTACGAAAAATTCCTTCGGCAAGTTTATTGTTTAAACCAAAGAGCAAAGAGGAAAACAGTGGCCACGATCAAATTAAAAGGGGCAGGGGTAGGGGCAGGGGCAAGGGCAAGGGTAGGGGCTCGCAATGTCAATCCTCCCATAAGTTGAATAACGTAGAGGCTAACAATATTCACCATTCCATTTTTTTAGGAGCCCATCTGGCGACTGCCTACTTGGAGATAAGTCGCCGTACTCACCAGGACAGCCTAGTGCAAGGCTCCATTAAAATAACAATATATAAAACAAAAACAATAAAAAAAGGAAAAGGGCAGGAAGCACGCTTCGGCATCGAGAGGGGGCCGTCTCACCCCAGCGCAGGAACGTGCGACCTACAAAGAAACAACAACAACAACAAAAAAGTTAAATAAAGTGGAGGCCTCCTCCAAAAAGTCATAAAGTCCTCAAGTCAATGTGCACGAACCCGTCCTGAGTACAAGGGACAAGCAGTAGCGACCCCGCTCGTCCCGGTAAAGTGTACGAACATCACCCAGACTGGGACATTCAACAAGAATGTGCCGAACAGTCTGGGGGATAAAACAATCATCAAAATAAGGCCCAGGTGAGAGCTTCATCAAATGGCGGTGCATTCCGCGAGTGTGTCCAATTTGGAGACGGCAGAAAGCAACCTGAAGACGTCGTGGCATTGGGGAGGTAGGTCCATGGGAACAGTCGCGGCGATCCTGAGGTTGAACGGTCAGGATTTTTTTTTCTCCAGAAGATACGCGCCACAATTGACACACTTGGCCACACACGATTTGGACTTATCGTGTGTGGCCTAGGAGCAACTTACACATACTTCGGGTAACCCGACTCTGCGCGTCTACAGGAGCGATTAGGATGGCCGAAGCGGTGACAGTATTAGCACCTCCGCGTCAGTGGCACGAAAGCCTTAACGCGCTAGCGATACTAACCGGCACGCACCGACTCAGGGAGCTAGCTTGTCACAGTCGAACGTGACGAAGAATGTAGGGGTGGATCTCGGAGCCCCTCCGTGTTTTCTCATCACACGTTCGACCTTGGCCGCCCCATGGTCGGCCAGCTCTAGGGTGATATCATCTATGGAATTGTCCACGAGTTCCCTCGCATAAACTACTCATTTCACGAAGTTCATGGTAAAGTGCGGCGTAACATTCACAGTGTCCAAAGGACACTAATCATGGCCGCTTCTGATGGATTCGACGCATTCGCCCAAAGGCTCCCGTCCGAAAAACGGGTCACCTTCGACTCTCTACCAATCACACTAGCTAGAGCTCTCCCCTGATGGATCATGTTGCTCTTAGCCAACATGCTGCCATCAGTGGAGCGAATAACAAGGAAGCGTTTGAAGCTAGCCGGCTCGAAAACAGCAGGTAGCCCCTGAATGAGGGGCCCCGACAAACTTGAGGCTCCGCTCTGCGCACTTCTGGTCTTTGTCTGGGATTCCCCACCCGGAAGAGCAACTGGGCGGGACATGGCGATCTTGGCTTGGGCGCTTACCGAAAAGGCAGCAGACCTGTCCGTCATGGCGGTTCCGCGGAAGTTAGAGGAGCCCAGTCTTTTTCTTTTTTCGAGAGGTGGGTTGGAAAAGAACCCGCTTTTTACCTCCATCGGCAGGAGCCCTTAGGCCAGATGGGCCGGCCTCGCCAAGATCCTTCTCTGAAATGGAGGTCTTGCCTATCATATGAGCAATAGCCGGGGGAAGCAGATCCTTCCTCTCTATGTGAGGCCTCGGGGACCCAAGCCGTCTGAGGAGGAGCTTGTATATGGGCGGACACGTGTTTTGTGCTTGGCACCGAGCCTGAGTTCGACCCCATGGAAGATCCTACCGTCTGAGGCGGGGCCACCTCAAGGACCATGTCCATCTCATGGGGGAGCATCCATGTGGCCATCCTCCCCCCCCCCGAGGTATCACAGATCCCATTCGAGGCACCTTTTTTACCAAATGCCGGCGAACCAGCATCCATCGAGGCAGAGAGGGGGGCACGTTCAGTGACCCCCTTTAGGCTCTTAGCGCACGAGTGCAGGATGCTAGGGGGCCAAACCGACGGGCCCTGCCATTCCTTGATCCCCTGAAGGGGTTGGCCCTATCGACGCGATCCAACCTGGAACCTGCCAAGAAAGCCGCCTGCGTGCTTTCTTGGCAGTCCCTTGTGAAAGAAAAGGAGGGACTGTCACTGAAAAAGGGAGGCACCCAAGGGCGCATCCAGAGAAGGGACCGAGGTGGAGTCCCCTACACCCGTAGGCAAAGGAGAGGAGTAAGCCTCCTCTCCGGTAGAAGAAAGTTGGAGGGTTCCCTGAGAAAACAGGGGGGGGGACCTCCATTTTTACAGGGGAGCTGCCCGAGGGCGGCTTCGACGATGGTGGAGGGAAAGGTAAAGAGGAAGTTGTTTTTTTAAGCACGCGACGTAAACGCTCATCACCGCACGCAGTAGCCCGCTCTGCGAGGGGTGAGCACGGGGTCGGCAAAGCCAGCTGTCACCCCTTAGACCACTCCTCCCACCTAGTGACCTGGCAGCCCATCGGCATGGTGGCTCCACCTTAGGTACGGCATAAAGTCGATAGTGTGAAAAGGAGAGAGATGGGGGTGCGAGGAAGGTGAGGGTGGAGGTTAAGCAGGTTGTTAAAAACTCACCTCCCAAAACCGGTGCTCAGGGGTGAGGGGGCCTTGTCCCCTCTCCCCTCAGCCCCGATCTGGCATCTACACTATGAAATTAGAGGTCGACCAGGGAAAGTTGTAGTAGAGATTATATGCAAAGTGAGGAAGTAAGGTAAGAGGACAGGATGTCAGAAAGAAGAGTCTAAGCTGCGTCCCGTCAGCACGACAGCTAGGAAGGCAAATCGCCGTGCCCCTTACGGGGCCAACCCTTGCATAGGTCTTGTTCGATACTCTTCTACATTATTTGGTCGGCCAAAATGAAAAAGCCAGGTTGGTATTTTTAACGCTTTACTGGCGGCCACCAGTGATTTTTTTGGATGGATTTGCTTCTTGTCACTTAAATTTACATGAAATTAACAAGCAAAATCTCATTGCGGGAACTGACAAAAATAAATACCCTTTCCTCCGTTACCCAGAGCCGACTGAAATCTTCAGTGCCGCGTCTCCTAAATCAACCTTAAAGTGAACGATTCATGAGGCACAGGCGCGTCGTTGGCCGTAAACGGCCATACCACATGCAGGTGGCAGCGAACCTATTAAGACAACAGTGGACTGGGGAAGAGTGTTGAAGATTGAGTGAAACTGAAAAACATAAGGATTCAAGTTCGTATCAGGAGCCTCGAATGCGATCTACAAATCTTCATCTCTCTCGGGGCAGACCCCGAGTCAATAAACGGGTTAGATAGACTCAAACGTCTTTTTTTCCGACAGCTGAACAAATAAACGCTTTGTTTCACGCCTCCTAACTAAAAACACCATTATTTCATTACGATATAATCTCAATAACGTATCTAAAAATTTACGAGTCGCTGTGAGAACGGCCCAATGAGCGAGTGGTTTCCTTTGTTTAGTCCAGTGAGGGTAAGGGTCGACCCTACCTTGTGAGTTAAGACTAATTCTATCTCCAGGAGAGACGTTTTACTTAACGTTTTCTCGAAGAATTTAATACGGGCTGTCCTAAGGCGGCAGTTTATCAGCGACAGGTTAATTTTGAGGTGCATTTTGACTGATTAATTAAGGGGCCTATTTCTTATCAGATTAATACTAAACTAATAATACCTAACGAGTGGTGAGGCACGAAGCTAAGAAGAAAACGGTAGATGGGAAACAAGGGCAACTCTTATGTTTAAGCCGTGTAAGATAGGGGTAGGGGGTAATTATAGCGCCCATCTGGCGACTGCATCTAAAGAGACAACTCGCCGTAATTGCTTTGCAGCTTAATGATAGGCTAGATTAAAACAAAACTAATACCCCCCCCCCCCTCACAAAACAAGAAACAAAAAAGCAAGAAGGAAGAAGCGTGCTTCCGCGTTGGTGGGAGGAACGCCATCCCCTAGTGCAGGGAGAAACGAAAGAGCTTCGGTTCACTTCCGTTAACCCTAGCTAATGCCTAGAGTCGATGGAGCATGTGACCTTTGGACAGCGTTGCTACATTAGTCGAACACCAATCAAGAAACTCTTGAAGCCAGCGGGCTCGAAAACGCCGGGTAGCCTCTCGATGAGGGGCTCCGACGTAATCGAGGCTCCACTCACCCTACCTGCAACTTCAGTCTTTGTCAATGTGGACCTTCCTACCCGATACCCGATGGCATCTTGTGCTGGGACGTGCCAGTCGTGGCCTGGTCACGTGCCGAAACAGTAGTGGACCCATCCGTCCGTGGAAGGAGAGAACCACTCATCTCTATGTCCTTTTCTTAGTGTTTTTAGGAAATGAGGGCGGAGAGACAGCCCTCTTCTCTCCACTCCCAGAAGGGGTCCCAAGACCGGAGGAGCCAACTTCAGCTACGCCCTTCTTCGAAATGAAGTCTTTGGTCTAAACGGGAGCGGAGGTCCCTCTCCTTGTGAGTCATCGGGGGCATGTGCCGCATCAGAAGGATCATGCACAGGGGCAGACTTTGGCACTGGACCGATTCGTACCAAGTGTTTGTTCGCCCCCTGTGAAGAGTCTGCCATTTGGGGCGGGGCCACATCAGGAGCCATCTTCACAGGTCATAGATCTCGGCAGGAAACTCTCTAGGCCTATGACCTGTAACAAAAGTCATTGGAACCGGCAAGTCGAACTCCATCGCGAAAGAAAGGAGGGCAGGCACAGTTCCCCCCCCCCCGCCTAACAGCTTAAGACACATGCCTGCAGGACACTAGAGGACACGGCCCGACGGGCCCCGCAAAACCTTGCCCTTCTGAGATAGGGCCTGTTAAGCCGCCCCCACAGAGAGGGGTCGATTCTGGGACAATCCTGCTTGCTGCTTTCTTGGAGGTTACTTGTGAAAGAAAAGGAATGACCGCCGCTGTTACAAAGACCCAAAGAACTGGGTGAGGGGAAAGCCGTCTCACCCATAGATATAGGAGGGGTAACCCCCTCTAAACTTCAAGATTTGAAGGTCCCCTGAAAAAGCAGAGAGGGGCACCTGGTGGAGCTGCCCGACGGAGGCTCCAAAGACGGTAAAGGGGAAGCCTAATTTCTAGACCATGGGCAACTGGAGGGAATCTAGACCATGGTCAAATGTAGCAAATTTAAATCATGGGAAACTGGAGGAAATCTAGATCATGGGCAACTATAGGAATTTCATACCATGGACAATTGTAGGAAATCTAAACCATAGGCTAATGTAGGAAATCTAGACCATAAGCAGCTGTAGAAAATCTAGACCCTGAGGAACTATAGGAAATCTAGACCATGTGCAGCTGTAGGAAATCTATAACATGGGAACTGTAGGAATTCAAGGCCATATACAATTGTAGGAATTCGAAGACCATGTATGGTGGGTCACTTTATTTTGACTTGTGTAGTGTACTGAGGAGAGTGGATGCGAGATCGGGCTCCCAGTACATAGAGACATACGCGAGTGAGGGATGTTGGTTTTCTTTTTCAATTTTAGGAGCCTATCTGGCGACTGCCCACTTGGGCATAAGTCGCCGCAATCACGACAGCCTAGCACTAGGCTACTTTAAAATAAGAATATGAAAACACAGCAAACTAGTTAAATAAAGGGAAAGAAGGCCAGCCTCCCCCCCCAAAGTCTGTAAGCCCAGCAGTCAATGTGCACGAACTTGTCCCGAGTACAAGGGACAGGCGGTAGAGACCCCGCCCATCCAGGTACCGGGAAAGGTAACGTGCGAAGAGATCGCCCAGACTTTGCCGAACAATCTGAAGGACAACGCAGTCTTCACAGTAAGGAACTGAAGAGCGCTCCAACAAATGGCGGTGCGTCCCACGAGTATGCCTAATTCGGAGACGACAGAAAGCAACCTGAAGCCTTCGCGGCAGTGGGGGGTAGGTCCATGGGAATAGTCGCGGCGCAATGGCACGCAACTTTAAGTTCCCTTCGACCGTCTCCCATCTGCTTTGCTAAGCAGCCCGAAGAGCTGCCCGTATGCCTGCCATGTACTCGGTGTGAGGAAGAGCGAAACGCTGGTCCGGTCGCAGAGTCCTCGCGGACACTTTGGCGCCCCATCGGCGCGCTCATTCCCTGCAATTCCTACATGTCCAGGAACCCAGCAGAAGATAATATCGACATCCGCCCGGCCCGCCAAAACCGTCGCGCCACGGATATCGCGAACCAGGGGATGCGGAGAGTCCAATGCCCCGAGAGCACTCAGGGCGCTTTGTGAGTCGCTATAGATCACAATCCGGTCTCCGAACCGGGTACATAGCGTAATCTCCCGTACCGAGTGGTGTATTGCCACCAGCTCGGCGGTGAAGACAGACGCAGAGCCTCGAAGAGTTCAAACAGAGTGGATACGGCATGTGAGCCGACCCCCTCTTTGGACTTGGAGCCATCCGTATACACTAGCAAGATTCCAGCATGACACGAGATGTGCTCCAAAAAGGTCGAACGCAATGCTCCCGACGCCGTACAAGCTTTGGGAGCAGAGGCGTGGCGACAAATAGCCAAATGTGGTACCCTCCAGGGTGGCGTCCTGGGCAAAACCATGGGCGCCACCGGCCCGAGAACTGTAAGCTCTCGAAGAAGTTTCCTGGCCCTAAACCCAAAGGGCTTAGGGTATGACTGGCGTCTCTCGGCGGCATAGGCACAGACGAAATCAGCAGCGGATGCAGGGAGAGCTGTTGGGGACTGGGGAAGACGCCGGGCTCGCGCGTGCAACCGAATAAGGCACTCTACATGGCGTAAAGCGAGTGGCATCTCCCTAGCAATGGTGGAAGTGCGGAAGGCACCGGTCGCAAGGCGAAGGCCGTTGTGGTGGATCGAGTTCACCTTCCGCAATACACGCTCGGCAGCGGATGCATAAAACACGCATCCGTGTAATCGTGCATGGAACGATCGATAAAAAAAGTAAGGCAGTAGCCCTATCAGCGCCCCAAGCGCTGAACGTCACGGAACGGAGAATATCCATGACGAGGGTACAAGAGACCCTAAGGCTAAGAATATGAGCTTCCCACGTGAGGCGTCGATCAAATACAAGACCAAGGAAACGGTGCGATTCAACCACTTACAGGCGTACCCCATTAAGAAACAAGTTTGGGTCAGGGTAGAACCGTGGAAACCGAAGCCTGTGCGCTTCGGCATAGAGAGACGCAGTACAATGTCTGTTGGAGTCGACGCTCCAGAGTTGGCATCTGGGACGCACCAAAAGAGATCGAAAGGTCGTCCACGTAGAGCGTAGCGACAACATCTTCCGGCAGCACCGAGGTGATGCCGTTGATGCTCAGGGCAAAGAGTGCGACACTGAGGACACTTCCCTGCAGGACACCCTCTTCCTGGTCCATTGGGCCGGATTGGGCTCCCCCCCCACACCCGTACGCGGAATCGACGATCTAGCAAAAATTCAGATATAAACATTGGGAGGCGTCCCCTCGCCCCCATCGTGTGGAGAGTCTCCATGATACCGTATCGCTATGCGGAATTATAGGGCTTCTCCAGATCTAAAAACGCCTTAGCGTAGTGCTGTCTACGAAGGAAGGCCTCGCAGACGGCATTTTGCAGTAGGAGCAGAGCATTCGACATGGAGTGGAACTTGCGGAGACCGCACTGTGCAGAAGACAAATGGCCTCCGCTGTCCAGGAAAAGGGCTAATCTAACATTTACCAATTTCTCCATCAACTTGCACACGCAAGAAGTTAGAGAGATTGGGCGGAAACGAACTGGAGTAGAATGATCTCTCCCCGGTTTGCGAAAGGCGAACACAGTAGCGATTTGGCAGGAATCCGGGAGGAGACCCTCTATCCAGATCCTGTTGAACAAATCTAACAGAAAGGCCACGCCTCGCTCACCCAAGTGTCGAAGCATGACGTATGGGACATCGTCCGGACCATGGGCGGTGTCTGTGCACGAAGCAAGAGCGGAATGCAACTCACTCAGAGTAAACCTGTCGTTGAAGGGTTTTCCGCCTCTGGAGGTAAAGTCCAGTCGGCGGCCTTCCGCGACATCACAAGGTGCATTGAACGCTGGCGGAGCAGCATCCTGGCTAGAGAATGCGGAGAAAGCGGTCGCGAAGGATTCGGCCACGGACGCGGGGTCCTAGAATGCGCTCCCATTCTCCTGGAGAACGGGAGGGTGGTCCTGCGAGAACTTGCCCCGAATCCTGTTGACTCGCTTCCACACCTCTGCTAGAGGGGTCTTCCCATTATGTGAAGAAACGTATGCTCGGCAAAAAGAGCGGCGGGTGCGCTTCGAAATATACCAGAACCTAACCCTAACAAACTAACGAAATTCACCGACAGTGAAATCGTTCAGGCGGCGCTTATAGCGCATGTAGGCATAACGATTCTGCTTGAGGGCCGTCTCACACTCGGCTGACCACCACGGGAGTGGACGACGTGCAAAACGGCCAGACCTTCTAGGAATAGTACTAGGCCCGCGGCGATGAGGTTGCCGGAGAATAACTCAACCGCCTCATCTACCGATTTAATAAGCTCCTCGACTGAAATAGAGAATTCAGTCATTTCATAAAATGCAGGCCACCGTGCTAAGCACCACCGATGTGGGCTCTCAGGCGACACCGGCACAGAAAATTATATTTGAAAGGTAAAGTGATCACTACCATGGAGGGCATCGACCACCCCCCCAATCAAAATCAAGCTGTGCATCCGGAGAGCTCAGACATAGATCAAGGCAACAAAATGAAGCGGTTATCAGGCAGTGAAGCGTAAATTCATCCACATTTAGGACAACTATCTCAAGCTCTTCGATCAGATCGACAAGGACTTGCCCTTTAGGATTTATTGAGTAGTCTCCCCAGAGATGATATCTGCCGTTCAGATCTCCAAACCTCGAGGCGGCGAAAGTCCCCCGCGTCGAATATACGCAGAAATAACGGTATACCTCCTATTCAGGTGAAGCTGCACAGCCACTGACTGAAAGGAGGTATCCAAAGTGAAAAGAAGAACGGAGACATCATGCCGGCTGTAAAGGGCGCATCTCCTAGCCCAGCTCCCATCTCATGGTGATGGGGTCGCAAAACCCTTATACCCCGGGAGGGCTGGCAGGGGACTCGCGCCTAGCATGGTCTCCTGCAGAAAATAGCTAACGGGGAACGGGACGAGACGCGGAGGCCCTCTTCGGAGAGAAGACCCTCACGGGAATGGCTGTACTCTTCCCGGAGACAGAACCCGGGCGCTGATGGCCGGAGAATGTGCTGAAGGCGCTGTCGCCTCCGAGGACTTATTGGGGGAGGTTGGGCTGGCCATGCGAGTCTTTTCCTCCCTCCGCCTCGAAACCTTAGGCAGGGGTTACGGCTTCGGAGGCGTGGGGCCCTTTTTTCGAGGATCCACCGTCTCCGAGCCGAGACGAAGCTCCTTTGTTGCTGTCCTCCTTTCGGAGGGAAGCTTTAGGAACCTCGGAAGATGGCCTGGCGACCAACTTCAGGGGTCTGGCCTCCTGGGAGTCTAACGACCCGGTGTAGGCACGTGGCCGTTTCGCCTTTCGGGAAACGGTCACGCTGGGGAAAGAGGGAAAGCCTTGGTTTTAGCCGGGGCTGGATGTGAGCCCTTTGTGCCGCCAGCATTACCAGGAAAGCGCCCAGGGCCATGACCAAGTCCTTAGCCTCGCGGAATGAGAGACGATCTTGCGCATGAACAACCAGGATTTCTTTCTCAAGGACATATGCACCACATTGCTTCGAAGAAGCGGGGTGCGGCTCTCTGCAATTGACACACTTGGTCACGCACGATTTGGACGTATCGTGTGCGGCCTTGGAGCAATTTACACATACTTCGAGTGACCCTGACTTTGTACGTCTACATGAGCGATTCGTATGGCCGAAGCGGTGACAGTAAGAGCTCCTCCACGGCATTGGCACGAATGCCTTCACGTGGTAGCGATGTCACCGGCACGCACCGACTCAGGGAGCTTGTCACAGTCGAACGTGACGAAGATTGTAGGGGTGGGTCTCGAGGCCACTCCCTGTTTTCTCATCACACGTTCGACCTTGACCGCCCCATGGTCGGCCAGCTCTAGGGTGATGTCCTCAATGGAGTATTCAACGAGTTCCCTCGCATAAACTACTCCTTTCATAAAGTTCATGGTAGAGTGCGGCGTCACACTCACAGGCGTGCCATTAAGTGTCCGAAGGGCACTAATCATGGCCACCTCGGAGGCATTCGACGCATTCGCCAAAAGGCTCCCGTCCGAGAAACGGGTCACCTTCGGCTCTCTACCAATCACACTAGCTAGAGCTCTCCTCTGATGGATCATGTTGCCCTTAGCCAACATGGTGCCACCAGTGGAGCAAATAATAAGGAAGCGTTTGAAGCCAGCTGGCTCGAAAACACCGGGTAATCTCTGAATTAGGGGCCCCGATGTAATCGAAGCTCCGCTCTGCGCACTAGCACTTTTGGTCTTAGTCAGGGGCTCTTCACTCGAGGGGGGTGGGGCAGAGGGGCCTGATGTGCCAATCTTGGCTTGGTCGCTTATTGAAGTGGCAGCAGACCCATCCGTCCCCGCAGATCCCGCGGATGGAGAGGAGCCTCCCCCCGTTTTTTTTTTCTTTCTAGGAGAGGAAGGCGGGAAATTAACCCGCTTCTCCACTCCGCCAGCAGGAGCCTCCAGGCTAGATGGAGAAGGTCCTGGCAGCCGCAGGGGCACCGGATTGGAGGAGATCCCTCCCCCCTTGTACTGCCTTGTAAACCCTATCCGTTTGAGGACGACCTTGCATAGGGGCGGACACGAGTTCGGTGCTAGGCGCCGAGCCCGGATTCGCTCCCATGGAAGGCCCTACCGTCTAGGGCTGGGTTGCCTCAAGGACCATGTCTATATCATGGGGGGCTTCCAGTTTCCCCCCCCCCCCCAGGACATCACAGGTCTGATTGGCAGCGCTGTCACAAGCAATTTTCTTAACCTTTTGAAATTTTGATTTGAGGCTTTTGGATTTGCCATTAGTTTATCCATGAGAATATTTGAACTTAGTAAATTGTTAAAACAAAAAGAACTAAAAATGATGAAGTTCAGAAAAGATAAATATGATTATCAAATGATTTAGATTTTTTTTCTGGTGAAGTTCAGAAAAAAATATATGATTATCGAATGTTTTGGAATTATTTAAAACAAAAGGAATTACAAAATTGGTGGATTTAAAAATAAAGAAGTGAAAATTTATCAAAATTAAGGAATGCCGTTGTTTATTTGTTTTTTTCGTATATTCGAAGGTGTTATCGAAATTCCTGTAAAGTAGATTTTCCATTATAATTTTTAGCAGGGGGAAATTGCTACTGGTCCCTAAAACGAGTAAGGCAAAATGAAATTATTACAGCAAATTTAGATAACAAAAAAGTCATGTAGATTGCTTTTGCCA
Organism: Ceratothoa steindachneri; assembly: GCA_963969495.1. Lineage (NCBI taxonomy): Eukaryota > Metazoa > Arthropoda > Malacostraca > Isopoda > Cymothoidae > Ceratothoa > Ceratothoa steindachneri. The sequence goes on from OZ018319.1 coordinate 116,386,584, forward strand.
TATTACAAAAGAATTCAAATACATTTTTTTTTCTTGACTTCAGACTTAGAAAATAAGCATCGGTGTGAAACTGGATATAGCAAGAGTAAATTATTAGGAGATTGTAGTGGAAACCTTTTAAAATAATTTTTAGATTAACAGCCCGTTGTAGGCCACAGACCAAAGGTCTGTCTGCCTGCGAAGCGCAAGTTCCTCCTGTAAGAATGTAGGGGAATGGTCACTTCCCCTCCCCCCCCCCGTTCACTCGTGATGCAGTCCCAAGGCGTTTACCGCAAAGACATCCGTCGAAGGCATCGGCGGGTCAGTGCTTAACCGCAGTGTGGCACAACTCGGTGCCATGTAAGACCCTAAAGGTCAAAAAGGTAAGATCTCCCCCAGGAGAGTGAGATCCAGTTTCACGTCGAACAAGAAATTGGAGACGGGTTTCTCCCAATCTCGATGGCTAACGAGGAGCCGATGTTTGACTTCGTGGGAAAGACCGTTTTGAAAAAGAACTCTCCTGGGGCCGTCCTCAAGCCCCCCCCTTACCACTCCCCCAGTGGGGGTGCGAGGTATAAATGAGGAACTCTGAGGAAAATCGGGGTAGTATACGTCAGTCTCTAGGTGACGAAGTCCTCGGATCCACAACCGAGCTACCGATACTGGAGAGGTAGTGTACTTGGCTCGCCAGACCAAGAAGTACCCTGCAAGAGAGGCAGGGCTACCTACCTTAAGGGGCTCAGAAGAAGCTCATCCTTGAGCTAAGTCCCTGGTTATCAAACCAAACGATAAGTTAACTTTGGTAAGTTCGACTTACTCTCGCCAGAGAGACTCCTCATATCCTGGTGCACCTTAAACACCAGGGGTATTCCTCGTCCTTGAGGAATTAAGAAAAGAAGAAGGTAGTATACGTCAGTCTCTAGGTGACGAAGTCTTCGGATCAAACCGAACTACCGAGACTAGAGAGGTAGAATACTTGGCTCGCCAGACCAAGAAGTACCCTGCAAGAGAGGCAGGGTTACCTACCTTAAGGGGCTAAGAAGAAGCTCATCCTTGAGCTAAGTCCCTGGTTATCAAACCAAACGATAAGTTAACTTTGGTAAGTTCAACTTACTCTCGCCAGAGAGACTCCTCATATCCTGGTGCACCTTAAACACCAGGGGTATTCCTCGTCCTTGAGGTATTAAGAAAAGAAGGAAAAGGCTCCCCCTCGAGTCCGTTACTCGGTGGCCAAACCGAACTCCTAAGTTAACTTGCTAAGGAACCAAGTTCAAATTATTCTCGTCAGAGAAACCCCCCCCTCCAGTTATACTCGACCTTGAGGAAGACTGGAATTAAGAAAAAGCTCATCCTCGAGCTAGTTCCGGGTTACCAAACCGAACGTTAAGTAATTTATTCTCGCCAGAGAAACCCCCCTCCGTTATCCTCGCCCTTGAAGAAGACCCTCCCCGAGTTCAGTCCTCCTCCATAAGGAAATAAGTAACGAAGGAGAAAAGCTCCTCCTCGAGCTCGT